>JAKEEE010000101.1:0-600000 GCA_021498325.1 Bactrocera minax
CTGAGAAACCATATGACCAGATGGAATGAAATTGAGATCTGTGTAATAATTAACGATCTTCGTTCGAAATTCGTAAAAAGTCTTAACTTAAATAGTCGATCATTATCACTATACACCAGTCATTCAGATGAAAATAATCGCTTTGTAGGGCTGTCGGATTATTTCGATCATGCTTTCTTTTATCTCGTCTCCACAAATGTGGACAATTCGCATTAAACTAAAGAAATTCAATGGAAGTTTATATAGATTTTTTATACTTAAGAACAGGGATGATTTTAAACTACAAAATAAGAAATCAAACTCGAAATCTAGAACAGTAAAATTACAATTTTGTTATACTATGATGGTTTATGATAAGTTGAGCTGTATTATTTATGTTATGTGTTATGTTATGTCATTTTAAGTTATATTGTGTTATGTTATATTATTTTAGGCAATGTTGTTACAATTTACTATTTTATGTTAAATTCTATTGTATTACTAGATTGTTTTACTTTTACTTTTTAATTATTATTTTGTTCTTACATTTAAGAATTTTAATGAATGAAATCACATCGTTTTCAACAAAATTTACAGCTCATAAACCAATTATATATATAATTACTATGATAAATTATTAGAAATCTATAAACACTGTTCTTTGATCGCAGCGCCTCCAAGAGGCGCTCCACTTTAATTGTATTGTTCACAGTATAGTAATTATAATAACAACAACAAACACTTTTCAAGTACCATTCACAACACAATCACAAAGGCTAACAAATGTACATTAAATATTGGGTTGTTCGGAAAGTCATTTCGTTTTTTTTGGGGAACATGAAAGACAGTTTTCGTATAATGAATAAATATTTGTTATATATATTTATAATCATTCAATTTGTCCAGCTGATGACAATAGACTTCTGAATTAATCGTTGTATTGTCCGGCAAAAGCTCAAAAAAAACGATTCCTTTGACATCCCGTGGTGCATCTTCGACATCAAAATTGCCGGATCGAAATTTTGCAAACCAGTTCTGGCACTGGCGTACTGTTAACACGCCTTCTCCATACACATCCTTCAATTTTTTTCTCGCTTGGACAGCATTTTTACCTTTTCTGAAGTTAAAAAGTAAAATATGACGAAAATGCTGCTTATTGCTCTCCATATTTAAAAAGGCACCAACCAAAAACTACTGGGTAGAATTAATAGAACTTTTTCACACACAAGCCTTGCAATATCAGCTCTCATGACATATAATGGTTATGGGGCTTAAGTGTGAAGTTAGTTTCGAAAAAACGTAATTAAGTCCTCTGGCGGGAAAAAACGAAATGACTTTCCGAACAACCCAATAGTTAATCAATAACAATTAAAGGGCCATAAAGTCGAGAAGATAGACGAGAAAAAATAAACACCGGCCATTGGTGGTGAGTGCACGCTGATGACATCGATGTAACAAAAACAAAAACAACAAATGTAAATATACCACAATTATACATAAAAATTATACATAAAAGGGGGAATATATAAAAAAAAAATTAATTAATAGAACACCAAACGCGACAAAGGGTTCACAATTCACACGCACGCCCCTTAATCGTCGAACACAGTTAAAGTTATAGTGAAGTTGAAGAATTAACTACAAAACAAATTAAATCGGATTTCAGTATGTGTATTGTATTAAAACACGATCACTTTGAGCTTACGAATCGACCGCGCATAACAAAGTTAACAAACAAACTAAGTGACTGGGTTGAGTTGCTCCCAGTTGAATGTGGCAAAGTTGCTCGCTATTTGCTGGCGGCGCACCGGCCGTGTTGGTAGTGGTGTTTCAGCCGCGCGGCTCCCTAGCAACACATACACAATTATACGCATAAACAATCGTTACAAGAGTTGGAGCGCTGATCGCTTAATATGCCATAGTGGAGCCATATGGTGAAGTAATGATATAGATGTATGTGTATATATGTAAGTAGTTGTGAGAGCACCGACTCTCGGAATTCATGCCGCTAAAGAAATAAAAAAACAGGGCGTTGGGAGAAGAAGAGCAGAAGAGAAGCGACAGCAAGAATCAAAAATTAATAACTTGGAGCAACAAAGCATCGGAACATCGTTTCAATTAGCATTGCTGCAATTATCGCCTACTGTGTGCCGCGTAATGCGTAGGAAACAGCAGCAGCAGTATTTACAACAACAATAATTGCAGTTGAGAGTGGATTGCGTTGGTGGAGCATAGCACAAACGTTGTGTTACCGTTGCCACATTGCGAGTATTAAAAAATTATTTAAGTATTTTTGAAAAATAAAATTAATTGAACCTATATAAAATATAAAACATTACCCTATTTTAGAAATATAATATATATAATCAATATAAAATATAAAAATAGGGTAATTTTAAAAATTGTAAAAAAAATTACCCTATTTTTATATTTTATATTGCTCGAATAGATTATTTTATTATAATTTAAATACATATGCAAATGAAGTCAATTTATTTGCAATAAAAACTAATTTAAAAAAATATGAATTTAATTTCCACTACTATCATCCACGATCGTTGATTTTAACATCCACTGAACAAAAAGTTATATTTCTACTTTTACCTTATTTAAATAATTTTACCTTAAATTTAAAAATGGGAGATAAAATTATATATAGTATTATACTAAATTATGTAAAACAAAATGAAATTGAATATTTAAATGTTTAAAAATTAAATTAAAAAAAAAAACTGATTAAATAACATTGTATATAATCAAAGTAAAATTAAAAGTTAAAACAGATTTACTTATGCTTACATAGGAAATGAAGAATAATGAAAGTTTAATTTATTAAAATAAAATTAAAACTAAGCTATATTAAATTTTATTTTATTTATTAAAAATTATATAATTAAAATTTTGTACCATAACATATTAACATGAAGTAAACCATAAAATAATGCTAATTTAAACCAAAATATAATATGATAATTTATTGAAATATGTTTTAAGTACTCCTAAGAACGCTCTACCCAAATAAGCAATGCAGAATGATTATAAAAATCACAAATATTCAAGCTACCACAATAAATCGAATACAACCACAAAATTCATACACGAGCTCAAGAATTTTATAGGCTTGCCTTCAAAAATTAAACTCATACTTCCTTTTCAAACGTATCAATAAATATATGAGTTATTGATATGCTCATGAGTAGAACAATATCAACATGTAATGTAGTCATCAATATTGTGAAAACAAAACGAGTAATTACATAATGAGTTGTAGTAAGCCGATAGCAGTACATTTTTAATTGTTTATACTGTTAACTATATTAAGGTTGGTCGTATTGTTATTATTATTACTATGAATAGCTACTTCTTCACGATATTCTAGGCATATTTTCAGAAAAATCCCAAAAAGGTAAATTTACACACCCTGACACAAACTTCAGTGCACAACGCTTCCGACTGTGAAACTCCACGGCGCACCCCCCACTGAGCGTAGTGTATAGAGTTAATAGGTAAATTGGTAACTCGCATCACCTTATTATCGACTTAGGTGTGCAGTTTTTTATTGTGTTCATTTTTGTTTAACACTCCTGTCTTCAACGCCTTTTTATTATGGCCTATTCCAATATTCCACATACACATTCATGCGTGCATGTATCATAAGCTTCCATGTTCACGAATGAGTAAATATTTGCCTAAGCTTCATTCTTAATTCGCTTTGAATCCAAAGTTATTTAAGAATTTTTTTTTTCTAGTAATGGCTAGAAAACGTCGGTTTTAGGCGTTAAATTGTCAGCTGATATGAGGTGTGTACCAGCTGCTTACATTTTTTGTTAAATTCCACTTTTTTCGTGTTGTAGTTGCCACTGCCAGAAATCAGATATAATTTATGTGCCATAATATTATTTTGTTAATGCATGCGTTTGAACTCCTGCCATGCATTTCATCTTAATACTCGTCGTTTCGCACATTTTTCGAAGCATTAGCTAGAATATACGCGCAACTGTAACACTTTTTGTCACCTTAAAAATGTCATAGCATATTTATTTGAGAATTTATGCAAGCACATATGTGTATATGAGATGATTCGCGAATGTTGTCATATGAACAAGTTCGCTGCAAATATACATTTACAGTTTCTGTTTGCCAGTTTTTTGTTTTGTTGCCAGCATTCCAAGCCAAGACTTTAGATTTTAGATATTTTACTGATTGATAATTTGTTAAACGCCTTGTGAGGTGATAGAATAATTTTCAGTTTTATTAACAAAAAGAAAATGAAAACAAGTAAGGAAGGGCCAAGTTCGGGTGTAACCAAACATTTTATGCTCTCGCAATGTACAAGGATCAAAGGCGGAGAAATGCTTTCAGGTGCTGGCATAACTTTATATTAAAAAATTTTATTTTGCTTCGTGTCCGAGACATTTATATTAAAATCTAGCAAATTAACTCAAAAGTGATATATGCGAAATAAACTCAGCCAAAGTGGCTTAATTGAAAATATTATATACATGAGGAAAAAGTCAACCTGAGAAAAAGAAATCATTATATTATGAATAAGCGGCTTAGACCATGGCCTAGACCGATTTCTTTCATATTTAGCGCGAATTCAGATTGTGTTTAAGAGAACATATCCACTTAATTTTATTAAAATATCATACATATTGACCAACATAAACGGTTTAAAGTCAGATGGAAAGTCGGGAATTCTTATATCGGGCATTTTTGGGATAGGGGAAGATCTGCGCTGATCACATTCTCTTTTCATTATGCAAGTGTATTAGGGATCATGTTTTCACGCAATTTTGTGAAGATAACTCACGAAGTGACCGACATATTCGGCATAAAGTCTACTCGAATAGCTAAAACCATTATATGCAGCTTGGATAATTCGTAAACCGATTTCACATATTTTCGGCAGTAAACTATGGTATATCCAATATTACACGTTCATTTAATTTTGCAAATATCTTACATATTGAACGAAATATATGGTATAGTCTACCCAGAGGTTGAAAATCCATATATTAGGTACATGGGTCTAGGGGAGTGCTCAACCGATTTTATCCATTTTAAGCACATGGACACACTGTTATCAGAAAGAGACGCTCTCTGAATTTGAAAGAGATAACTCATATATTGACTGTTATATACGGTATAAAGTCTACAGGAAAGTTGAAAATCCTTATATTAGGTACATGGGGGCTAGGGGAAGTATTTACCAGATTTTTCCCATTTTGGTAACCAGAACACATTATTATCATGAAGAGATAATCCTCCAATTTCATTGCAATATCTTCCAGATTTACCGATATTTTCGATAAAAAGTCAGATAGAAGCACTGAGGTCCATATATTGGGTATCTAGTGGTTTGAAAAGTTATATATCGGTTTCGGCTTTTGTTACGCATGAGATGGCATATCTTGAACATATTATTCGTAAAAAGCTTTATTCCAATATCTTAATTGGTGGTCGATTTATCTATTTTAAAGTGAAAGGATCAGATGAAACATAAAATTTTGTTATATGAAAAGTAGGCGTGGTTTTTATCCGATTTAGTCAATTTTCACAACGTGGCATAAGAATGCAAATATAATATCACATACAAATACACATTTTGTTGAAATCAGTTAAGGCGCTCTTGAGATATGGGATTTCACATAAACGTGGGCGGTCCCACTCCCATCACAAAAATTTTACACGGATTCCTATACAGCGCCCCGCATCATATTTGCTGTAAGATTTAATTTTTCTGACGTATTCCTTCAGCGAGTTAGCGCACTTTTAGTAGCTTTCAACATAACTTTTATATGGGAGGTGGACGTGGTTAATACCGATTTTACTCATTTTCTCGGTATATGAGGAGATGCTAGAAAAACTTAGTTGTAGCAAGTTTGATTGATATAGCTTGAACGGTTTCCGAGATATATATATAAAACCTATTGGGGGCGAGGCCATTCCCACTTTTACAAAAAATGTTGCTCACAGATGCCCCACCCTACTAGGATCCTTCATACCAAATAACACGTTTAGGTCTTATTTAGCTGCTTAGTTATAGCACTTTATTTGTTTTCGATTAACTATTTCGATTATTAACTCTATATCTATCTCGATTAGTTTTAGGTGTAACAAATAACCGCTAGGTGAACAAAACTAATGTACTCTGTTGCAACATGTTGCGAGAGCATAATAGAGAAAACGAAAGTAAATGTCAATGAGAACAAACTCAATGCTTTACGATTTTGAAAGTGAATTTCTAAAAAAAAGTCGAATAGGGAATACCCTACCCGACGCTGTATGCTACAACAGAAAAAATTTAGTGAAACAAGCAGACCAAGTTCAGTCAACAACTGCCAATTAATTTTTTTTACTAGTATGCCTCCATGCTTGCTATTTCAAAAAATAGAGTTGCATATAAAAGAAATAGATATTCAACAATAAATACAAAATAATTGTTTTACTTTTTTAAGAAAGCACTTCATCTTCTACACAACACTTTTAATTTAATTTCACAAGATTTAATTTACGAAGTAAAACAGCTTACATTACAAATACAGTCTCAGCTTAAATTAGTTATCCGATAGATCTCACGAATTTTGCGTCCAAAACTGATTTTGATTTATATCTAAACTGTCACCTCATCACCACCTCAGCATCATTTCCCAAAACCATTTAACCGATATTTAATGCTGCTATAACAACCTTTCCCTTTACCTTTTCCTTTCCAAATTCCTTTTTTTTTTACTGAAGTATTTCCTTAAATTCCATATAATTTGCGTAAAATAATAATATCTTATTAAATATAGAAGTCGAATATAACCATTCTCCCAAAAAAGTTATAACCGAAGTCTCTGTGGACTAAAAAAAAATATCGGTTTCTGAGTTAATCGTGAAGGGACATTTTCGGAGACCCAACAAATAGCCCTTTAGCTATCAACCAAAAATATAGGTTTTAAGTCGTCTCGATATAAATGTTGATCCAAATGCAAAAGTTCTTCTTTCACATACACATCCTCCTACCTGTTGTTTAAAGCGCTTGCTGGCACTCCTCTTAAGCGTATTGCAATTCGCATTCCTCGCAGTGCGATCCACTTCATCATCAGCATTGGCAACAATACCAATACATTGTGGTGGCATGCAGCGCTTACTCAGCTCCACTAATTCCGAAACGGGTTGAACCTGCGTAAATTTGATAAATATGATCACAAAAAGTCTTACTTAAAATTTTTCCACTCACCTCCACTGTAACCGAATCTCCACTGTTGCGTATCATCTCGATGATCACCTCACGGGATAACTCACTTACCGGCGAGCCGTTCACTTTGAGCAAACGATCACCCGGCAGCAGCCCAGTCGTGCCACCACCCGCACCGGGTTCAGCAAATATGACCGGTTTGAATGTGGGCGAGGTCAGCGATTCCGCGCGATCCAGACAAATCGCTTTGCGTAAACTGAAACCGAAATCATTGCGTGGCGACTTCTGCCGCCTAATGACGAGTTCACGCGCCGAAGGTAGTTGCACCAATTTAATCGGTGGCAATGGTAATTCCACATCCTCGAAAGCGTGAACACGTGACCACCGATCGATACCCTGCGACTCACCGATGGGACTAAGGGAAAATGGTGGCGTGGCAAAGGAAGAATTTGTCGTATCTGTGAGACTGTCAGCACTAGGTGAGGGTGAAGTCATCACACGCAGATTGCCACTATGATGTTGTGGCAGTTGAGGTGCGTACCGTGCCGTCGTCGGTAGCGTCATAGCGCGTTGTATACCTGCATTACCACCTTCATCGCTACGCAAACTCTCCACTGAGGTGAAGGCGGTACCACTGCTCGTGTGAGGATTAACGCCTGCATTGCCGGCGCCACCGACTGCACCCAAGCTGATGCGTCCGGTAGCAACGCCACTTATACTATTACTGCGACTACCATCGAAGGGTAACTCGTTTTGCATTGTGTTGCGCATCACGACCAGCTGAGCTTCGGGCGATGCGATCGTTATCTCTTCATGTACATTTGATATGTTGCTGCGTGAACCCTTCAGAATGCCACGCTTTGGCGGTTTAGGAGGCACAGGCGGCAGTGGGCGATGCTACAATGGAGAAGAATATTGGGGTTTGTTTAAACTTGATTTGGATTAAGGGACAATCAATGATATTTTACAGTAATTCAATGTTTCTTCTTTTCAAACTATTTAAGATGTTTTAAACTGGAAAACGAATATAATACTTATATAAAAGAGAAAATCTTTACACAGCTCACTAAAAGTGAATAAGAGTGTGTAACCTGTATTGCGCTCCCTAAGCCTGTCAGATGCAGAATTCCCGCATCCAATAGAAGGAAGCACCCGACGTTGCCATTGAAAAACAAATGAGCATTCTAAAAGATAGCAGCAAATTTGTGAATGGTGGTGCCATCCATTATTCTTTAAAAATTATACAGAATGCATCAACTTGGGCATTGGTAAACGCTTCATTTTAGAAAAGCATCAACCTCTGTAGTATTCCCCAATTTTTTTTATAGATGTTTCCTTGCTGATACAACAACATTAAATACACAGCAACCTTTTGGTTTGCTGCTCTGGTACAACTTTATAGCCTACAGAAGGACAAATTTCCCAGACAATAAATTCCTTAATTATAAATTAACACTTCAGAAAGCTTTTCTTCCAAACACTGCATCCGTAAACATCCATTTTACCTTTGCATTCCCACTCGCCATAGCGACCGCAAGCATAGAATGTATACCCATGGCATCAGAAGTTCCGCCAGAACCAGCAGCACCCATCACACCAGCGCCATTATAACGACTCTCAATAGTTGTCGTCACAGATGCGACAATTTCTTCATTGCCGCGATCCAATTCATAAATGCTATCACCTTCGCCGCTCAATTCGGCGCTCAATGCTGCACGGTCTATATCTAGTTGGGCGAAAAATTCCGCACTATAATCAGCTGTTATGCCGCTGGGCAATTTCTCCTTCTCTTTGCGGCGACCGCGTATTTTCAACGATCGACGAACCTTGTGAAACATAGAAATATGAAAAAAGGATTGCTTTTTTATTAAGATTTTAAAATATTTAGAGACACACCTCATCCAGCCGCAGTAGCTCTTCAGTGCTCATACTGCCCGATAATACACCAGCATTTTTAGCCTCTTTACGCAATTTTTTCTCACGTTTGCGACGTTCCTTTTCGTCATCTCCGCCACCGCCACTGCCACCACTCACGGAGGATACGCCCTTTTTCATGAAATTGAACATCTTATGGTTGTTGGTGTGGTTGCATTAGCTCTATGCTCTATTAGTGTGTTTTAGTTATTGCTACTTATTATGTATTTGCTATTGAGGAAGTAAGACTGTGCAACTATAGATACAGATACATTTACATACATATGTATGTATGTAGTGTGCAACAATGGCACGCGCTTTGCTGCCCGCTGGTCGCCGTTATTGATATACTGATGAATTAAAGTCGCTCGTGCCGCTTAGGTGGGCACAACCGGCAAGCTGCGCTGAACGCGACACATGCGAAGGGCAATCAATAGAGTGCCCTTGCAGCAGACCGGTGCGAAAACACGCGAACACGAAGGTCAGCTACTTTCGTCGGCGATTATCCGCTATTTCTGTGTATGTGTGGGAGTTGTACGTGCCTGCTGCTTGCTCCTGTACGTTTTACTACACTGTCAGCAAGGGTTTTCAACCTGCAGCCTGCAATTGTAGAGCACCGTTTCCTTTTTTTGGGTATTTACACAGTTTTAGCACCGACTGTAAGTTGAGCAAAAGAAGAAAAACACAAAAGTTAGCAAATGCAAATTAAAGGCGTGGCGTGACAAATATATTGTACATAAAAGAACACTTTTAATCACAATTTTTATCACCAAGTCTTTGTCACTAATCAGTTGAGACGCCACCAAGCAGCTATCCGAGCGGCTAGACAGTGAAATTACATCTGTGCTGGGGCATCTCTTGCTGACGCCGGGCGACTAGCTGCTTGCATTAAACACTGCAACAATAACAACAACAACAGAGCATATTGGTTAGCAAAGAAACGGTAAAATGTTGCACAAAAATGTGTGTAAATGTGTGAATGCGATGTAACTGATACAATTTCACTTTTGCATTAATTTTGCATTTGCAATACAATTGTTCACATTAACCCAACTAAGGTCTATGAATGAATTACGATTATTATTTTTATTTAGTGTTATTGTTGTTTTTATACGCGCAACTGTCATATTTTTTGCGCACACACCGCCAAGACTTGAATTTTTACCGACTTCCAGCGATTCACGCTACCAACGACACCGAAGAACAAGCACACAACTAATTCGATTTGTGCGGTGCACTTTTCCAGGCAAAACAAAGTGAAAAGAAAATTGAATGAAGAGGAAAAACTGTAGGAAAAAACTTGTAAACAACACGAAGCGTTTGCGAAATACGAGCAAACTGGCAAGCAGAGTGGTAGGGGTGACTTCTGAACCTATGTATGTGTGTACACACCTAAGTGGCGCTTTTCCACCCACGGGCATACTTGCAACTGTATCAATAACAATAACCAAAAAAAAAAACCACAACGCCGTTAAGTACGACTCCATCAAATATGACTGAAGGTGTGTTTGTGTATAATGAGGATGACAAAACAATAGCTGGAAAATATTTAACAATGTATATGTATATACATACTGTATAAGCTACTGCTGTAGCTTAGCAGTTACCAGACTCACGAATGAACTTAAAGTACATATGTATGTATATAAACACACACGATATGTACAAATTTCTAATATAGACATATATACATAAGTATAGCGTGTTGCAGGTCGGTCGATGGGTCGTTAGGCTATTACTGATACAACTGACAAGCAGAAAGGCAAGCATCCACTAAAGTGAGCGACTAGACAAAAGAAAGCTCATGAAAATGTGTAACAAGGCGCAAGAATGTAAAAGCGAACGGGGTAAGGCAAGACTTAATGCGTGCGGAAGTAAAAATGTTTTCTATGCATTACTTGGAATTTACCACTTGTATTAAAGGTGGCCAAGGTGGCATTATTGGCTTTTAAAATGTCTGAAATAATGGATTTCTAAAATTTAGCGTTAGACGGAAATTAGGAATAACATAAATAGACACATGAAAAATCGCCTTACGAATCAAAGGTAGGTATGTAAGAAAAATACTGTCATTAAATCTATGCAATATTGTAGACAAATATTAGAGTATGAAGACCGATATGAATATCAAATTTCTCTCTTTCAAAGAATGTTAGGATACTAGATTCTTGCAACAAAATGTCGATGATGCACTCATAAAAAAACGATAATCATAGGCATATCACTTTTGAGTTCCGATGATTAAGTTCTGTTCTAGATAAATAGATGTCGAAACAATTCACGGGACTTTGAGCTAAAACAAAATTCTGACCTCAAGCCATCAGGCGGAGGTAACCGGATTTATACAGTTGATGAAACCACACCTTTTAGGGGTGGTGAAACTAATTAATTAGTCTTCATTTTATCTTGTGGTTGTTGTGTGTGTTTTGGCAGAAAACATTGCCAAAATAACTTTGAGGAATACTCTGGAGCTGATTGGCCTTCGCCGTATAAAAATCTGCAATCTGCACCCTACAGTTGGGATATCATCTCCTTAACTCTGCCTAGGAGTACCAGGTCTTGCGAAGTTCAGTATCTTGAAGTACAAGTATTTTGAGGCCATATTTTTAGGTATTTTTTCTGCTTACTACATATAACATTGGATACCCAGTTTATATTTAGGTTTCATAATTGGGTACACATTGAGGAAGTCTTAGGAATAATGATTTATCTAACCTATTTTGCCGTGTTTACGACTGTATTAATTGTGCTCATCAATCTGAGTAATTCTGTATCCACCTTGACCGCTCATTACACCTACAAACAACCGTTAGGTGTATAATATTATAACGCCATTTTCCAATATAATACTCTTGGGTATAAATTCCAACAACCATGAAACGCACACTAGCAAAGTGTTAGCATGCAAATAAAAGCAACATTTTTTTTATCAAGGAGAAGAGTGAAAATCCAAAAGCCCAAGAACATCAAAGTCAACATAAAGAACAAGAATTAAGGAGGAAAATACATGTGCGTAAAAAATCCGAAGTTATTGCATTAAAATCCGCTTTCAATAAAGTAACAGAAGGAGAATTGAGGGGGAAGGTGCTTTAAAGCATCACGTCATAGTTGTCCATATGAAAGTATTCTGTCGCAACTCAATAAAAGGTTGAAAATGTTTGCAATGGTTCAAATAAAAACCAAAAACGTCTGACAATCGCTTTGTAGAAGGTGAAATGGATTTGGTCTAGTATCTACTAATAAGTATATACTAATTCAATACTTACGCCTAAATAGCATCACATCAGAAGGTGCTATATGCTATCAAAAATATAACCTTGACGAAAAGGTTTTCGAGAGATTCCAAGATATCACGGTTTTGAACGAGAACTTTCGATTATCCTAGATGCCAAGGCGTAAATACTTTGAAGCACAAATGGGTCAAAAACATATGTTTATTAAAGGTTTTATCGGTTCGCATTAGTTTCGACGCTGGTAAGAAAGTGAGATCTGTTTATGAGCACTCAATCCAAAGGAAGTTTGACCTCACCAACTGCATCAGCATCACTAGAATCTCTCTAGTATAACATATTAAATTACACCGAGTTGAAGAGTTAATACTCGTTGACTTGATAGTTGGGTTTACCTAACCACAACAGACATTGATTTATATTCGTCTAAGAATTGTGATCTCTGAGGAGGAATTTCTCTAAAACAAAAAAAAAGTCAAAATACGTTAGAAACTGAGGCCATTAGGAGACTCTTAATCTGGCTTTCTAATGAATGAATCAAACAATCTGCGGTAAATTCTGATGAAAGCAGAATGACATACGGCTAAAGAGCCACAAAAACAAGGTAATATAAATTAAAATATGGGCTCTATTAAGCCCGTTCCGGATGACTGATAGATTACACAGCGTCTTCTGATAAAAAATATCTTTCTACAGTTTTAACTTTCCCAACCCCCAAATAATGCTTAGTTCCACCCGTGTTTAGGTCTTCATTAGTTATTATTACACTCATATGTGCCTCATATGTATATATAGATTCGGATTCAATAAATATCAAATTGCACCTTAATAATCAATATGTTCTTTTATTCCCAACTACTGCAAACACCGTTAAAAGTGCCAACGTGTGCTAACTATCCAGCCACCCCTGTTTGTAAACGTTTCGTATCTTCATTACTTTTCAAATAAATTCTAATAGATTTACCAATCACCGGAAAGCGTGCACAACTTTTCCTCAACCAATTAAGTTTACTTTTAGATACGAGTATTGGTTTGAGAAGTAATTTCTGCTCAAATCATTGTGTGGTTCAAACCCTTCACCAAACTCGTAAAATACTCATATACCAAATACCAACCAGATGAGTTTGTAGAATTGTCAGAAACCACAACATCGACAGTCAGTTGCATCTGAGAAAAAGAAATGTAGGAGGAGAAGGGGGAGGAGAGCAATGTGCTAACATATGTACAGATGTATATGTATGTAGATGTATGTATGTATGTAGATACAAATATGAGCCACACAAAGACTTTTTTCAACCGTAATGACGATAAGAAATTTATTTTTACACAACAACGTTAAAATATATGTATACATGTATTTACATATGTCTGTTTATTCTGAAAACATCTCAGTATATATTTCTCAAATAGATGTACAAACTGAACTTTTCCAAAAATGTCCCTGCAATGTAAATAACTAAACCGAACTGAAAATGATCTAGCCCCAAAAATACTAGTTAACAAATGGAGCTTCAGAAATACAAGTAAAGTAATCCGAAATATTTCCGAAATCCGGTATTTTTTTATAATTAAACTAGTTGTAAACCATAGATCCGAACTAAAAAAAAATTTTCCGAAAATTATTGGATTATAATTCTCTAACTGAAAATAAACTTGTCTGAAAAGCACTGCTCTAAAACTAGGGCTTTCGAACTGAAAATAAACTAGTTCGAAAATACCATTAACTGAAACTTCTTGAAGTTCTCCGAAAAATATTGGTTTACAAATAGAGTTTCTTCACTTATAATGAACTTATAATTCCTAAAAATTATAATTTTTGGTAATACTTACCCGACTGAAACTTTAGTCGTCTAAAAAAAATAGTTTACAAGTGGAGTTTCGGCCCTAAAAATGAATTAATTCGAAAAATTTTTTACGAAAAGTTTGATGATGATGATGAATAGCTTTGGAACTGAGAATGAACTTGTTCGAAAAATATCAATTGACAAGTGGAATTTCTGAACTAAAAAATTAAGTAGTCCGAAAAATATTATTTATAAATAGGTTCCGAATTGAAATTGATTTTTCCCAAAAATACTCTAAATTGAATGAGTTTCCTAACTTAATCATTCCGAAAAATCCTAGAATCCTAAAAATCTCTTTTGAACTACAATTGTCAAAATGTTTCCTGTCTAATTGATTATTCAAAAAAATATTGTTATGTTCAAAAAGAACAAGTTGATAACTCGAGTTTCGGACCAAAAATGAAATAATCCCAAAAATATGGGTTCCGATCTGAAATAAACTAATACGAGAAATACGCCGACTACTAATCCGAAAAAGCCGGACTTATGCGAATTACTCATTTATTAATGAGTTACTTTATTAGGATCAGAAGTTAAAGAGATATTTGGCATATTTCTGACGGTAGTTGGCTGATTACTTGCGCTTGAGGATCCAACTAGCTGTACAATATCTAGTTTTGAAATAATTTATTTCACTGCAGGGTAATTACATCAAAAATATATTTCTATACATATATAATTGTATATCCATAGTTTTGTATAATTTTACAATATCGCATATTTTCTCATTTTCGCAACTGGTCTTTCCATGAAATTATTAGTTTTTTTATGAAGTCTACGAATGCATCATCGCAAACGCTAAGTTTTTATATTCAACATTTTGTTTTTTATTTTTATTATTACTATTTTTTGTTGTGCATTATGACAAACAAAATGTTGTTGTATAAATGAACTTGACCTTTAATTATTACCATGAAAAAGAAATTTTAAATATAATGCAACGCTTGCAAAAATTCAAAGCGAACAGACGAGGGAGAGAGGAGAATTCAAAGCGAACACTTTTGCTGATCTCATGCAATTAATGTTTTGTAATACACATTTATGATGGCTTACTGACTGACTAAACTCATGACATAAATGATGGCATGAAGTGTTGCATGAGTGACAGTGGCTATTATGTAGAGAAACAGCTGATGGGCGCCACCTGTAATAAGATTACAATCTACAGTAGTATTAAGAGACTTTTGAAGAGTGAATTTTAGGCCTGTCATTATTTTCGGTGTTTATGTTGGTTCCAACATAGGCGAAATGGTGTACAGGTCACCGTCCCAGCCATTCATTTATCTTATTCAATTTCGAGAAAACGGCACAGTTGTTTAGACTGATGACATCGATTTCACCAGCTTATCCCAGCAATTCCACTGTTTTATAAGAGATCGATCTATAGCGGTTTATGGTTGTTACTTTGAGCATATTACACATATTTTCTCAACAAATTGAAGAAATCGTCCAACAATTGTTCTTCTGGGCTTACGGAAATCCAATTTGACTTTACTAATGCAAATTACTTACAAAAACGCAAAATAACTTTACTAATACCAATGTTACTGAACACTGCTCTCAGAGAGAAGAAGCGAAAGTTTAATAACGAGTCAATTGTCTGTTGATGTTCCGTTTTCTGCAACTTTCGGAAATTCTAACGGTAGGTTTTTGGATTGTACTCTAAAATATTGTAAGTTTTCCATCTGTAACAATGGAATCGATTTTATAATAGGATTTTCGATTTGAAGACAGAGTTATAGCTTGGTGTATTCTCTTATGACATATTTATACATTACTATATTATTATATTGTAGAAA
The DNA here is from genome assembly GCA_021498325.1 of Bactrocera minax. NCBI lineage: Eukaryota > Metazoa > Arthropoda > Insecta > Diptera > Tephritidae > Bactrocera > Bactrocera minax. The sequence continues at coordinate 15,953 of JAKEEE010000101.1, forward strand.
TTATTGTACAAAAGATCCCCTTGTTGCACATTATTAAGTGTTCTTCAAAAAATTATGAACATGTAGATTAATATAAAAAATATACTTTTTTTCGAAATGTCGAGTAATTATCTGATACATATGAACCTATTTGTCGGAGTTATTGCATAAATATTTGCTGTTGGTTGAATGCTTCTTGTTTCTTAAACTTTATTTGTATTTATTAGAACTATTATTAGAGAAATTAAAAAAATCCCAAATTACCTTTCATTTGAGTACATGACATATCACATACTTTCACTTGGAAAAGCAATCAGAATTCGAATTCTCACCATACATTACACAGAAAACAAAAAATATAAAAAAAATAAAAGTGAAAACACTTCTAAAGTGTGGTGATCCGTCACCTTAGCAACCTATTAAATTGATATTTAGCATGTATGGGCTTTCGAACGTGCTTTTTTCTAGAGAAGAAATTCTTCAAAGCACTCATATGATTAGTCATTGAAAATCACAGAAATGTTCGCTATTTTCGTTTCGTATTGTGAGCGTGCGCAGACACTTTAATAACACTTAAATAACAATAACGCCACCGCCCCGCCAGCTAATAGGTCATGCAACTTCGGCTGGTGCTGTGCGCTTAAATCCGGTTTCATCACACATTTGACATTTTAGAATTTCATATCACCACAGACACTTATGTGCTTAATAATGGCACATACTTTACATAGGGGAGGTGAGAAGGACCAAGTAGTGTGTCAAAGACAATATTAGGGTGGTAAAACAAATTCGTGAATTTTTATAAAAATAGCAGAAAGAAACATTTTTTTTTTTTTATTAAACCGCATCGAAAGACCATTGTGAAGCTTTTTAACTCAAAAGTGTGTTGTATTTCTTATCGAAGAGCGACCGCTAGCTTTATCGCTTTATATTTGAACAGATCCTAAAGAAGTCTGAACATCTGAAGGCGTAAAATATAAATGCGACTGAGTTGAATTAAAGCGAGAAGGGAAATGCATCGTCGGTCAGCTCAAAATACTAATTACTCATATTTATGGACATTGCATTTAAATTTAAAAAACTCACATGTAAGAGTTTAAACGGTCAGGATATCAATACCCATGACAAATCAGGGTAAAACTGGATCGATGGAGAATAATTTATAGAGGAAGCATATGAAAAGACCCCAACAATTTCATTCGGAGTATTTAAAATGGATAAAGCTCTTTTGATAATGTTGTTATTGAATACCAACACTTTTGGATACCAATATCAAAGCTTAACCATAATAAAATAAACACCGCGATTAACGAAACCGAGGCTGAACATTAGTGTTATACTCATCTCTAAACCAAAACATGGTGCGGGCTTGATTTAATGAGCTAGTCAAGTAAGACTCTGCAGCTATAGAACAAATTGATGTCGATGTTGTTGTAATAAATGGGAAATTCTGAAGTAACAGTACTTGACTAAATTAAAAGATCCCCTCTAAATATACACATCATTTATCTTATACGAGCTACTTTGAAATAAAGGAGGGTAATTTTTGAAAGCTCTGAAACAATGATGGACCACAAATGCCTATTTAAAAAATGGCAAATTACTTGACATATATTAGGATGGACTTCAAAAGCTGTTTAATTTATTACAGTATCGGAAATATTTTGTTGCACCCTCGTACGAAAGACCAGGAAAAATTAAACACCAACCCATAGCAAATAAATGCAAGCAAATACGACAACATATACGCGACAGGCAAACCCATTTAGCGTCACAAGCACCCACAGAATGTTTGCATACGTACATACACACCTTTGTGAGTTGCTTGCTTGGAGCACAAACCAAGAACGAGCTCAAGCTCCAGCTACGGCTAGAGTTAAAGCTAAGTCAAATTTAACGCGTTAGCGACCAACAACTATTTACAACAACAACAATGCGCATGCGTTCCATATATAGGCGCAACAACAGAAGCAACACAAATTATTTGTGTCAATACCAAAACGAACAAAAAGAAAGGAGAAATTATTAAAAAATAAAAAATAAAAATAACAAGTAAGAAAGGGCTAAGTTCGGATGTAACCGAACATTTTATACTCTCGCAATGTGCAAGGATCAGAGGCGGGGAAATGTTTTCAGGTGCTGGCATAACTTCATATTAAAAAATTTTGCAAAAGAATTAAAACACTCATTATCCGACAAAATTGTCAATGGATTGCAATCATATTTAGTATCTTATTAACTTATATTACAGGTCATAGACTCATGTACCTTCATTGCTATATTTCGCTTCGTGTCAGAGATATTTATATTAAAATCTAGCAAATTAACTCAAATAAGATATATGCGATATAAAGTCAACCAAAGTGCTTTAATAAATATATTAAGAAGGGAAAAGAAGGAGGAAGGAAGGAGGAAAAAGTCAACCAGAGAAAAGGAAATCATTATATTAGGAATAAGCGGCTTAGACGATGGTCTAAACCGATTTCTTTCATATTTAGCGCGGAATCACACTGTGTTTAAGAAAACATATCCACTTAATTCCATTAAAATGTCACACATATTGACCAACATAAACGGTTTAAAGTCAGGTGGAAAGTCGGGAATTCTTATATCGAGCATTTTTGGGATAGAGGAAGATCTGCACTGATCATATTAACTCTTTTCATTTTGCAAGTGCATTAGGGAACATGTTTTCACACAATTTTGTGAAGGTAACTCACAAAGTGACCAACATATTTGGCATAAGGTCTGCTAGAATAGCGAAAACCATTATATGTAGTATATGGCAGCTTGGATAATTCGTTGACCGATTTTACACATTTTCGGCAGTAAACTATGGCATATACAACATTACACGTTCATTTAATTTTGCTAAGATATCTTACATATTGAACGAAATATATGGTATTAAGTCTACCCAGAGCCTGAAAGTCCTTATATTAGGTATTAGGTACATGGGGACTAGCGGAAGTATTCACCCGATTTTATCCATTTTAAGCACATGGACACACTGTTATCAGAAAGAGACGCTCTCTGAATTTCAAAGAGATAACTCGTATAATGACCGTTATATATGGTGTAAAGTCTACAGGAAGGTAGAAAATCCGTATATTAGGTATATGGGGACTAGGGGAAGTATTTACCCGATTTTTCCCATTTTTGATACCAAAGCACACTATTATCATGGAAAGATAATCCTACAATTTCATTACAATATCCAACAGATTTCCCGATATTTTCGATAAAAAGTCAGATAGAAGCCCTACTAGATAGAGATCCTAATATTTTGTATCTAGTGGCTTGAAAAGTTATAATCCTATTTCGTCTATTTTTATGCATGAGATGGCATATCTTGAAAACACTATTTGCACAAAGTCCATTTTCATATCTTAATTGCTGCTCGAGTTATCTACTTTAAAGTGAAAGAATCAGATGAAACTTAAAATTATGTTATAAGAGAAGTTGGCGTGGTTTTTATCCGATTTCGTCCATTTGCACAATGTGACATAAGAATGGAAATATAATGCCATTTACCAAATTTGGTTGATGTCGGTTAAGGCGTTCTTGGGATATGGGATTTCTCCTAAAAGTGGGCGTTGACATGCCCGTCATCAAAACTTTACACGGATTCTGACCCTTCCGTGTCATATTTGCTGTAAGATTTAATGTTTCTAACGAGATTCTTCAGCGAGTTAACGCACTTTAAGTAGTTTTCAACATAACTTTTGTATGGGAGTTGGGCGTGGTTATTATCCGATTTCAATAATTTTCTCAGTATTTGAGGAGATGCTAGAAAAACTTAATCGGAGCAAGTTTGATTGATATAGCTTTAACGGTTTCTGAGATATATATAAACCTGTTGGGTGGCGGGCCATTCTTCCTTTTACAAAAATTTTTGCCCACAGACGTCCCACCCTACTAGGATCCTCTATACCAAATAACACGTTTATGCCTTTTTTCTGCTTAGTTATAGCACTTTATCTGTTTTCGATTAATGGCAATTTGTGGGCGTGGCAGATATCCAATTACGCCCATCTGCAATTCTGCAATACCTACCGTCTTACGGTGACAAAGAACATATGTACCAGGTTTCATCAAAATATCTTAATTTTTACTCAAGTTATCGCTTGCACGGACGGACAGACGGACAGACGGACAGACGGACAGACGGACAGACGGACGGACAGACAGTCACTCGGATTTCAACTCGTCTTTTCATCCTGATCATTTATATATATATATATATATATATATATGTCTATATCTAAGTCGATTAGTTCTAGGTGTTACAAACAATCGTTAGGTGAACAAAACTAATATACTCTGTAGCAACATGTTGCGAGAGTATAATAAAAAAAATAATAATAATAAATAAAAATAAATAACAGAAAAGAAATTAGACCAAAAGAAAAAAAGCAAATAAGATTGAAAATAAAAAAATTTAAATTCACAAGGTGCAGAGGCACAAAGAAAGATAGCAATAACAAAGAATTATATTCGTGTATGTAGGTAAGCTTGAGCAACGAGAATCGAGGGAACACGTTGTTGGCTACTCATATTCGTGTTGTTGGCTACTCATATTCGTGTTGTTGGCAACATTTGTCAGTTTGCGTTCATTTGTGGGTTAAAAGTTATAATAATAAGTCAGAATCAAGCGAGTGACTTGTGTTGGATTTTGCGCGTTCAGCATAAAAATTCCAAATTAACACTAAAATAAATATATACATAAATAAATATTTATTATTTATACAACTGAAAATACGCGTACACAAAGCGTAATTAAATATCAACGTTTATTTGTATTTAATATCTAAGGTTTTTAACTTTTATGTATATACATACATATACACATTGTTTAAATAAATTTTTGTTTTTTTTCGCGTACCTACAACAACTTCGACAACTCAGCTTTTGCCTCGACTTAAGCTCTTGTTTTAAAATTTCTCTGCTTGTTTTGGTCTTTCGGCGACATAGAGCGTAACATGGAAAGTGTATTTACATTTGGCCTTACGCGTAAAAATCAGAGCATATATTCACGTATGCATTGTATTTACATTCAAGTTAACACATATAGCTATGAAAAGAGATGTGAGTACATACACTGGTTGACAAAGAATTCGAAAATATTTATTATATAAAAATTTATATAATTTATATAATTTATACTCATTTTTATAGGAATTCATAATATCATACGAGATGAGTTAGCATATAACATGTAAGGTAGAGAATAAGTAAAAAATATTTTGATCCAAATGTATGGTAAAAATTAAAACACCTTCATAGACACTTCTTTTTCAAAGATAAAAGCAACTCAAGCAAAAATATTACATACATATTGTATATAATATGTAAAATAAATAATAAATAATCAGATTTCTCCAATATTCATTTCCAATATTTCTTCCAACATATATTAAAATCAAACCAATTAACTCAAACGATATAGGTGGTGCGTTCAAAAAATAACGGAAATTTCGATATTATGCACTTATGCCTGCGCTTCTTCCTTGACCTTGACACACTTGAAGAACATTCCCGCTATCTTTTGAACACACCACGTATAATGTTATGAGCCAAATTTGGTGATGCCGTTCCTGAGATATGTAAATTCACCAAAAAGGGGGCGGTGCCACACCATTGTCCAAATTTTGCAGGAATTCCTAAGCATTGCTTCCGTACCATATTCACTGAAAGATTTTATGTTTCTGACGGGTTTCTTCAGCGAGTTAACGCATTTTTGGTAGTTTTTAACATAACCTTTGGGTGGTGGGTGGTTACTATCCGATTTCACTCATTGTCCCACCGTAAGAGGAGGTAGTAGAAAGATCTGACCTGAGTAAGCTTAGTTGATATATTGTAGCTTGAACGGTTTGTGAGATGTCCCTCCCTCCTGCGATTCCCTGCGCCAAATTTCAAACGGACAGTCTCTCGGAATTCAACTCGTCCCTTCTTCCTGATCATTTATGTATATTATATATAACTCTATATCTATCTCGATTAGTCTTAGGTGTTACAAACAACAGTTAGGTGAACAAAACTAATATGCTCTGTTGCAATATGTTGCGAGAGTATAAAAACGATGATTTTTTTACTACATATTTTATTAAAAATAAAGTATTTATAATTGTTTTATGAAAATTACTTCATTTATTTCTTGTTTGCTCAATTTTCTTATGCAATAACAAAAAACGAAGCATAAACTAAGACAGTTAATTAAAAAGAGCATTTTAAATCGTTGAAAATATGCATAAACTGGAAAGCAAAATTAACGCAGATACTAATAGCAAAAATTAGTACAGGTTTTACGAGCTTTGTTTGCTTGGTTCATGGTTGAAGGAATTCCAATAATGGCGTAAGAAATTACTATGGCATATACTAATATTGCGCTTGCTTTTAAAGTTACTCGACTTGGATATACAAAACAAAATTACGAGATTCAAAAATATTTTCATACTTAAGACAATTTCTTTGTTCATTTAAATTTTTTAAATAAAATTTCTACTGGGCGTATTTACATTGGGTCTACTCTTGATATTATTCGGATATGTAAACCAATTTGCCTTTTTATGTAAAACTACTCGAATGATACTCTTTGATGGACTATAAATAGGTCTATAAAGTTATTGTTACAATCTTTGCAATAGTATCCTGGTATTATCATAACCTCTAATTATAGTATGAATGAAAAACATAATGTTCTTACCAGGATATATGTACATATGTACATTTGTATATATACAAGTATGTATCCTTGTAGTTACGGAGTATAATACATTATGCGAATGTTAGACCCAGAATGTGTAGTTTTATTTTTATTTCATAATACAATTAATTAAACATGATATTCTCATTTGAAAATAATCTTATATCCACAAAATTTCCTTTCCATTTGTCGAATTATTGTTTTTTAATTCGTAAACAATTTTCAATTCACACAAAAAAGCGGTTTAAATTCAGCACACACTAAATAATTGGCAGAAGCTTTCACATTGTAAGTACAGCAAAACTAGTGTCAGAATGTGAAGTCCATAGAAAAATTTATTATTGAGTGAATGTTATATTACGATCCAAAATTTTCCACAATCAATCAATCCAATCCAATTTTCACAAACAATCAACGCAATCCAATAATCCAAAATTTTAAACATCACCCAAAATACAAATAATTGCATTTATTTTATATACAATTTGAAAAATAAAATAACTTAAAAAGAACAGTTTTCACAATAAATTATAGTCCATTTTTTTTTTACAAGGCATTCTCAAAAGAGAATAGAAACCACTGGAAGCCCTTCACACGAAAAAAAGAATAAATAGTTAAAATTTATTCATTGTCAATAACAAATTATAAATAGAGAATAGTGTAATAATAAGTGTGAAAATACTTTTGTTTATCAAAACCATGGAAAGAAAAAATAAAACGTACAAAGAAAAATAAAACAAAATATTTTTCACCATGCTTTGCTGCTGCCACCACAGTTACATACCTACCTACTCACACAGAACATGAGTGAGCGTATGATCACAAATGTCAAAGCAACAGAGGGTAAAACAGGGCATAATAGATAAAAATTAACACATAAAAAAAGTATCTTTTTTGCTTCTTTTATATCAACAGGAAGATACAAGCTAGCTACATTTCTCGCTGATAAGACGGCGACAGTATATAAATAAGTCATATCAATGAATTTTCGTTTCATTTGTCTCAACCGCGAACGATTTCTTTTTGTCAACACAACCTGCGCTGCTGATTGTCTTCATTATCTTTTACAGGGGCGCAGATTTGCGCACACAAACAAAACATTCAGTCAACACAGTAGAACGACCTCAACGACGCACCCCCACCCACTTCTTAATTTCTTTGCTGTTCTACTTTTTGTATTTAGCTTGCAGGCGATTTATGTTTTTCGACAGAATGGAATAAAAAAATATTTTCAGGATTTAACGCTGTCGAAAACGTAGATAGGTACTCCGCAAACAAACGACCATATAGAAATACTTGCAAAGGTGTATCGATGTTGAACGGGCGTGCGCGTAACAATACCGAAAACCAAAAACACACGTACAAACAAGTACAAATCCACTGGAGGTGCGGCCATTTAGCGGATGAATTTTCCGCAAGGCGCTGGTAGCAAGTATTTCGATTTTTATATGCAAATATTTCACAAAAGAATAAATTACTTTTCATTTAGTGACTCACAGACGTCTATAATTTTTTCTTAAAGCCGCTTCCAGCTATTGCACTTTCAAACTGAATTGTTTGTTTTAAACAGGCACACTCCTTTATTTGCACTAATGAATATACAGAAATTTGATTTTAATTCCGATTTTTCCTGATTGCTTTATCTTCAATATGTCTCACAGCATACCAATTATGTTTTGGTATTGCTAAATGCCAATATTTCAGATTTTTTACACTTTTATCATGTTTTCACATACATATGAATACAAAATCCTTTACATTTTTCACCTGCACCATTTTTTACGTTTTCTAATATTCCCAAAAGCCTTCAACACATTTTCACTTACATTTACTTTTGCGCGTTATCTTCAGGCGATTTGTTTACTAATATTTCGCAATTATATCGATTTACACACAAGTTTTTCACAAAATTCCACCAAATCGCAGTGATTAGAACTCAAAATTAACACCGTATACAATCCTAACACACAAATGAAACGAGCAAACTGAAGAAGAAATAGAAGAACTATTTAACAGCAGCGTTTTGTGAGAGAAAGGTGCGAAAATGGTAACAAAAGCAAGTTGAAAATTCATGGAAGTGTATGTATGTGATTTTTGGTTGTGTTGGTAGGTTTGTTTTGGTGTGCGCCTCACAGCGTTGTATTTGCGTGGTGAATTTATTGCAAAGTTTTATATTCTAAACAGCTGATACGAAAAGTTTTTACAAGGAAGGACTTTAGGCGGTAATAACCGTAGTTTAACTTCTCTCTTTTTAAATGTGGTGACCTTGTGTATGATAACAGCAAATTTGTGAAATTTGCTGAATTCAGCCTTGGTAAGTGGTAATTAGATTAAAGAATTGCAATTAGGAAGAGTAAACGTAACTGTGTACAAAGTGTGTGCTCCAATTTAATTAAGAAATGTATGTCATTGGATGCCCAAATATAACCTAAATTTATGGCAGTCTGCCTAGCTAATTAGTGGTAAGGTATGAGTGGATATTTATTTTCTTTAAATGAACCTACACATCCATACGTATATATTATGTGTACACAAAACCTAAAACAGACATCGAATTAAAGAAGTTGAAATATAAATCTAAATGAAAATGTATATGTTAATCCTTTGCTTTGCCAGAAACCAAAGCCAGTAAATATAAATTTTGAGGTTATTAAACAACAATAAAAAGGAAATCTGACTAACCACCAAATTATTTGATAAGAAATCAATATAATTTTTAAAAATATATAAATAAAACGTCAAAGAGTACTATATAATATACATATTTATGTAGGTAGATATATTTTATATATAAATTTACATTTGTGTTTCTTAATTAATTTCCATACATATAACTACACATAATAAATTCGAGAATAACTCAATTTAACGTACTCACTCACATCTTATAATAAAATCTACATAAACTTTATTAAATACTAAAAGCAAAATATTCATCACATGCACCTTTTTGCTGCATCTTTACTTTAGAGTGCCACGGTTTCAAGAACTTAGGAATATGGAATTGAATGGTATCTCCTCAAATAGCTTATTCGATATATCACGGAAAATTTTACCAAAATTACGCGCATAGCCAACTTTTAGCTCATTGAACACTGTCTCCCAGTTGTCGTTCAAAAAGCGATTCATTGTTTGTGATAGTAATCGATCATTGAAGAGATTATCAAATTGCATATAAACACGTTTTGGATTCAAATCGACACGATACTCCTTCAAACGCATATATTTGTGGCCATCGCGCATGAAGGGTTCACCAATGAGGCGATGTTCGATCCGTGTATTGATCAATGTTAAATTCGCTTTACCATTACCCGTTATAGGTAGCAGTAGTATGCGTCCCGACATTTCGTAATCGCCAACCATTTCAATACGATCGGTCTTACTATCGCAAATAATCAGATGATTATTTAAATCAGTACTGGATATGAAGAAGAGAAAAAATTTTGTTAAAAATGTTTATTGTATTAAATACAATTTAAGCATACCGATAGCGCTGTACTTTGCTGGTCAAGATCATGTCGTGTACGAGCAAATTTTTCATGGTTTGCTTCAGCGTAATTGGTGCATTGCCAGATTCGATGATTAGCGACTTAACGGCGAGTGGTTCTAGTGGTGGTATGCCGAACTCATTATTGCCTGTAATTAGAGCAAAAATTAATAGTTTACTATTGAAAGTCAACTTTATGAAATGAAAAAGTTAAGAAACAATTATTTTACCATCCTTGAGCAGCAAAATTGCATTGTTCACAGCATCCACTAAGCATTTATCAAAATTCGCATCGCGTTTACACTTGTCAAAATTTGACGCTACAATAAAAAAATAAAAAAAATCCGTTAGAATAGCTTGCAATTTTAAGAATAATTTATTTTAATACGCCAAGTGCAAATTAAACACATACTCAACACATTTTTCAAATTCTTTTTAATATATTAATACTACCGAAGAACCTTGAACTCAGCATTTGCTCCGCTGTACATGAGTAACATCACATGTGTATGTATCCCAGTTTGTTGGCAGTTTTATGATTTAAACAACAAATTATGCCAATTCTTTATTTTCTTTATTTAATTGCTATGAATTTTATGATCGCGCACGCGTACAATAGTGCACGTAAATAAATCGCCAACTCTTTTGCATACAAACTACGGAAGTGCGACGTACAGAAAAATAATGAGCTGTTCTTTTTGCATACACAAAGATACATAAGTACGTAAGTACATAAGTAAATAAAATTGATGTAAATTTTTATTGTTTGGAGCATCTGCTAATAGCACAATGCCGTGAATGTGTATGAAGTACTCGTACGCGCCTATTTTTTTTGTAAGAAATGCCAATGTTTAAAAGAGACTTGATCGAGCGCATCATCAAATTAACGCAAATAAAAGTTGATTTATTAAGGAAGCTCAACATGTCTCCATTATAACTATATAACATATGTATGTACATATGTATATTTAGAGTTAATACTAGTTCGACCATAGTTCATGCATTCTCCCTCATTTTCATATGTTTCAATTCCATAGGAATGTATTATGAGAATTTCGGTTAGATTAGTTCAAGCTTAAACGACTGCAACCAGAAAGGTGAAATATAAATGTACATATGCATGTACGTAAAAGAGACTCACACCTGTTCTGAAAGTTTGGCCCAGGAATGAAAAATCTGACTCAGATCTGATTATATTCGTTAATCGAATGTGATCTGAAAAAGTCGACTGTAATCGATTTTTTCGATTATTTTTAGACTTTTGCGTACTAATTTGTTGATACTAATATTATTTTCCCAATTTGTAAGTTTTTCCGCAAGTTTACCGCAAGGTGTAGACAACATAACTTCTTCATTTATTAACAATGCCGAAACATTTATATACTAAATATACAAGAATCCTGAAGTTCCTATACATACACAAAATAATACTGAAAGTCGTTTAAATAATCTATTTTCATAATTTTATTAAACCGTCTCTAAGAATCGATAATCCGAAAGTCAATAATCCGAAAGTCGAGAATCACTACTTCTTTTCTTTCGATCATTTGGCCAAGCATCTCCTAGGTGTAGTATATGTCTTTATGTTATCCTACTATCGAGTGCCGACCTCTATTAGGAGACAGTTACTCTCTATTATTATAGAAGGCTACTGAATTATTTTAGATATTCTCTTACATGAATTCAATTATGTTCCAAAACATAGAAAATAGGACAAATGGTGCACTAAAGAAAACGATTCTTACTACGAAATTTTCATTTGTTTACTTTTGTGATAGGGGTCTTTATAAAATATTCATCTGTCCATCATGCTTTCAATGCGAACAACGAATTATATTGATTACTTCCATTTTTATGAATACAAACAATGCAAAATACAGGAAATAAATATCGGTCTTACATCGGTTAAATATTGTGCCTATAAACGGGTTACCGCTCAAGGCCCACAAAAGACATGATAAATGCTTGGCGCTAACGAAAAAATGCGAAACTCACAACATAACTTCACTAATGGAATGCGCTCTTATGAGGTTACGAAAAAATTAGATCAATTTGTAAGTTCATTAGCACCGCTGCAATCAACACAACAATAACAGCAATGCTGATAAGTAATCGAAAAAGATGCGTTTAAAACAGATGACAACAACAAATTTGTAATTATGCGAATATGCGAGTATAGCAATCACACAAATAGAGCGACGTGCTAATAACGCAGATAGTAAAACTTTTTTGACACAGTGAACATAAAGTAAACATAAAGCCGAAAATACAAAGCTTAGCTGCTTCTGGTTCAATGCCAAGTTGAAGTACGTATACCAATAAAATAGCAGCGGCGCTAAGCCTCTATAGCAACAATTGGCAGAAGCAAATACTCTTAATGGAATTCATTTGATTTAAATTATTAATGGTTTGCATGCTTTTTATGAAAAAAATTTATATTCATTGGAATTTGCACCAAAACATACCAAAATATCTTAATACTGTCCGCAAAAATCTCAAAGTTTTGCAAATATACTTTTTTAGTTTTAATAAAGACTATATTTTTTTTAGGTTCCTAAAATTTTGTGTTCCATTCCATTAAAATGTGTATTTAGGGGAAAATTCGTTACGAGAATTCTTTGATAAAATTTCCAAAAATACGGCGGTATCTAGTGGATAAGTAATTTTTTCATTTCAGTAGTAGTCGAAGTAAGCTAAAATGGGACTCAGGTGCAGATGTGAAATATTCTTCCAAAAACCTACCTACGACTAGTAAGTATTTAAAACCCAAGTATTATCGTAAAAGTTTTTAAAAATTCAGTCAGGCACTGTCACGACAGGCCAGAAATCGTTGGATAATAGCTGAACCGATTATTATTATCCGGATGTTTCGTGTCAACCGATATTGGATTATTTGTAATATTTAAGCCCGTTGGAGACTAACCGTGAGTTCGTCCCAAAATACCAGTGTCCAAGAAACATTTTAATCAAATAAAACCCAGTTTTCCGTGTAAATGATCGGTTTCACAATAAATTTGGATTGAATTAAAGGAGTATTCACAGCATTATTATAATATTGCTAAAATTGTTTCCTCGTGCAAAATTTTCTGTAGTCTTAGTCCCTGGCAACCACTTGTTACCCATCTCGAAGCAGCGACCAGGTGGTAATGGAATTAAGAAGTGTGCAGAGTTCATCATTGCAGTATTCATTTAAGTAACTTAAGAAGATCTGTTATTTGAAAGAGATGCAACAAGTAAATACCTTGCAACTATCTTCTCAAACCACTCTCCTATTTCAATTTAACCAATTATTCACCTATCAATATCCAACATTTTAATGTCCTACATATTAAATGTCTGCCACGACCTAAGGTAATATTTCTACGAATAACTCGTTTATTTTATCCACTTTTAATGATTTGTTTTACTTTATGCTCTTTTTCATCTTATTTTTCGCTTAATAACTTCAGCGAACTGTGTCATCGCCAATTTACGTCAGCATTAAGGCGAATGAAGCCATTAACCGAATACAGAGGACAAGACCAGGAAGTAATTTTTTACAAAGCTACACATACATACACACCAGTCATATAAAAATACGCTAAAATTGTTCCATTTACCGCTCTGCTGAAGGCCTGCTCGCTTGATTAGCAACATTTTGCTCTCATTTCTGTAACACGTGTTGTTGGTGGAGGAGTCGTAAAGAATTCGAATCAAAATAACAACTAGCCAGCCAGCCAGCCGGCTTTTTCATCTTCACTGAAGATAAAGTCAGCTGTCAGCGTTGTAGAGTCTACAATATAGACCGACAACAGTGACTGAGTTGTCAAACGGACGAACTGTTGTTCGCGAACTTGCCAACCAAATATGTACCTACATACACACATTTGTGAGCAACGACCAGTTGGTGATGCCCAAACTAGTGTTTATGTTTTTGTGTTGGCTTTTACCCAACATAATGTTCGGCTAGAAGGCAGGCACGCTTACCTACATACATATTTATGTATGTATATATATGTGTATATACGTTTTCCCCTTTAGGTGGGCCTTAGTACATAATAAGTATGTTCCGATAAGATATGGCTATGGCTGTTATCTAGCTTTGTTTCATTATGTTGTCTAAAAGTGGAATAACCTTGCTGGTTTATTAATGTCTATTTTTCGACTGCCCAGTCAACCAGTTCAGTGACTGAAAAGGCTCATTAAATGACATATTGTTGTAACATGGTTGTTATTGTTGTGAAACTGATAGTTACATTCATTGATTTTCTCTGGGGCGGCAACAAATGAGATTTAAGTACATATATACATATCTTTCAAATATTTTCTAAAAATTGCATATTTAAGTGCATTGAAGCATAATATGCGTAATTAATATTTTCATATTCAATATTAATGTAAAGTATAAAAGAAGGCGGATCTCAATATTATACAATATATACCCAGCGGTGGTTAGACGAAATTAATTATTATTGAATATTTAAAAATGATTGTTTTCAGTCATTCAATCCGTTGTCGTCTTGTATTCGTATGTTTTTGAAGGCGATAAAGATGAGATCATATTTTTGTTGTTGTAGCACCCTAAATATTTCTCCAATTAGTTTTTCGGAATGGAACTGCGGATAGTAGCTGCATATAAATACCGGTCCCCATGCGTGATGATACAAAGCAATTCGTTTTCGTTCACCCGTTTTCGGGTTTCGTTTCGTTCTCCTTATTTTTCAAACAGTTCGAAACGTTTCGAAACGAAATTTTAGAAACTATTTGCTTTAAAATTATCGGACAAATTTCCTAATTACTTCCATTATTGTCGCTGTATTCTGTGATCTAGCCCTTTTATTAGAAAACTCATTAATTGCCACTCCATAAACGAAGTGTAAGCCCACTTCAATGGCAAGGTCATCTAGAACACCACTTTATATATTTTTTTTTTTTTTCAAAGTGATCGTAAATTAGTAGAATGAAAATTTCATACCAATTCAAATAATAACCATTACACATCCAGTAAAGATAATCATTTGCCATCGCAGTTGTGAAAATTACAAACAAATTGCGAAGACGTGTGTAAATAAAACATAAATATTTATTGCAATTGAAATATGCAGAGGTGTCGAATTTGAGCAGAAGGGTTGTGCTGCAGCAAATAAAAATGCCATAAAAACAAATATCTACTTGGTAAATTGCTAACTATAAAGTCCGTATAAGTTCCGACCACCCATAATTGTTCACAGTTAGCAGTGGAATTCGAAATTGACCAGTGTTTTTTTTCTTTCGGTGAAGGTCATTAAGCAAACTTGTACAAATCCAATAAGTCTGGAAAACTAGAAAACTCAGACCACAAATAATAAACGAAGTTAGGTTAAAGGCAATGAAAGGCATCGAGGCTCCCGAAAAGCACCAGGAGTTAAATTTTGATGCTTCCTGTATATCTTGGTGTGCACAAAATGTGTTTCATTTATTCGCCAATTTCGTATTTCGCATTATGCTCTAATCACAAACTGATCTAGTGTTTATGGAAATACCTTCTTATTTTGTAAGAAAATTTGTATTAATTTCTTTACAAAAACTATCTTAAACTCAATATTAAGATGCAGCGTGAACATATGACATATGACGGATTTTAAGAAAAAAATAATAAAACTTTCCTCTCTTTTTTTGCAATAAATATATAAAGGAAACATTCATTTTTTGACTACTGTATTTTGAGGCTATGTTCTTCGAACATTTTTATGATTTTACCTTTCGTTTTCAATATAAACTCGGAACATTGAGTTTTAATAATAACTTAAAAAGAAAATTGAACTTTCAAGAAATATAGAATACTGGATATTTAATACTAAATTGGCATAACTCGAATTTCACAGGAATTTCTTCTAATTTTATACTGCAAAACTAAATAAATTCCATTTATTTTATGGAACCCCTTCCCTTCTATAATTCTCTTTATATATTCAGTGCACTTGTACTGCTTATAAATTACGAAACTTATCATTTGTAGACATTCGAAAAAATTGCAACAACAACGAAAGCACGAAAGAAACTTACGCAAATCTTTGGCAGCAATTGCATTGGCCAATTGCAGTGCGAGTTGTATAAACAGCAACAACCAAACTGACGGCAGCAATGTTAACTTGAAGCCAAAGTCACTATGTAACTTGTTGCGCATGCGTGCCGACATTTTTACTACTTTTAATTTATTTCACTCTTCTTCAGTTTTTATAATTTTTTAATTTTTTTCTGTTATTCACACGAAAGTATTACGTTTTAAATTACGATTGTCTTGGGTGGAAAACTATTATCAAAAATACTTTATTTTACAATTTGGTTTCGGTTAACACACTCTAGCGATTGTACATAACTAAAACTTATTTCTTAATTTTTTTTAATAGATTTGTGCGAGAGGCACGCTGTCTGCGCTACTATTCTCTCGCCAGCGAGTTATCAACACAAATTGAACGGGATGCTAGGCGCATGCGCGGCTTTTATAGGAAGCTTCAACTTTGCTGACAACCTAACTAGTCGCCGATACAAAAGCAAGCAGTCCATCCATCAGTTTCATAGTACCACTACTTATTCTCACATAAGATCACACTCAAGCGCACTTACGCTTGAAGAGTGAACTTTTTGAGCCGTTGATTGCATACATATGTATATGTCTATAGCTTAAGTGTGTATTTATGCTCACAGCTCTGAATAGTTTGTGGTAATAAGCTATAAATTTTAAATATAAAAAAATCTATGTTTTGTAGCCCGCCGTGTATAACTGCGTTTATATAATCGTATATTTAGTTGTCTTCTACATACTGCTCTTAGGTTTCACAATTTCACGCCAATTCGACTACAAGAGCCCAGTTCTTCCCAGTTTTTCTGCTGATACCACCTTAAATATTTTCAGGGCGAAAAGGCTTGTATCCATACAAAACCAGTATGGCTGTTAATTTTTAAATTGCTGATCGATTTGGACATCATCGTATAGTTCAGCTATCGTACAGCTATTGCTCCAGCTTATGCGATATTTGCTGTCAGCGACACGTAAATATCCGTAAATCATAGGAACGGCGATTTCTTCTAATATTATTAGAACTATTTATATTAATATTACTTACTTACTTATATTAACAGGGTTATATTGGAAAAAAATAACCGTTGACCTTATAAACTCCATATCAATTCAAATAACGGAGAATCGGTTATTTTGTAAAATGTGTCCTGTGTCCTAAAACGGTGTTCTAGAGAGAGATAACGAACACCTTCGTCAACTTTCTCTCTCTTAAATGATGTCTAGGGAGTCAACAAACGATCCTCTGCTGACGAAAGACAAGCTTCCTTCAAAGGAAGGACAAAGTTCCTTCACGAAAGTAGAGCGACACTCGTACGCTTTTCCTTAAACACATTCATCTAAGACACCTTCACCCACTAACAAACAGAGTGACTGATAATAAGCTCAAATGAGTACAGTATATTATAATCTTTTGACTAACTACCAACCACCACAAGGCCATTCGAGCTGTTCGGGTGATCTTAAGTTAACCGACTCACAGTGCTACCATGGTAAATGTACTTCATCTCTCATTACTGATAATGAATATAATACAACTTGTACTAATACTAATATCAACATCATAGTGTTTTTCCGTTGCATTCACGAAAACATTCACTAGCTCATCGCAATCTTTTGCTAATAGCTTTTGAGCAAAGCTCAAATCGAAAGCTAATGCTACCTGCTAAGCTTTAGCCTATATTTTATAAGCACCTTGCTAACAAGAGTTGTTGGTCTACAAAAACTCGTTTCAAATTTTATATTGGTTAGCGGCTAATCTACCGAAGCTCTACTCGTTTAAATGCAACTTCCTCCACTTCGGACGCAACTCAGCCGCACTTCAAATACACCAAGATATTTCTGGATACACTAACAATAATAATTGGATTGTGAGCACCACTTAGTAGCTGCATTCAGTGATATTGGTTCACATATAAAGGGTTTTAATTTAGATTAGGGAATTCGGTAGCCGGGAGAGTAAGTATTGAAAATAAAAAAAATCATTTCTCGATCATCACTCGCAATAGAAATGGAGAAGTTAAAGTGGTTGGGTGTGAACACATGAAGAAACTAATTGCGCCTTTTTTAGCGGGAATACAAGACCCAGTATAATGTCGAGTAGGTAGATCCCTGTAGTATATACTGAGCCCTGATATAGTAAGTTAACATCTTGAGACGGCTTCTTCTTCTTTTTTTATTTGTCTACAAAGAAAAGAAATATTTGATCCGAGTTCGTGGACTGAACTATTCTCTTAGACGATATTTTTTCTCTTCCAAAAATATGATACTAAAAACACTAGATATTAACATGAATAGAGTCACTTCTCGACAATTCAAATCCGGTGTATTCCTGCCTTGAAAACTTTTGGTTCTAATAAAATCCAGCAGCCTTTTGGAGGCGGCTTTGAACTTATTAGTCCCTAGTTTTGTCGGAAAAAATCAAGGCGCACTGCACAAATTGGAAAAACCGCTCTGCAAAGCAACCAGCAAAAGTGTAAGCTTCCAATATATTGCATTTGAAAGTTTTTCAGAAAAAAACGAATATGGATACATCCTCGTATATAGATATGTAAATACACCTATATATGTTTACCTAGGATTGTGTTCGGTCGTTTAATGCAGATATATAAAATATATATAAATATGGATACAAATATATTCAGCAAACAGTGCTTTATGTGTTATTAAAGGTAAAGACATAAGAAGTAGTTTTACTGCAGCTTCTTTGTGATCTTTAACTGCCTTAAAGGCATAAAGGAATATTTAAGACAAGTCCGCACACACACCAATTTATACATTATTTCTCTGCAGTCATCACCATGCGCCAAGCTAATAAATTATTGTTTTTTTTTAATACTTACGTCCTACAAATTTGCATATACTCACTGCATTCCAATTAATCGCATTACATTGGCGGTCGCCATAAAAAACCAGTTCAACTCCTAATCAAGCGGCATGAGTGGCATATAGTCGAACGAACGTGTAATCTGTCAAACCAATTTATTGGCATCTTCGTTTGCCCTTCTGTTTCAAGTATGTTCTTATTTAATTACTGTTCATTAACCTTTCAACTGATGATTGTTGTTTAATATTGTTGGCGCCACATTCTCATTCTCGCTCTCTCCGTAGTGCACTTGACCTTATTCGAATGGATCCATTCCCACCGTCCTTCGGATTTAACCTTGATACTGTTTTTGACGTTGGACAACAACTTTTACTTTATGTAGGCATTTAGGTTTAGGAATATATTGTTTTTATTTTTATAACAAAAATTATCAATTTGTCTTCAAGTGAAAACGAACTGGTTCCGATCTTAATTTTCCAGTTAAAGCTCACACTTGGTGGAATTTTATTTTAGAATTTTAATAATTCTTATTATATTTCTTTATGCGTTAAATTCTTATTTCGAATATGCGCCAAACTGGACCGTAAATATAATTTTTCTTAATAACTTGACTCCAGCGCCATCTAGCCGGTTTAAATTTCACATCAAGATTGAGTCGGTAGTTTTATAATATATTAGAAGCACATACACATAGATCCATTCTTATCTTTAGCACACGGGGTTCTAGTGTTTATCTGAGATTCTTCTCATGTTTGTTGAATGAGTTCTTGTATTATACGAATGAAGAAACCTTAGTTCTCATAGGAAAGAGTATTTTACATTAGAAATACCATTGAAAATATTAAAATTTTACATTTAAAATTAACAACAAAAACAATTATTCACATTACTACAATTTTTACGAAGATACTCACTTTTAAACCTAAACTAAATTTAAAAAAAACATATAGTGGTAATATATATAGTAACCGAATCATAATTGTTATTATTATGTAATTTTTTAGTACAATAGCGAGAAAAATTATAGGCTTTACCACTAAAAAAAGTCTTTGCTTGAAATTTTTTATAAAACATAATTATTCTTAAACCTTATATGTATATGTAAATGTTATTTGTAAATTTAGAAAAAATTGATTGTAAAAGTTAATTTTAAAATTCAAAAGGCGTTAATTTTTTTTATATAATATAATACTTATAATACTAAAAGTTTTTTTAAAACCATCGATTAGTAGGTCTCTTGATAGCGCAGTGCGCAACTTTCTTCCAATGGACGATACAACTGATGATCCGGTTTCGCGCGTTTCAACACCTCTGCTTCCAAGCGTAATTGTAACAATCTTTGACGCAACGCATATGGAGTAATTGAGGTATACTGTGGTTTCTTCGCGCCCTCTTTAATCGTCGCACTTTTTATGCCTTTTGCGTCTGAGTTCTCCGCCTTATCCTGCATCATCAACAAAGTCTCCCGTTGTAATTTACTCATCAGTTGATCCACTTCACCGTGTCTCAACGTTTTCTCACGTATTGGCAAATGCAAATCTAACTGTCGATGTACACTGAAGCAGTCTTCAGCATTTTGTAAACGAAATTCTTGTAATTGACGCAAGCGTTCAGCGTTGACTTCGGTGTCACCCACATAAGCGGCTGCAGTGGCACCTCCACCGCTGATAAGATTCAGCGAGTTATACTTGTCACCATGTACGGATATCAACTTCATTAACTGGTTCGCGCTCTCGTAGTAACGTCGTTGCTCGGTGTATTCGTACGGCAACGCGTTGCCGCAATCGCTGCTGCGGTCACTTTTTGACGAAACACTGAGCGCGCTGAAATTATCGCCTAACGTTGACATGCTTACGGGCAAATTCTTTAAATTTGTGGTTGCAGTTAGAGATGGCGGCGGCGGCGGCGACGGCGTTTTGAGTATAGACGTGGTTGTGTTCGAGCTGTGAATTGAGGCTGGCGTAGTGCAAGGCGTGGAAAATGTTACTGTGGTCGCTGCGGAATTGCGACGACTGAAATTATCAATGCTATGCAAATTGGAATGTCCGAGGCCGCGGCGGTTTTTTCTGCCATCGGTGGGAGTAGTTGTTTTTCTTTTTATTTTTACAAAATCTGTGTCTTGTTTATTCTTCTCCGTTGTTCTAGCATTAGAAATTTGCTTATCACGTTTGCTTGCAACACTGAAAATACTTCCGGTGCCAGTGATTTTGCGCTTGAAGCAATTTACATGGCTATTGCTGCAACATGTCGACGCAACACTGTTGCAATAACATTTACTATCGTATTGTGCGCGTTTAATTGACATTTTTTTCTAACGACTTTAAAACAGAAGAATTTTAGTAAAAATGCGTTTTCATTAGCGTTGTTGTACTCCCTTCGAAAAGTTTTAACAAACCGGTTCCGATATCCGTTGTTATGTTTATTTCTCGCACTTAGCATCTGTGCTTTTGTACTGAAGGTAGTTGTTTTTGTTGTTATGGCAAACCCTTTGTGTTGTTTACAAAACGATTGACAACTCGTTTCCACATTATGGTTGCCAAACTATTTTAATATCGTTAAAGCCATCCTCGGCCCGCCCATAGATGGCGCGCTTGTAAGTAAGTAAACATTTTGTTTTTGTTTTCACTTAACACAAAAGACTTAAGCAACGAACTTGATCAAGTTTATAATAACAAAATTGAATTAAACATTTTTCAAAAAAAGGAGCAGACGCCAACTGTATAGTAATCAGAGCGTTAAGTGATATCTTATAACCAAATAGAAAATTTTTTCCTGTTTTTGACCTTTAAGCCTCGGAGTATCTGATCAAATTACTCCCTCTATAGAATAATAATAATAATATAAGGCTAGTTCTCACGTCGAAAATATTTTAAAACCCTCTAACTAGTTGGAAGAGTTTATACATACCCTACCCACTTAGTAGAGTGGAATTTTCTATATATGACTGATATATGGATATATCAGTATCAATTTCTAATGACTTTCACTTTCTCATTAAAAAAAAAAAAAATGTTCTATAATGATTTTTAAGCAAATATTGATCGATTTTTGTTATGCAGGTGTGTTTCTTAGATCCCGTTCCATAATTGCGGCTATTTTGTTTTAATCTCGGCTTATTAATCTCGGCTCGTTGATTTTGATTTAAAGAGATTCGCGCTGTGAAAATTGCACAAAATTTGCTTTTGAAAATGTGAGTAGATATATTTGAAATTTATATCGATCCTATGGGTCCAATTATTCACCTCTACAATGGAACTATTCAATTTTTTTTTTGTTGTTCTGGAACTACAAATTTATCTGTCAAGTTTAAAAACAAATTTAATAGTTACAAAAAATATTTAAAATACATTTTTTAGAATATTTAAAATACATTTTTTAGAATATTTAAAATACAAAATAATTTGTTAAATCAATACAACTTAATAAATGTTCGTATATTTTTTTATTATATTTTTCACTCGTTTTCAAATTAAACAGTGCTATTGTTACAAGTGTAGCTTAATAATGTTATATGTTTATACTTTAAGTTAATTTAATTAGTTATTCTCTTAGTAATATGCAAATAATTTTTTATGTACACACATACATTTTTTTTTACTTTTTACATTTTTGTATTTTTCATTTAAATTTGTGAAAAATTTCCCCTTTGTAAACCCGCTGTATGTAGTTCAGTATCATATTTTATTTATTTTTCTTTTTTTAGTTAATTACAAGTGAATATTCATTAATATTCATTATTATAATTATTATACATAAGTATGCTTGTATGGATTCATATACAATTACTATATATAAACAATGTGTCACAAAGCGCGTTTGCGTTTTATTCGCTTTATTACTGAAACATGCAAATGCTGATCTTCGTTTGTATTAGTTAATTTTTTTTTTTTTTCTTTTTCTTTAGTTTGATATTTTTGTCATATTCATATTTTTAATAGTACTGCTTGTAAATAGTCAATACTGTTTTTGTTTTTTAATTCTGTTTGCTGTTATAAAATTTTTCTTATCAATTTGTTTACAATTTTCCATAAAACATTGTAAATTTAGAGAAGAGCTAAAAAACACAAAAACAAACAAAGAATCCAAAAGGAAGTAAAAAAACGTACAAAATTAGAAACATCTTAATTGACTTCATATGTCTTTAGCTTGATCAAAAGCAAATAGTATCAATCAAAATAGTATATTGAGATATTAGAGTAGTAAATTTTTTGAACTCGTGTGAAGTTTGAGTATAGTCTCACTTTTTTTGAAAACATTCCAAATAAAGAAAAAACATGCTTTTACATACAACATCAAAAAGCGTTTTTTTATTTTTATTTAGTGAAAGCTTTGAGTAGTGAAAGCCTCTCAACCGATTTTTCAATGCTTTTCAACTTAATTTTTTTTTAAACAATGATTGGGAGTTGGTTTTTGAATAGAATTTAAAAGCAAAATATTTTTTCAAAATTCACTATTATTATTTTTTATAATTATATAATATTATATATATATAATTATATTATATTATTATATAATATATATATAATTATATTATATATTATATAATAATTATATATAATTATATAATATTATAAAAAATTATAATTATTATAATTATTTTTTCAAAAATAAAGCTTGTTACTTACTATCGCATCAACTTTTAAGCATTTTTAATTTTAATAAAAACTTGTAATTTTCACTTTATCTCTGAATTTTTTTTTGCTCTTATTATAATTTTCAAGCTCTTTGTATCTCAAATGTATAACGTAGTCACGTGAAGTAGTTTTAATATATTTTTAAAATGTATTAAAATACACTAAAATGGACTTCAAATGATCATACCATACCAGGCCATACCATACCAGGTTTGCATACCAAAATTTATCAACGAAATTCGCCACAAAGTTACTTCGAAACTAAATTTAGAACAAAAATGTCTTTTTCTATTTTAATCAAATAATTACCAACATATTTCTTGAAAAAGGCTCTGAAAGATTTGTGTCACATATTCGAGGAAGCAACTGAAAGGATGTAAAATTTTTTTCTAATTTTTGTTCATAAAAAATGCTATCTGTCTTCATGAAATGCAATTGCAATTTATTATTTTAAAAAATTTCGTCATATATTTTTTGTACACAAACAACTTTTGGATATGCTCAACAAATAAATAACAGTACAAATTTAATTAAAGCAAGTAATAAAATTTAAAAAAATACGCATAAATTTCTATTATTTTAATTCGCTTAATTTCCTTTTTCATCTTTTTGTTGTGCGCACATAATTTTTTTATTATAACCAATAGATCATACTTGTATTATATTCATATTGAAATTTTTATTACCGCTTATTATGATTAAATATTGCATTTAGAGTCACTAGAAACCTTTTTCTCGTTGAAGAAGCTCTGTATTTTGTAACTAGGCGAAAACTTAAGAAATTTGTTTCAACTTTTCATTTATAAAATTTTTTATTTTCATAAATTTGCATATTTGCATCCATATTATAATAGATATATCGGATTTTCCGCATTCTAATATGAATTTGCAAAATTTATAAAAAAAAAAACAATATATATATATATATATATGAAATAATAAAAAATAAAACTGCAGCTTCAGCTTGAACACGAAATTAGTTGTTTTTAAAATTTTTCTCGAAAAAGTCACGCAGCAAATTTGTTCGCCAGACATAAATACGTAATTTTTTTCAATTTACTTTGCGTCTTTTAGCCGCGCAGCTAACTTTTCTAACATTTTTATTGTATTTTCCATAATATATTGTTATTAACTTTTAACAACTAACAATAATTAACATACGTATGTATTCAACCAATTTTGACAACAATGTGTTTCTTTATTAAATTATATATGCATATTCACATGTACATATGTATATTAATTAATAATTTTGATTCGAATTAGCTTTTAAAATTTTGTATTTATTTAATTTATAAAACAAAAGAATTTTTGGTATAAAAAATGCACTTAAAGACAAGCTAAATTTTTTCACAACTTGCATGAAGCTTTCTGTTTTCGGCCATAAGCTGTATATTTAAATTTGTTTGATCCTTTTTTTTTTTAATGTAATAAAATACAATTGTACATATATGTGTACAATTTTTTATTACAAAAAAAAATCGTTTTGAGCCACTTTCTGGTGTTTTCGAATTAGCTCAAATTACAATGATAATCTTCGGAGATAATAAATTGAGGAATTTCTTCAAGTCAACTAATATCTAAAATCTTCACTCAAAAAACGAAAAGGCCTTAAATAATTTCACTAAACATCAGCTATACCAGCTATTTCTAAATATTTAATTATCACAAATTTAAAATTTCGGTATTGTCGTTTTCGAAATATCGTCAAATAACGATTTCTTATCAAGAATGAAAGATTTTTCCCAAAAATGTCTAATATCTTAAAACTTTCCTAACTGTTTAATAACAATTACACAAGTGATTAGTTGTAATTAAAACTTCTACTTTCCACAAATACATAAAATTTGGCAAAAATTACAAGTTTTCGAGGAATTTATATAGAATTTTAAAAAATATGTTTTAAAAATGCGACATTTTATGTAATACAAATACATACAATAAGAAAACCGTTTCAACTTTTTTTTTTTGTCAATACAAAACATTTATGCGACAAATAAATAACAAATGAAAATAATCCGCTAATCAATATGAATATTAGATGCAGCAGTATAAAAACATTGTACAGCATGGAATGCGAACAAACAGAAAATTTTACTTTTATTGACATTTTTATTTTAAAGGAAGTTAATAAAAATAATAAAAATTTTCGCGTAATAAAAAACCCTTACTTCGAAATATCTCGGAAATGACATGACAGCAAACAATTTTCCATTTGACTTCCATTCTGACAAATTTCCATAGACTTGGTTCTTGTATTTTTTTTCGAAAATAATTTTGCAACGGCAAATTTTCGAGTGTCATTATTTAGTCATTGGTGTACGTCAATATGTCAAAATACAAACTAGTTCACAATGTTTTAGTTGTATATAAGGAAGAAAGTGGTTTATTTTCGAGTAGAATTTATGCATTTATATACATACTTATACAATAAAATAGCTGGTAGCAACATACATAGTGATGCTTTTTTTCTTTTTTTGAGTTGGTTGTACAAATCGAATTTTTGTTAGTTTGTCTTATTTTTGCAAATACTTGATAGCTTTTTTGTTATTATAACATACATATTTTTCTTATTACTAATTGTAGTTGCTGTTATTTTACAAATTTTTATCAAATGTAGTGTGCATATATTCGTTTCCAAATTGTTTCGCTCTGCGATTTGTTTTATTGGTTGGTTCCACTATAAATAAGCTTTTCTCTTGACAAAGTTATTTTGCTTACTATTTAGAAATATTTTCATTTGTTATTGTTTTTTTTTTGGTGTACATCTGCTTAACTTAAAACTAAATTGAGAAAATCATTATTTATCATCGCTATTTTTGTTAAAATGTTCAGTGTGTCTCATGAGTGTGTGTGCAAATATTTTTTACAACAATAAAAAATGTGGCGTGCAACTTATTGTATATCTATACTCGTATAAGATAAGCATTGAATTAACAAATTTTTGGTAGAATTGAGAAATAATAAATTTGTACCTCTTACATACCTATGCATCTATGCGTGTATGTATGTTTTAAAGGAGCTATTTTGATTGATATCGATTGTTGAAAATGGTACATAATTAAAGCACATATAGGTTATGTTCAGCATAAACTTGAGTTATATAATAACGACAAAAAGTTAAAACCAGCTTTAGTGCAGGCTTGCTGTATCAAAATGTACCACAACAACCAGTGTAGAAACTTCTATGAAATTATCTTTGCATTATTCGCGAACTTCAAAGTGTTTAAATAAGTGATGCAATTGCATTAATCTAATCCATTTCCACACGAAATTTCGCTATATCGAAATATTGCTGCTGTTCGAATACTTTTCTGCAACAATTGTCAAAAATAATTTCCTTGAAAAGAAATGAAATTTTTTTATGCCCGCAATAAAAGCAAATTTTGTAAAAGAATTATACAATACATATGAAAACAAAAGTAATATTATATAGTTAGTTTTTGAAAATTTCTTCTTTGTTTTAATTTTCTTTGAAAAAATTTTTTTTAATAATAATTGCAAGGTTTTTCAAGTTTCAATTTGTTTATCCTGAATTTAATTTTACTTAAAATTTTGTATATACAATCAGGAAATTTGTGATACTTCCTATAAATATTGCAAATTACATCTTAATCGAAAAAATCGTTTATATCCAAAGGTCAACAATAGTATTGAATTTTCAATATTTTAATCCATAATATCATTTGAACTGAATGTATTAACATATCATAATTTTATTTTCCTTCATGTCCATGATTTTCCAACATTTCCTTCCTTCTGTGAATTATTATATATAAGCAAAGAAGTATTTTAAAGCATTTAATGTATGCCTAATGGTTGCCAAATTGCGAAAGTTATTATTGCGTATTGAAAGTCTTTTTAAAACTTTAATGTTTCAGAAAATTTTGTACCATATATCTTTACTAATTATATATACTATGGTGATGTTACATATCTCGATTTTGTGAAAATAATTCTGAACTAGGATAAAAATATTTCACATTATATATACTTTGTTGTTGTTTTGTGCTTAATGTCTAATAAACATGCAAATATTCGAAATTACATTTTATATTTAGCTTGTACTAACTAAACCCCATTAGATATAAAAAATAACTGTTCGCAGCACTATTTTCAAAACCGTTGCTCATTTCATAAAAGTACAAATCATTTTATTTTTATTTTCAAATTTCGACTTAAAAGTTTTCAAACAAGAATTGAATTGAACACACGTTTTTTAGTATAGTGCTCCGAAAGTAATATGCATTTGCATAAAAGGTAATAAAAATAAAACCTTTATACAAATTGAAATTGCAAACTATAAGATGTTGAAAGGAACTGCTTAAAAAATAGAGCGAACATGTGGTACTATCAACAAAAAGTTTTGAATTTTTTAGGTGTTGTGTTATTGTTGCTTGTTAAAGTGTATGAGCTTGCAAAAATACACATGTTTGTAAGGTTTTGTTATTGCAGTGCCTTTTGTTTTGTTTATTCTTTACATCTCTTCATCCATGTTTTCGTTTTCTGGATCCTTTAACATTTTGCTCCATTACCCATTTATCATGCCGCCTTTTGTATATCTTATCCACTTTTTAATTCTGCTAAGTTTGCACATTTATTTATTTCTTTTTATTTTTATTGTTGGCACCGCGTGGGGGAGTTAACGGACGCGCTGAGCTGCCAAAATTCGGATATACGAAGCGGCGCTTATCAGCTGGCTTCAATATTTGGAAAGAACACATAAGTGTATCATCCACAGACATCATTGCACCTGTGCGCATGAAAATAGAAAGAATGATATAAATCAACCGATCAATTAAATTTCTCAGATATCTATTAAGTAAAGGTAGTTCCTAGTTTAACATTCATGAAAAGCATTTCATTTCATAGTGTTAAAAAAATGTTTAGTTTTGTATTCAGTTTACAAGTTGATCGTGTTTTGAAAGCACTAAATCTTAATTAAACTTGAGTGCCTCTTAAATTTTAACAATGCAATTCTCACATTATTTTTATTTTTTTAATTTTCTTTTGTACATACACTTTTGTATGCATTTCATGAATCAAGTTTTTAAGTGTGTCACATACCTGCATTGTCAAATTCACCACAGTAGTTTGGTGCCGAAAAGAGTGTGACCAATTGTCTTTTAGCAAAAAACTCATAACCATCCTCGACAACCTGATGTGCACGACATATCAAATCGAAATCGTGTTTTTGTAAAAATTTCCCAACAACCTATAATATTTGGGAATTGTTTAGATGAACTTTGTATAATTAACTGAGTTTATAAGCTTACCTCAGCGCCAAATGTGAAGCTCACACCACGATCATTTTCCCCCCAACCCATTGTATCCTTATCGGGATCTGACCACAAGAGATCACATAGTAAACCCTGATCGGGTACATCTGTTGGACGCATAATACGTCTTATTTGCTCCATTGACGACAAATCGGGGCTGAGTCCACCGTGACAACAGAAAATCTTTTCATCAACTGCAAGATGAAATTAAATGGAATTATTTCTACAAAAAATTTAATTTATGCACAAATTGATGCTATTTAAATTTTTATTGACTTGAGGTTTTACAACTGTATTATTACTAAGAATTATTTACTGTCGCCGAAACCGATAAATTACATGTCCAGTAAAATACATCTAACGCAAAAACAAAACTTTCGGCTTACGTTTGTGTGCCTATTAGTTAAAATAATGCAATTAACTTACCAATAGCCGCGACTGGCAAACAATTAAAACAATCTGTAAACGTTTTCCACAGCTTTATTGTATACCGACGTTTGCACTCGTCGTAAAAACTGCAAAAATTTTAAAAATTTAATTTACCATTCGCTTTAGTAAGCCAAAGTTAAACACAAAAACATATACTCACCCATAAATTCTATTTATGCTAGCGCATTCGTGATTGCCACGCAACAAGAAAAAGTTTTCTGAGTACTTTATTTTGTAAGCCAGTAATAGACAAATAGTTTCCAATGACTGCTTGCCACGATCGACATAATCGCCCAAAAATAGATAATTCGATTCTGGTGGAAAACCGCCATATTCAAAGAGCCGAAGCAAATCATAATATTGACCATGAATGTCACCTACGACAAATATAAGTAAAATATTACATGTTGGTATGACCATCAGATTTGTAATATTAAAAATAAACATTTTACATGCTAGCACAACAGCATTTTAGGAAATAATGACGTACAAATATGCACAATATATCTATACAAACTAAGGACATTGGACAAAATTCGCCGACATATCAATGAAACTCTTCAGACGAAAAATGAATACTGAAAATTAAACTCAAACTTCCTCGCTTACTTTGATGTCGATCAAAAAGCATTCAAAAACGCTTTTAGCCGTAAAAAGTTTTAATACATATCTTCTTGCTTGGGAAATGCCAACTGAAAGTCATCATTCTTTTTTATTAAAAGCAAAAAACGAATATATATATTAGACATAAATGTCATAACTTATATGCTAAAATAATCTACAGTACTCAGAGATTACGACTAGGCATGTATAATCAATTCATTTGTTTTCATCTTACACTAATGTGTTTGTTTTTGTTATTAAAGTTGGGTGTATGCATTGATTGCTATTACATATTTTATAAATGACCACGGCAGAATTATAAAACACTCAAATCAATCTGGTTACGTAAATAAAACACTATCTCTATTTCGAACGTTTTAATAATGGCTATATTTTAATTTTTTATCTGTTTTACTTGTGATTTAGTATAATTGAAGTATTTAGAACTACAGACTTACCGCAAATTTTCAATGGTGCTTCCAGTTCCAGCAGGATAGGTTGTGATAGGAATATTTCACGTGACTTGAGGCATAGACCACGAATTTCGCTCTCCGATAGTTGAACATTTTTTCCAGGACGTGCGCCACGTACTGAACATTAGTTGATAGAACAAATTAATTATATATGAAAATTCAAGTGTTTTAGTATCACCTCTAGAGAAACTTGATCATACCCACCTTCTAATAATCGTGAAATAATGCTATCGATGTTCATGATGTCCGACATGACGGGCTCGCGCCACAGTAAGCAAAATTAAACCACCACCTAAAGTACACCTGCACTAAATATTACGTTGCTAAACAATTGAAATTATTTTTCTGTTGACCGTTTGTTGTGGGCTGTTGTACGTCGCTGACGACGCAGCTTGTATGGTTGTGCTTCCCGTTTTACCTAACTTTTTGTGCTCACTACTAATTTAAGCATATCATTACCAGTGATACCTCTTGTAATTACGTTTTATATGTAGGTTGTTTTATTTATTTTTTTTTTAGTTATTTTGTGAAGTTAATTACCAAATTATTTACTTCATAATCTGCAAACATAGGTTCACACAGTGGTAAACACACACACAGTGTGGAAGTTATTAATTATTTTTTTAATGTACACAATTACTTTAGCTGAATGTGAGACGCGTTTATATTTTTTGTTGTTGGCAAGAAATGGCAAAAAACAGTTTGTCGTCGTCAATAAGTCATTCGATTTTTTTTTTATGGGTGGAGGGTGGGTGGTTTGGAGACACAGTGCAGTAACAATTTGCAGGGTGTGAAAACTTGCTCGACGATTTTCACCACTCACACATTGTCACTATTCAGTTCGTTTTGATAGGGTTTACATTAAAGTTAAATGTATCCCATCAAACAATATTTTTCCTGTAGAAAATGTCGTCTTTGCGTATTAATGTGAAAAATCGTTATTAATACACTTTTTACTGTGTGCTACTCACGTAAAAATTTTACAAGGTTTTCTTTTTAGAGAAAATTTAGCAGTACATGAAAGCCACCGAGTGCACCACATGACTGTAATAAACGTCGTGGGATAAAAGGAAAGATGATTGACATTCAAAAAATGCGCTTGGAAAATGAAGTAACACGTACACAAATACTTTTGAATCATAGAAATTTAATTTAATCTAATAAGATTCATCACAATTTAAATTGCGGATGTTATAAAACTAGAAAAAATATAGCTGTTTAATGTACATATTTAAGATATTTCTAATTATTTACAAGCTCTGTTGCGTTGCTTCTATACTACCACTAGCCCTTGTCAACTCACTGTCAAATCTATTGCCTTTGAGGTTGACAATATTTCTGTGTGGGCATTTGTTATCTTGCCAAAATCATTTGCGAAATGGCGTTAGGTATTTCGCGCTATAGAAACGCATGTTTAAGATCTTGAACCGTATACAAATTTTATGAGGATAACAAAAATTTATGAGAACGGTAAAGGGAGAAGATCTAGGTCTTTGGGCAAATTGATTTTTGGAAAAATAAGATTTCATATTTTGTAAATATGTATTTAATTACTATTTCCCATAAATTATTATATCTGTTTTGAATCTCACTTTGTTAAATTGCAATGTAAGAAAAAACTTTGTCATCATGCGGTGGAAACTACGTTATATGTTGCCGCTTAAAATTTTTTGTAGAAATGAAAACTGAGCTGTCAAATCACCAAAATGACGGTTTATTGCCAGCATTGGTTATCATAAAAATTATTTACTAACTAGTGCCAAACATAAGCAATATACAGTCTCCATCACCATTATTGGAAGCAAGAAAGTTGTCAAGAGATGCCTCGTAAGACATACAGAAACAAATAAATACCGCAGAATTGTGCAGTGGCAACGTGATCAATAAGCATAACTGCGGGTTCATTCACAAAGGTTTTTGTTGCTTCTACTCGATTTTGGCCGGGGCAACACGTTTTGTGTTCTTGCTCCTAACGGTTCGCTGCGACATAATTCGGCATTCCTTATAATTTTAAAATTCTTTGTATAATATAATTGCCTCAGTTTCAGAAGAATATTTACTATATGTTCGGAAATTCTAATTTTATCATAAATATTTTGTATATAATATGCAAACATATGCACAAGTACGCATAATATAGCAGAAATATTTTAGAATATCGCGTGTAAGGATAATTCACAATGATGAATTGGATAAGTAATTTAAACAGAATTAGGACAATTCACACAATCATGCTATTCTGGTGAAAATGAATTCCAGAATTGACGACAACTTGCCAGAATGTTCCAATGGCGATACTGTAGCGAACTCGAATGTCAAAGCAAAACAAAATGGGCGATAGGTTGCCAGAATCAGACAGAAAGCGAAGTATTAGTTACTAGAATGTTCGAGTGACGATCTGTTAGTAACGATCTACTATATAAGAGCTGCCGGAGTAGCAGCAAGTGACACTTAAAATAAGAGTGTTGCTAAGTAGAGTACAAGTAAATTATAAGTAAGCTCAAATAGAGAGTAACAAAGTGTCAAGTTGTTAAGTAGGAAATAAAGAGAAGTGCAAAGCCATTAAATTGTGACTTTATTTATACAATCCAGTGATCGAACTCAGGGTAGAGTTTCAACGTGAGCGATTAATTTAGAAAATCCGTTACAATTGGTGTCAGAAGAGGGATTGTCAAATAAAGCCCCATAAGAGATTATTTTAAAAATGCTAAAGTTTAACGAACTAAAAATTCAACAACTTAAAAAGGAACTGGAGCAACGTGGTTTGCCAACAAATGGAATAAAATCCGAATTGCAATCACGGTAGCGGGAGGTCATGGAAGCAGATAACATTAATGTTGACGAATACGTTTTTCAGTCGGAACTAGAGGAATCGACAACGAAGATGGAGGAAAAGGAAGACGCTCAAGGTTCATCAAAGGTTATGGACATGAACATGATTTTGGCTGCAATATCGCAGGTATCATCGCAAGTATCATCGCAGGTGTCCTCGCAGATGAAAGAGCAGGAGATACGTATATCCTCGCAGATGAAAGAGCAGGAAATACGTATATCATCGCAGATTAAAGAACAGGAGACACGCATGTCATCGTATATGTTGGCACAACAATCCCAATTGACCTCGCAGTTGAAAGAGCAGGAGACACGTATATCGACGCAGGTGACCTCAGAAATAAAAGAGGCGTCGACGCAGATTTCAGAACAGGTGTCCTCACAGATAGCGGAGGTGTCGACACAGATTCCGGAAGAGCAGGATAAAATTAAGGCTGAAGTGGATGAATTAAAAAATCGTCTCCACGAGCTACAATTAAATCGTCCAATTATGTCAACAGGCCCTGCCAAAGTAAAAACTCCATCCTTTGACGGCACAATTCCGTTCCAGATTTTTAAACTTCAATTTGAAAAAACCGCAGCTGCAAATAATTGGAACGCTGAAGATAAAGTCGCTGAATTAATCGTTGCACTAAAAGGGTCTGCAGCAGAAATTTTACAAACCATTCCCAATTGTGAATCGAGTAGTTACGAAACTCTGATGGGCGCAGTTGAAAGACGTTATGGTAGTAAACACAAGAAGCAGATCTTCCACATCGAGATACAAAGTCGTCGCCAGAAAGCCAATGAGACTCTGCAAGAATTTGCTACGGAGATAGAGAGATTAGCTCATTTGGCTCAAGCACACAAATCCGTGGAATACATCGAGGACATAAAAATTCAGAGCTTCTTTAATGGAATACGAAACGAGGCTACATGCCATGCTGCGTTAGCATGTCCGAACCTGACGTTTGCAGAAACCGTCGCGAATGTTCTAATGCACGAAACTGCTTCTCTGCTTAGTAATCGCACATTTTAAGCTAATCAAGTAGAAATAGAAGAACCCACTTGGGTAAATCGATTACTTAAAAAGGTGGATAAAATCTTTGAGAAACCTCCCGAAACACGCAAGAAATATGATGGGGTGGTTAGATCCTTCAACTGCGGAAAAAGCGGCCATATCGCACGCAACTGTCATATCGAAACCAACCGGTCCAATAATCCAACTGGACGCAAACGCAAAGCTGAGGAAGATGAATCAGCTTTCAAATCAGACAAGTCGTTAAACTAAAGCGAGTCAGCCGAAAAGGGCACGGACTGGCTCCCACAAATGAATGCCCTGTAATCTCCATCTCACAAATAAGCAGAAACACGAGTAACGTTACCGTTAATGGGTGTGTGGACGACAAAAGGCGCTTACTGACTGTGGATACGGGTGCGTCACATTCTATAATTCGATCTGATCTAGTTAATAAAAAAATAAGACCACTAGCTGGAGCAAAGTTACGTACTGCAACTGGAGAAGATACTCAAGTTGTCGGGGAAGTAACGTGTGAGATCGCAATTGGAAAGATAGCCGTGTTACACAACTTAATAGTGGCAGACATAGGCGACGAAATCATAATAGGAGTAGACTTTTTAGTTAATCAAGGGATCAAGATCGACATGGAAAACCGGATAATGACTTATGCCAATATGGAAGTGCCACTTATGTTCGGATATGAGAACATCCACAACATTAGACTAGTGCTAGTAACAAACAAACAGCTGGTTCCACCAAAATCAGAAGCAGTTATTTGGGCAGAAATAGATGGAGACTATGGGGCACACAAGTTGTGCGTTGTCGAGGCAGCAGAAGAATCTGCACCAAATTTAATTATAGGAAAAATCATGGCCATGACAAGACAAGACAAACGTGTTCCTGTCAGAGTACTTAATGAGTTCAAGTCACCAATCCAACTTTCCAAAGGAGTTATATTAGGGCAATGTCAGGAAATTGAGGCCGTGATAAATTGCGAAACACGTCTCGAGGGAAATTCCTTGGGTTAAAACGACATCTCGAGTGAAAGTAACACATGGACCGAGGAACTACAGACAGACCACCAAAATAAGGCTAAACAACTCCTTCTCAGATACTGCAACATATTTGATAAAGGCGATTCCAAACCAGGCAGAACCAAAGTTGTGAAGCACTCTATTAACACAGGAGATGAGAGACCAATCCGCCAGGCTCCTCGTAGCGTTCCATTAGCAAAACGTGAAGTTGTAAGCCAGACCATACGTGAAATGAGCGAAAGTGGCGTAATTGAACAATCAGACAGTCCATGGAGCTCACCTGTAGTACTGGTGAAGAAGAAATATGGAAACATGAGGTTTTGTGTGGATTATAGAAGGTTGAATGATGTAACGAAGAAGGACAGTTATCCACTACCTACAATCGATGACACCCTGGCCTCGTTATCAGGCACGAATTGGTTCTCAACACTAGATCTGAAGAGTGGGTATTGGCAAGTGGAAGTAAACGAAGAAGACAAAGAAAAGACGGCTTTCAGCGTTGGAGATGGTCTACGGCAATTCACCGTAATGCCCTTTGCATTATGTAACGCTCCTGCCACCTTTGAGAGACTTATGGACCAGGTACTAAAAGGATTACACTGGAAGACCTGTTTGGTGTATCTCGACGATATCATCGTGTTGTGTAAAAACTTTGGTGAATACACCTTAAGAACCTGGAAGAGGTTTTCCAACGGTTAACTAGCGCTGGTCTAAAGCTGAGTCCGAGGAAGTGATCCCTGTTCAAAAAGGAAGTAAACTACTTAGGACACAAAGTAACAACGGAAGGCATTTGCACTGCTATCGAAAAGATAGAAGCAGTAAACGAATGGCCCCGTCCTAAAAATTTACACGAATTGCGAATATATAGTGTAATATGTATAGTGTAATATATAGTGTAACGGATTTTCTAAATTAATCGCTCACGTTGAAACTCTAGCCTGAGTTCGTCCACTGGATTGTACAAATAAAGTCACAAGTTAATGGCTATACACTTCTCTTTATTTCCTACTTAACAACTTGACACTTTGTTACTCTCTATTTGAGCTTACTTATAATTTACTTGTACTCTACTTAGCAACACTCTTATTTTAAGTGTCCCTTGCTGCTACTCCGGCAGCTCTTATATAGTAGATCGTTACTAACAGATCGTCACTCGAACATTCTAGCAACTAATACTTCACTTTCTGTCTGATTCTGGCAGCCTATCGCCGATTTTGTTTTGCTTTGACATTCGAGTTCGCTACAGTATCGCCATTTGAACATTCTGGCAAGTTGTCGTCAATTCTGGAATTCATATTCGCCACAATATTTAGAATATAGTTTAAACATCTCAGAAATTTTTATTTATTTCAAGTGGCAACTTTCACAAACGCCAAGAAACGCTATATATATATGTACAACTGGAATTGTTAAATTGTGGGTTCGAGGTTTTTTATATTTTACTCGAATATAAAGAAATATGTTTAGGGTGCAAATAAACGACATATGATTAAAAAATGCTCAGTACTAGTGCCAGTAGTGCTCATAATGGTCAGAACGATTTTGCTAATCCTCGTTTAGAGAAGCATATGACTTTTGTATGTCCCGAGTGCGGGGTAGAATTCGAGTCACAACAGGATTGGCGACGTCATTTGAACGAGGAACATGATTACATTAACAAAACTCCAGAAGATTTTGATTTCAAAGAAATTAGTGAAAGCTTCCATGAATGTCAAGTTTGCCATAAGTGGGTGGCCAACGCGAATCAGGCCATTGCATTACTCCAGTATCACCGCTTTCTGCACTTACCATTTAATCGCACATATCGTTGTCGGCATTGCAAAGGCGGTTTCACGCGTAAGCGTGCCTTATGCGAACATCTCTATCGCTTCCATAGCCGACAAATTATAATGGCGGACAAAATGAAGAGTGCCGATGGAGAAACCATCACAAGCACCAATTTTGCACAAACAGTTGAGCAGAAAATGCTCCGCGATCCACGTTTAAATACAGAATTCTATTTGCGTTTTATATGTCCACACTGCGGTAAGGTTATAGAAAGGTTTGAGCAATGGCTTAAACATTTGGAAGTGCATCAATCTACATCAAGTGATTTACGAATGCATCGTATATCCGGTTCCCGCAACCATTACTGCTTGCAGTGTCGCAAACTACTGTACACCAATGAACAGTCAAAATTGCAAAGGCATCGCTTTACACATCTTCCTTTCCGATTATATTTTAAATGCGCATTTTGTATGGTAAAGAAATCGTTCAAATCAGAAATATTTCGACATTTTGTGTATGCTCATCCGCGTCAGTTTAACGAAGCCAAACCATACATTAAGAAACCAATTGAATGGGGTGCAAAAATAAACGATCGTCTCAATACTGAATTAGATGCAATTTTAAGACGATATAAATGTACAGATAGTTATGAACAAGGGGACACAAGTGGAGAAAATAGTCGCGGGCGACCGGTAAAGAAGCAAACATATGCCAGTGAAAAAGCTCGCCTTGCCGCTCGACCACAAACCTCTTTTTCCTCCACTACTGGGACGTTCCGACGAAGTAATATCCGAATAATTAAAGATTTTGATATGGTGCAGCAAAAATGTGGTACTACCCCTACTGAGTCAGTTACAGAAGATGACTTTGAAGAATTGTGTGCCGACGTTTTTGAATCAATTGAAGATGAATTGAAATCTACTTTAATCAAAAAAGAATCTGATAATAACGAATTGGTTAAACGTGAAAATATTAAACAGAAAAATCCACTTAATGATGAGCTTGTCATAAGCATTGAAATTAATGCAGTTGATGAAAGTAACGAAATATCTGAACGCAAACGGAGTTTTATGTCAACACCACCGCGAAAACGGTTAAAATTAAACGAAACCGAAACACCACCAAGGATAACGAAAGAACAAATAACAAATGAGACTAGTACTAAAATAACAAAAATGTCTCCAGCGATTGAAAACAACAAAAAAACAATATTGGAAAAAAATATTCTTTATCTTTGTCCAGAATGTGGTAACGAATTTGATGAGCAAACTAGCTGGCGGACACACGTTTTTCAAAAGCACAACATTGAGAATGCAATTCAAACTAATTTTCAGTTGCTTGAAAATAAGCAGTCTTACCTCTGTCTTGACTGTATGGATGTCCAGCACACTATCAAATTTTCTGAACTACAGCGTCATCGTTTCACGCATATGCCGTTCCAATCATATCTTAAATGTAAAATTTGTTCCAAATCTAAATCAAGTAAACCAAAAATGTTGCAACATCTTCAACAATGTCATGACAGCCAAAAAAATGTGGATCAAAAAGATACAGCACCCAACAATAGTGAAGCCACATTACATTTTCATCCATGCACAATTTGCAATAAATACTTCACAACAAAGAAGAGGCTGCAATTACATCAGACGCAGACATATGGAGTGCGTGCGAATGGATTACGCGCCACAATATGTGGTAATAACACCAACAAAAGCCCTACTATCGCAAACAACATGAAATTACTAATTCATTTAAAGCAGGCACGTGTACGTATGAAACATTTGCTAACGCGTGATACATTCTGATTTTGGAAATAAACAATTGCGAAATATTTTTTCTCTCTGAAAATTTACATTTTGCTTTCTTTCATTAATAATTTTATAACAAAAGATATTTCCTCGAATTCCATCTATTCTTACAGAAAAATATTAAAGCATTCAATTTGTACTATGTAATATATTTATTAAATGACATTTGAGTTTATGAAACCAAAAATTCATACTTGTTGTGGTTGTTGTAGCAGCAAAAGTCTCGCTAGTAGTAGTTAATTGCAATCGTGAATTTTATTAACATTTCTACTTGTGTATCTTTAAATCTACGTAAGTATATTTACAAATATAAGTATAAAGCCGCTATTGGCAGATAGATCAAGGGGTTATTTTGTAATTTGCTAATTTGTTAATTTGTTTTAATATATATTTTAAGAATATATACTAAACTTGCTATATATTGCTTGTCCGCGTCATATACACTTAGAAAAAATATGTGTAATTTTAACAGTCAATCCATGAATATTTTTCTCGTCTCGATTTGGCATTTTTTGAATAATGCTTATATCATATATGCTTTCTCCTAATATTTCAATATATTTTCCTAAAAGCACAATGTACTATCCTTAATATTCCTATAAATGGGAAAAAGCAATAAATCCCCTAAAAAGAGCACCTTAGCATATATAAAAAAATAGCAACTATTTACATAAGTAGAAACAGCATAAACAAGTGGTTTTTATATGTAAGTATTATTATTGCTTGTCCTCTGTCCATAAACCCATAGACCAAACTAAACGACTTTCTGTATGCACATAGACTTCCCCAGATGCATAAGTATTTGATGTGCTTACCATAAAACCGAATTCCAAAGGAGATTGTGCTAAAGATATTTAGAAATTATGTTAATATTTTCAATAAATTAAGACAAAAAACATACTTAGATTCCACTTTAATCCTCTAGTAGTTACTTTATCCGCTTTACAACCGATTGGCATTAATGCACACCAACGTTGGCAATCAACCAGTTCTTTTGGAACCACGATTTTATGTTTGCCTGGCAAAAGTAACCAGCTTAAAGAAGAACTACTCAAGAGATATATGCTTAGAGTATCGCTTTGTAGCTTATGTAATGTATTGATATTGGCCATTATCTGATCCAGACGTCCAGTATTTTCTTGGAATACAATAACATTATGAATGTCATTGGCCACAAACTGAGGCTGTAAAAACCGCAGCGCTTTTGTGAAATCGGTTTCATCCTGATCAGGTGTGTGCTGGTACTTAATATCTGCAGCATTAAAATATTTCCGCGTTTCTTGCGTAATTGAATCGAAATCGCCTGTTATATATTCCGGAAACTTCAGTCTTTCACTTCGACTTGATTTTTGTAGAAATTCCTTCCAAAAATTTGCGCCACCGTCTACTAAACAACGTATTTTGGCTATTCATGTACAATTAAATATATACATTAATAATAATAAGACTTGCTTTACTTAGTAATATTTTAGAAAGTAATTTACCATTTTGCCATATTCTTTTCGCACTTTCTGCCGGCACGTGAACTGATCGGTTCAGTACAAGGCAGGCAAAATTACTATTCGCTTTATTACAGCCATTAACTAATTCACTAGGATTCCAAAGGCTTATGTCGTTTAATTTACATTGGTCGAAGTTGGATGAGGAGTTTTCTCCATTTGAATGCATTAATAAGTCAATATATTTTTCACAATGAAGTTTAATATATTGTTGAGCGCAAAATAAATCAAGAAATTGTGTTATAAAGCTTGCAGCTGATTTCGCAGTTCTTTGCAAATTTAATATGTTCAGAGTTACCCAATTCATACTGACAATTGACAATCGTTATTTAATTACAACAAGTGCTTGTTATTTAATTACAACAAGTGCTTGTTATTTAATTACAACAAGTGCTTGTTTTTTTTAATACCTTAAGTGAACTCTTTAAAAATAATTCATTTTATTTATTATCACCGGTATGACTGCTGTGTATCCAAATGTAACAGGTACTTATCGTATTTTGTTGTAGAATAAACAGTCGAGATAAATGAGATAAACAAACTTTGCTTAACCAATCCCAAATAAGAAATAGCTCTGTTCCCACTGATATATCGAATAAGAGTATCAATAAAACAAGTATTTATATCTCTTGGAAGTTACGTTTTCATTAATTCAAATAGCAACAACATGAACATATTAGCTTTTATCATTACTGAATTTTATTGTAAATTTTCTGTAAAATTTTTATATTTAGATATAAAATATTTCAGTCCGTTTCAATTTGAAAATAGCGATTTTGGACATTGAGTTTTAGAGTAGTAATGAAACGGATACAAGGACACATTAAAAATTCGATTAAAAAACTGAAGCAGCTACCGCATAAAGTAGTTAGTCCGAACCAAAATTACATATATACTTTCTGTTAAATCTGGTAGTACTACCAGAAATCCCAAATTAAAAATTATTTATGAATACATAATTGTGTTGCATCATTCATTTTACTACAAATATTTGTAATGCATTTTTGGTAAATCAATTATAAATTAATTGCACTATATTTAAATCAATACATACTTATAGGTTTATGTAGGAACGTTACTATATTCTTAAAATTTAGTTACTTTTTCCTTCATTGATAAAAAATACAAGTACCCACAAAATTATCTTTATACTTTCTTTCACAATAAAGATTTTTGACGCAGACAAAATTATTTCACAATAAAGAATAGCATTAACTCCATGAATTGCAAAGAATGAATTAAATTTCGCCTTGTAGATATCAAAAAATTCAGCGTGTGTACGCCGTTTTAGGCTTTAGTACAGGCATATTTTTGCATTCACTGAACAATCTCAAAGCCAAATCACTAGCTTAGCATTTTTTGAACAATCTCAGTACACCGCCAAGCAAAAATGGTGGAAGTATTTTTCAGTTTTTGATAAATTTTTGGATAGGCGTTTTGCAAAACTTTTCAATTTATGTAGATTTTTTTATTTGTTCTCACATCCGAAATCAGATTGGGTATTAGAAAAATGAATTGAATTTCAGTTTTTAGTGAAAACATTTTTTACGTGGGTTGGCTGCTTTTATAATTCGAAAAAGTAGAAAGGGATCATCAAAAAGTAGCTCAAAATATAAGAAACAAAGTGAGTAAAGTAGAAATCCATGACTAAATTTTATTCAACTTTTACAATAATTGAAAAATATTTTTATTACAATAAAGAATATTCAATTACCAATTCGAAAAAGTAAATTTAATGAAAAATGGATCAACTATTCATGTTCTCGAATGAGTATACAGTGGATGATGATAACAATACTAAGGATGGAAGCAATAAAGAGGAAACAAAAATTAAAAGTGAGCCCCAAGAAGTTTTCAATGGTATTGAAGACGATAATAGCTACATAATGCCAGAATCTTTATTACAACAAATGACGGCAGCGCGCGATGAAGATGGAGATGGTGAAGATGATAATACTATTTTCAATTTTGGGATTGAACCAACTGCGAAAACGCGCTCCTCATCGGCTATAGTGAAATCATCTTCCACAAAGAATCCTCAAGATGCGTTAATTAACTATGATATAGCTATAATGTATATATGCCCAGCTTGCGGGGATGAATTCGATACACAAAGTGCTTGGAAGGGGCACATAAATAGAGTACATGAGTATAATACTCGGCGTGGATTAAATTTTGTAGGAATCGATAAGTTGTATCACAGATGTTTAGAGTGCAACAAACCCATTGCCATGCATGCAATGGAAAATTTATTGAAGCATAAATTTACTCATTTGCCTCATCGCTGTACTAAATGTAAAATTTGTTACCGACGTTATAAATACCGGCAGGATTTAATTGTACATTTGCGTTTGTGTCATCGGGAAGAGGTAGTATTAATGATGCAAAGCGAAAACAAGTCAGTTGTCAACAACCAAGAAAACAGACGAGCGTCTGTCCCTACAGTGACGACTGCTCAGTTAGAAATTAAGGATATAAAAGGCAATGCAGTGGATATTTTTGAGAACACATGCGATAGTGTTGAGGTAAAAAATGAACCATTTGATCCTGACGATCAAGAAGCCGAAAGTTTGTTGGTACAAACAGGAAGTAAATCAAAATGTCCTCGAACCTCAATACTAGAAGATGCACTTAGTCGAAGTTCTTCACAAGTCTCCGAACAGCGACCAAGTGTTGATGAGAAACAATGCGAAAAACATATACAATATATTTGCCCGGTTTGCAGCACGGAATTCATGACCAAGAATGAATGGCAAGAACATGTACAAGAAATGCATAATTTTTGCA
Source organism: Bactrocera minax (assembly GCA_021498325.1). Taxonomy (NCBI): domain Eukaryota; kingdom Metazoa; phylum Arthropoda; class Insecta; order Diptera; family Tephritidae; genus Bactrocera; species Bactrocera minax. Next base: position 59,134 of record JAKEEE010000101.1, read on the forward strand.
CTATCAGTGGGCTTGGATTTCAGAAACGTTTTAACTCAACGGCTGAATGTATGGAATGCAAGCGGGTAAGTAGCTACAAATTTAGATACCAGTTAATATGTATGTATGTACATGTGTAAATTAAATATCACATTTTGTTGTATTTTGATATCGTCGTATTTATGTCATTCAGGTTTTGCCTGATAACTCAATAGACCAATTACAACAACACAAATTTTCTCATCTTCCTTCCAAAACATATTTACGTTGTAAGCTTTGTTTACGCTCGTTTATTACATACAAAGATATAATAAAACACTTGCTTAACCAACATCGTCTTGATGATGAATTCGACGCAGATATGGACGACAGCCAAGACTGTCGTTCTTTTGACCCATACATTACAACATCAAACGACTATGAAGACGACCAAGCGCAAGCTGATGACCAACTAAAAAGTGATCTGCGTGATATTTATGAAACACAAATAGATTATTTATGCCCTAAATGTGGGAAAGAGTTTTTCGAAAGAAAAATGTGGAGAAAGCACATTGTTAAAGCACATCATTATACCGATTTGAAAACACTATGTTTTGTTGCTGTGAATGAGCACCAGTTACAATGCCGACTATGTGGTAAAGTAATAACAAACGCTTATGGAGTGCAAAACGCTCAACAACATTACTTTACACATTTACCACACAAAGCGTACATACGTTGTCGCATATGTGCTAAGTCGTATACAGATCGCAAGGGCTTGGTTAAGCATCTACGCAAAGTGCATCATATTAATCCCAAAACCGCGGCAGCAGCAGCATTAGCTAAAGCAAATGAAAAGAACATACGGCCAACTTTGATATCAACGTACCAAAAATCGGCATCTCAACAAGTGAGCAGACCGCGTAAAGCACCAGTTAAGGAAATCGTTCGACATAATGGCGTAATATATGAGATACAATTTTTGGACGAAGATAGCAATGATAACGCATCGTTTGGTGGAAGAAATAGTGGTGGCAGAAATGATGATAGTTTTGCTATGCCCACGAGAAGACATGTCTGCCCGGATTGTTACTCAACTTTCATTACGGTACAAGAATTACAAAAACATACCCGAGAACAACATGACTTCAAAAAGCCTACACAAACAAATGTCTGCGGTAGGTGTTATTGTACTTTTGAGTCAGAGGAAGCGCTACAAGACCATAAACTGAAGCATCATTCAACGAATGCTATTGAAGGTAACAATGATGATGATGATTTACTCTTGGTACCTACTGGCAATGAGGAAGTGAAAATAAACACCGGCGACGATGGTCCTAATATTGAACAATACTTTTGTTATCTGTGTCCTGCTTGTGGTGAGGAATTTAAAACTCAATACGAGTGGCGTCGTCACATAAACGATATACACTATTTCGATCGCCGGTATGAGTTGAATTTCAAACAAATCGATAAATTTCATTTCCAGTGTTTAGAATGTAAGGAAATTGTGAACAGTGCTAAATTGAAAGGTTTGCAAGACCATAAATTTCGACACTTGCCGTATAAATTATACATAAAATGTCGACTCTGCAGCACTTGCTACAATCACAAACCCAATGTGGTAACACATCTTTGCACGCAACACAATTTTGTGCATCCACGAAAATCGTCTAACGCAAGCCCAGCTGTATCACCCCCACCACAATTGCGTAAAGCATATAACATACAAGCAATTTCATCAAACACTTTCAAGCCTTTGACAACTGAAAGCATAATTTCCTTACACAATGCAGTGGAACACGAAACGATTACCTACAACTGTCCGCAGTGTAATGTACCATTTGATACACATGCCCTATGGCGTCAACATATCGTCACAGTACACGATCTTAACAGTCGACAAGGCTTAAATTTCCGTCAGTTAGACGCACACCATTACATATGTTTAGAATGTTATAAACGTGTAACAGTAACTCATACCAAAGGCGCTATCGGACAACTACAGTCGCATAAATTCCGTCATTTGCCGTATAAATCCTTTTGTTGCACTAGATGTGGTGGTGTCTTTGTACGCAAGCAAATGTTCTTTAAGCATCTAAATCGTGCAACTAATAGGTGCCCTTTAATGGGTAATGAACGCGCACCTCATCTTAATGTCAAAACAAAAGGTTCTCATATGAATTCAATGCGCAACATGTACGGTCAGCAAAGTGACGACACCAAACCGTCGAAGAATCTAAACTTCTCTGTTACATCGAACGAAAAGTGCCCATACATCATACAATGTCCACAATGTGGCATCAAATTCGAAAAATGGCATCCATGGCGTGATCACATCGAAAAGGAACACAAGCTAAATAATATGGAATCATTGAAATTCAAAAAGATCAATGATCACCTGCACATTTGTATACAGTGTAAGGAACGTGTCAACGGTGCGAATTTTGTCAACCTGCAAACACATCGATTTAAGCATTTGCCATATGGCACTTACCTACATTGTCGCTACTGTGATGTCAGATACTATTATATGATTAACATTATAAAGCACATGAAGCAAAAACATCCAAATCATGGTTTGGAAGAGCTCGAATTACAATTGGATAGTGCACCACACGAAGAGTCCGCCGACTCGCCACCTGTCACAGCGAGCAACGATGTGGATAAGCAGAGCGATGTGTGTGAGGAGAAAAACACCGATAATCTAACCGATATTATTGATAATAACAAGGCAAATGATGATGCGTTGGCTATTGATGACGATGACGAACACAAAGATAAAGTTTCTGAAGGAAAAGATATTGATTATGGTTTTGGTTGCGAGAACTCGATATGTTCATATATTATACTATGCCCACAATGTGGTATTAAATATGATAATTGGTATACGTGGCGTGATCATATAGCATTGGCACATTCATTAGACAACCACACAACGCTGAATTTCACGAAAATCTTTGATTGGTTGCAGGAGTGTAACGAGTGCAAAGAGCGTGTAAATGCCACATCGCTATTTAATTTGCAAACGCACAAATTCAAGCATTTACCTTATGGTACTTATCTAGAGTGTCGCTACTGTGACGCTAAATACAATTACATAATACACATTGTTAGACACTTGAAGGCGAAACATCCAGAGCATGCATTGCAAAAACAAGACAAACCAATTGATATTGACGAAACTTTGTTGGACAGTGTTGACGATGTTGTTGATGAAGTAGTTGAAGCAGACGCTGAAGTAGAGCACAGCGTTGGTGGTGAAGCAAAGGATGTTAATGATCCGGATATAGATGTAGACGCTGAGGGCGATGATGATGAGGATGCAGATGATGATGTTGACGATGTCATGGATGATGACATTGATGATGATGACGACGATGATGATGAAGAAGAGGCTGAGGAAGATGTACATGGTAATGATAGAAATGTTGCTAGCAAAGTTGTTGAGGGACTGGATGTTGATGCTAAAAGCGATGATGATTTTGAAGATGACGATGATGATGATGATGATGATGATGATGATGATGATGAGGATGATGATGATGATGATGATGATGATGATGGTGGTGGTGGTGATGACGATGACGATGATGATAGTGAAAATTATGGTACAGATGATAATGTCGAAGATCCAGCTATAGACAGCGAAAATACAAATGTAGGGGAGCCGAACGGTGGAGTGGAAGATATTGAACAAGTTGAAGATATGGAAGAACAATTTGTTCTTGGTTAAGGGTTTATTTCATTAAAATAACTACACATAAATAATTACGCTCTAAACCATGCATCATATTTGCTCGAGTGAATGTTCACAATTAGAATTAAAAAAAAAACCCAATTATGAAAGTGCATACATTATTGACATTTTATTAATAAATTGTTTGAAACTTCTTTCTGTTTTATTATAAACAGTTTTGAATAACAAGAAAAATAAAATCTCTTGCTAGGTGTATTACTTTATAGTTTTATTTTATTTTTTTCTTAATATGATAGCGATATAAGTTTAATATATAAGAAAAAGTATAATTATTTTTCAAATATCTTATAAAAAACGGAAGTTACATATATATGAAAATGAAAGACAATTTTCAGCTATTCAAATGTTTAAACGATTAGAATCAAATATATTGATTACAATTTCGATGAATATGCAACATGTCAACCTTTGAAGACAAATTATTGCAGCAAAAAATAATTTATGGTAAAATAATTAACTACTGTATACACTACGATGACTTATATTATTAAAGATATAATACTCGAACTTTTCATTTATGCTCTTTTTTACTTTCTGCTTATTTTGCCCTAATTGATATAAATCTAACCGAATCAATCAGAGCATTACATCGGTAATGGTTATTTTAGGCAGTTATTATACACCTACTGATAAGCTTTTAGCGTTTAAACTTTTTTTTTAATAAATTTTCAAATTATCCTATTACCAATGGCGAACAAAAATAATGTATGGACTTCATATTAATTAAAAAGAATAATTCATTCATAAAAATATTAATATTAATTAATATATTAATACAAAATGTGACACATCTGCGTTATTATGAAACCCTACATTGCGAAACAGCAAAAATAACATTTTTATTAAAAAGTAATTAATGTAATTTTTAAGTATCTTGAACGTGAATATACAATTATGCATACATATGCTCCTTAGAATGATAAAATGTACAAGAAATCAATAAAATATACTGTATCACATAATGGATGTGGATGTGGCTTGTTTTTATTATTGTTATATTTTTAAAATGGTTAATACTCTATTATTCTCTCGCAACACGTTGCAACAGACTATAATAGTTTGGTTCCTCTAATGGTAACACCTGAAACTAATCGAGATATATGTAGAGTTATATATATATATCTAAATGATCAGTGTGACAAAACAAGTTAAATTCCGTTTGTTTGTCTCCCCGTCCGTCTGTCCTGACAAGCAATAAATTGAGTAAAAATTAAGACATCTTGATGAAACTTGGTTCACTTGTTCCTTAACATTCTGAGGAGGTTTATATTGTAGATGGGCGGAACACAGACAAAGATTTTGTACACGACATCATAGGAAGGAGAGGCATCTGTGGTCTAAATTGTTTTTGGAAAGTGGGTGTGGCACCGCTCTCTACAAGTTATGCTGAAAACTACTTAAAGTGCGACAACTGTGGAAAAAAAACAGGAATAATAAGATTTTACAGTGAACATGGAACGGAACGGCTTCATATTAGCCGGTGAAGAAATCGGACAATTTGCCGAGCGAAGTCGAACTACGACCACGCCTATTTCTCATATAACAATATTTTAGATTCTTTCTGATTTTTCCACCTTACTGTGGAAATAGTACCTTCAGGTTATACCATCTCGCGTCTAAAAATTGTCGAAATTGTACTATAACTTTTCAACTCCCCAGATAATGAATATCTGAACCAGTACCTAAGGCTGATTACCGAAAATATGGGTCAACCTGTGAGATATGTTAATGAAATTCAGAGAACATCTTTTCTTGATAATAATGTGTCCTTTTATTAATGATCCTTGATAATAATGTGTCAAAAATGGATAAAGTCGGGACAACACTTTCCCCAACCCTACCTAATATATGGATTTTTAATATGCTATATACTGTAGCGTGATGGTAAAAATTGGTGAAATCGATTAATGAATTACCCCAACCCCTATATACTGCATTTAATAATTATTGTTATTTTAGTGGGCTATATGCCAATATATCGATAAAATTTTTGATTATCTTAATAAAATTGCGTGGAGATATGTCGTCGAGCATTTTTTAATATAAAGTTAACACCTGAAAATATTTCACTTTCTTTGAACATCACAACTTGTTAGAGAATAAAATTTCGGTTACACCCTAACTTAGCCTAACTAAAATTATTTATGTTTTATTTTACCAATTGTTCCTTGGGAATCAACTTGATATTGAAAATGACTGGAATCGGACCAAACAGTCAATCAATGAGATAAGTTCATAAAATTAGTTGAGATTGTTTCATTTAGCATTTTATGAGATGGAAATCAAATCATATATTGTATGTTCATTATTTCAGAAAAGTAAAAAAAAGTAAAAAAAGTTAATTCGGCTAATAACAAACTTCTCTGTGGCAAAAATTTTTACGTGAAACAACCCATAATCATATGTTGAACACAGCTTCTTTATTTCGCATCAAAAACCGATACACGAATATTGTTCCTTCCGACAAGGAACTGCCTACTCGCCACAATATGCTAAATGTAACCGAAACGAAATAATTTTATATTGGCCAATGGGTGTTAACACCGCAGTTGTATCTGTAACTGTAATAACTGGATGAATTTAATATATGTTCAATAGCCACTGCTTGTCTATTATATTAACTATTGTTTGTATACTTTTACTAGCAGTGTAAATTTTCCAGCAAATATTAGGAAAGCAATTGAGCTTCTTAACACTACAAGTATGTATCAACACATACAATTCAATTCATTGTGAATGACCAATTATAAAGAAGATTCATGTATTTTTCATATTGTTGACAGATTGGGACCGACTTGGACATAGTAGAAATTTTGTTTAGTAAAATAAGTGAGACCAATTTATTTCATTAAGAGAAAATAACAAGTATAATAGAACAATGCGAGAAACATTGCATGTTTGTGGTAAAATATTAACGACAGATGACTACCATTTTTTTGCTCTTTGCTGTGAAAAATGTGATGCTTCCTTCGGTCAGTGGTCAGGATTTCTGAAACACCTGAACAATAAACATGATCTTGAATTGCCTCTATACAACGCATTTATAAGAGAGGATGAGAAAAATCCGGAATGTAATGAAATATCAATTAAAGCGATTCTGAAACAAGAAATGGAAAATGAGCTAAATAAACAAATCAAAGTTGATGCAGCAGAATATGAAAGTAATGGTGGTTTTAGCGACAGTGAACCCGAAGATAATGCGAAAAAACTTATATCCAATGATGATGTTCAAGACAATGATTGTGCCAGCACTAAATCTGAAGAGTCGACAAGTGCTTGGAACATGGCGGAGGACAACAATCATTTGGTTTGTCAACAAAAAAAAAAAAATTAATATTCTCACCAAATTTATTTGTTTTTAACAGCAGGACACATCAAGTGAAGGTGAACTATTTCAAGATCCTAAGAAAAAACTTAAAGCGGTATTTATATTCATATTGCCAAAGGATAATATCTATAAAATTACAAAATTACATTGCAGTTCAATTTTAATATCCACGAAGCCTATACTCGTGACATATCCAATAAATTTCTTAAAATAATAGAAAAATATCCAATTTTATGGGATCAACAGCATTCGAATTATTGGTTGCCTGAAAAACGCACCCGGGTACTCTATTCAATTAAAGAATATATGGGCAAAGTGGGCTACTCAGTTAGTGATTATGGACTACGAAGCATAATTCAACGCATATTACGCGATCATAAAGCTTATAAACAAGAACTTGCTGTTTGTGGGCGCTTAGATGAACGGAAAACACAGTTTTTGAAGAAATGTAAATTTTTGGACGGCCCACAAAATGGCGGTGGTTTTGGAAATGAAGCAGAAAACGACTCAGATGGCGTAAATTTATACATATATATTTTTTATGGCATATCCAATTATTTCATGTTTGTTTGTAGGATGATCATCCAATTCACGATGACTTAGATGATGATGAATTTCTTTTGAGCTCGGATATTGATTCAAATGCTGGAAACAATCCCTCTGAAATAAATGCGTTTTTAAAGGAATCGGTATGCCTTTGGTTTAAAAGTATATGCATTTGTGTTTAATTTTTTAACTAAAATATTGTTCTAACGTAGCGCGATGGGAAACGTATCTGTTTCAATATGACTGTAAATCCACTTATTGATGAGTTCGTCAGTTTGCTGCGTGACAATCCAGTGTTATGGGAAGTGGGCCAATTTCAAAATTTAACTGAACGTAAACGCATTTTGGAATCATGGATGCCAATTTTTCAGGAACGCCACAATGTCAACTTTACTTATAAGGATCTTACATTGAATTTAAAGATCCTACGCAGAACACTCACCAACATGGAAGAAAGAAAGGTGTTAGCTAAGTCTGCGCAACATCTTAAGGATATTTGCAGTTTTCTACCAAAAGCTAAACCAATTACACGCCTCAAATGTGAAGAATGTAATCGAAATTTCCTCACAGAATACACCTTACAAGCACATAGGTATGCCGCACACAATATTGGCACAAATCCCTTCAAATGTGAGGTGTGTGGCCGTGATTTTCAAGCACACAATCAGTTAGATACACATTTGCGTCGAGTGCATCTGAAACAATTTTCCGTTTATTGTGATGTCTGCAATCGTGGTTTTCTGCAACACAGTGCAATGGTGCTACATCGTCAAACACATACTGGTGAGAAAATGTTCGTATGCGAAACATGTGGCAAATCGTTTAGACGCAAGATTAATATGCAACAACATTATATGCGTATACATTTGCGTCAGCGCAATTTCAATTGTGAATTATGCCCTAAAACATTCTATTTAAAATGCCATCTGCGCGATCACATGAACGCTCATCTAAATATCCGTAATCATATTTGTCCCACCTGTGGTAAAGCTTTTCACAGTAGTCATGCGTTAATGCGACATAAGCAAATACACTCAGAGGTTAAGCGTTACGCTTGCAAGCTTTGTGATGCACGTTTCCATCAGTTTGTTGGTCTGAATTCACATATGAAGAATAAACATAAATTTGTTAATGATAAGGATGAGGAAGTGCAACCACAACCTGTTGTGCATATGACAACACTGCCCGCAACTACAACGCCTGACACTTCCACGCAAATCAAAGGTGAAATTGTACAGTCTTTAGACAGTTGGAATATGTAAATTTAAAATAGTATATTTAAGGTAATTTTAGTGTTTTCTTGTAGTTTTTATTTTTTATTTTTTATTTTTGTTTTAACGCAAAATCTTTTGTGTCAACATTAATAGTTTAATGTAAGCTAGCGTGTAGGTGAAGACATTCAGTGAATAATAAACCAAAAGTATTTTTAAATGCCTGATGAATCTCATATTATGTGGAAACGAACAAATTTCAGCGTACTTATTTGTATGCTGAGTATTCCGCTGTAGAAATTGAACTATGATGCTGGAAAATGTCTTCTCGCAATATGTGTATCATATAATGTTTCAAAAATGAAAAAAATAATTATAAAAATAATTATGAGGGCTTTTTAGAAGCCTTAAAAATACTTTTTTGTTTAACAAAAAGTTTAAGCAAAATATATTAAAAAAATTTTGAGTATTTGAATCCAAATTGAACATTTTTAAGATTTGAAATTAACATTAAATTGTCGAGCAATTTACAACTTCTTTTTGCCTAAAAGTCGATACCAAAGTTTGGTAAATTTTTATTCAGCAATCTTGCTGCAAAGTTAAATTATTTACCTTGCACTGTTTCGATCGTTTTTTTTATTAAAGGCATAAATCTGTCTCCGATAAGGTTATTTAGTACATGAAATTATCTTTTTTGCAAATTTTGTAGCGATTATTTCAATTCTGTATAGAAGTGAGTTCAGGTATTTTGAAATACGACGAGTCCAAACATACTTACTTCAACCGCTTCTAGAAAAACAACGATTCGTTAAAAAAAATATTCTGTTCATTAGTGACAAGTAAAACCGGTCGAACCAATTCGAACCTTATAACCTTACCTTATAACCTCTCAGAAGGAAAAAAGGCTGCAAACTATGGAAAGCATTGTTATTCCCTCAAAAATGTCGATTTACGTTTCAAAACTGGTCAGAACGGCTCTAACCCTTCATACTGAATATACACATATGTACGAATATGTGTATTTTCATGTTCAAGTATTTTTTTAAACCTACAAAATCTAACATTCCTTCCTGAGCTTCTGGTTCAACACCAACGTTGAGACTATTTAAAAGTTACATATATACATATGTATGTGCTTAAGCAATAGACAGCTTTTGAGGTTTTTAACTTCTCAAGCATTTTATTGTGTATCCAAGTCCACATAACTATATCTATTATACTGTCATTGATGTGTAGCGTTTTCCAATATGTTTCTAAGATTGCCCATCAACCTCGCTTTTGTGCCTCAACCTACAAGCAATGTTTCTTCATCAGGAAATTCATAATTGGGTACTACTAAATTGAGGGGGGCAGGCCCTTTACGTACACGTCCCGACGCATCGAAATGTGAGCCATGGCAGGGACAGTAGTAACCGCCGAAATCACCTGCATTGGCTATTGGTACACAACCCAAATGTGTGCAGACACCGATTACCACCAGCCAACGTGGATCCTTGACCCGTTTATCATCCGATTCTGGGTCACGTAAAGTCGATACATTCACGGAGCGCACACCTTCGATTTCAGCCTCAGTACGATGTCTTATGAATAACGGTTTACCACGCCACTTGAATGTTACTGACTTGCCCTCCGGTATGTCTTTCAATTTAATTTCAATCTTGGCCATAGCCAATACATCGGCGGTTGCGCTCATTGAGCGGATGAATGCATGTACCAAACCTTTGGCTGCATAGCAACTGCCGATTGCGCCGGCTGCAACGATGGCATATGAGAATGTTTTGCGCTGTTCAGCGCAGGTATCTTTCGGATCATCCGGGTTTTCCGTTTGACGACGATATTCTGAGAAATCCGGTACCTTCATATCGTTGTGCAACATCCTCTGTTGTAGCGACGGCAATGAAAATTTCCTATTTGCGTACTCTAGCGGCATTAGCAAATGTGTGCAATTCCTAACTACGAGAGTCGAAGGTGAGTAAGCTGCCACAAATTCTCTCAACGGAGATTCAAGTTGGCCAAAGTTCCTATTGCGTCGTACCATAAACAGGAATGCATTACGTCGATGCAAAAGCACTTTTAGAATTGTTGTTCTAAGAGCATTGCAAAACCCGTTAAACATTTTTAAGAAATCGTCAGAATTTTTTGTTTAATTTGAATGAAATTGTGAAAATTTTGTCTGTTTAATATGCGAAATGGATAGTGAAGAACTACTCATTTTCAAACTAAAAAAAAATATTTTTTAATTGTCAAACTTTTACAGTTCCGCATTTTATTAGAAATTTTCAATGGACGAGGCCAATTTGATAAGTTAGCGAACATTTGAGTTAGAAATATGAAAATGGGAAATTATTATTAAGGAAAATGTTTTTTCTAATGGTGGTCGTCCTTTGACCTATTACTTATTTAATATTGCCAATCCACGCTTTTTAAGAGGAACCTTTTTGCCAGCTGGTCAGACTAGAATTTCAAAGCCACCAAATATCTCACAATGATTAGTAAAGAAATGTTTTTGAAGTCATCTGAGCAACATTTACCCATATATCACTTTTTGCTTTTTTTTGGACAGAACATCCCAGAAAACCCCTCAGCGGCTGAAACGGGGACGCTTCTCTGAAATAAACCAAGGCCAACCTCTGTTCGCGAGTTAGCTGTATCTTTATAACACTAACCACCTTTTCATGTATCTGCTAAAACTTATTACTTATTATTGAACCCCAATATCTTAGTCCAATCATATTAAAAACAGCTAATTTTCGGGATCATATCCATCAATGCAGTGAATTACTCACTCGCATAAAAAGTTTCAATTGGAGAATATTGTTTTTGTTGTTCGGACCAGCTTGGCTGGGAGAAATCGTGTTTCGTTCGTATGATTCGGTACGGTTGTTGGAACATCTTCCTCTTGCTGTAGTTTACTCTAACTGTATACCCGGACATTTAAAAATACATTTCCGAAAAAAGTGGGTTCTAATAATTCATTAGCCCTTCCGAACACCTTTGGCCTGTCGTCGAGAGTTCCATGAAAGAAATTTACACAAATTTTCCACAAGATTTTTACATTTATTTAGAACACATACGTTGTGTGTTCAAAAAATAACGGGAGTTTTCGTTTTTTGAAAAAAATATTTATTCATTCGTCTACATTAATGTTGTCGCCTTCAAAATAGTCTCCATTCCATATTACGCAGTTATGCCAGCGCTTCTTCCAATCGTCGAAATACTTCTCAAACTCGATTGTCGGGATTGTCTTTAGCTCTTTCAGCGATGCGCTTTTAATGTCATCTATACTTGTAACACGACGGCCTTTTAAGGCTCTCTTTATTTTTGGAAATAGGAAAAAGTCACACGGAGCCATTTCTGGCGAATATGGAGGCTGCGACATCGTTAGAGTATTGTTTTTGGCCAAGAATTCACGAACAAGCAACGTAGTGTGAGCAGTTTTTTCACAAATCCGGGCTTTTTTTTCGGATTGCTTCACGCAAACGGTGTTGAACTTTTAGGTAGTATTGACCGTTTGACCTTGAGGCAAGAATCCATGATGCACTATGCCATTAAAGTCGAACAACATTCCCGTTATTTTTTGAACACACTACATATAAAGCATAAATAAACAATTTTGTATTTAATGCATGTATGAATATTATAGAGAAACTAATAGAGGTACATATAATACATATAATACAAACATACATAAAAACATTGCCATACTTCATGAGTATTGATTAATTTGTACATTTTCATATCACTACCTCCTCTATTTATCCGGCTCGTCTAAAAGCCAAAATGTTTCCATTTCACCTTTACCTTTGACCTTTACATAACCACGCGATTCGATTTTATAGCCCGCCTCACGCACTTTAATCGCTGTATAATTCGATAATTGGATTTTATATGGATCACTGCTACTTTCCATGCGCGAAGCTGTATTCACTGTGTCACCGAATAGACAATAGCGTGGCACCTTCAAACCCACAACACCAGCTACCACTGGTCCCGAATTTATACCCACCCTTATGGCAAGGTCTGGTATTTCTAAGGCCTTCACCTTCTTCACCACACGCAATGCGAAATCGCCGGCATGTTGTGCGTGTAATGGATTTATGTCGGGCGCGCCCGAAACGGCCATATAAACCATACCAACTGTCTCCACTTTATACACAAAAGGTGATGTTATCTCTTCATCAAATGCCGAGAATACTGTGTTCAGTGTGTTCACCGCAGTCATGGCGTCACGTATGTCATTCGTGTCGCCAGCGTAAATATTCATGACTTCTATGAATATAACGGAAACTTCTTCAAAAGACTGACATATCGTCTCCTCACCATTGCGCATTCGTTCAGCGATGGTACGTGGTATCATTGAGTAAAGCAACTCATCGCCTTGACGCTTCCATGAATCGGCCAATTCTAATGATTTCTCCAATTCATCAGAGCGCTGTTCTTCCTTTTCAAACATAATTTCCAATTTAGAGCAATGCTGCCAGCCAGCCATTACCAGTTCACGACTCAATCCATGTGGATTCAAGTCATTTAAAAATAGACCAATGCCATGCAATTCATCTAAATTTTCAATAAGTGGACTGCATAGGTAAATAAGTGAATCAATATCTTTGAGATGAAACATTTGACCTTTTAACAAAATCGCCTTGTTGCCATGTGAAATTTTGCGCTTACCGGTAAGTGGATCGATCTCCTCCTTCTGATCAACATTTAGCAGATTCTCCTCACTGCTATTCAATACTTCAATTACTTCGTCTTCGAGATTGTGGTCCATAAGCGCATCGTAAGCAGCCTGATTGCGACCCGTACGCATTAGTTCGAATTCAAAGAGTACCGAGTGCATTTGTATAATTTGATCCCAAGTTATTTTGATGTCTTTCGGGCGGCGACACTTGAATATATCCATAAGATGTGAACCATAAAAATGTTGTGGATTCTTCCCCTGATTATGTAGAATCCAGGTAGCGACTATTTTTTCACCAGCCGATGTAATAACCATATTGCGATTCAGTAACACCGTGAAGGGGAAGAGATCCAGAAAGACATCAATATTGATTTTCGGCAAAATCTGTTGCGTTGGATATGCCACGACTTTCACACGCTTCGCCATATATTCACGATTATCAAAGTCCAAACGATATTTCACAATTACCGTTAACGGTTCGTGGCTCAACTTAATTGGCCCAGCTATGCCACCCTTTATATCATTTTGACTTTCAATTACCGAACATTTTACATTCAAATTGTAGAACTCGCGTCCCACTTGCGTCAACTGACCCATTAAATATTTGGAAAACCCAGTGCGGCCACTGCGATAAACCATTACGGCGCCATCATCATCCACCTCAATTAACTGCATGGAAGGACTTTTCATTTTCGGATATGTGAAACGCATCTGCAAATGAATATTATCGATAGACTGCAGAAAATCACAAAAATAACGTCCCGTCGCTCGTATCATCTTATCATAGCCGAAATTGCTGAAAAAGCGCACAAAGCAATTGCCAAAGAATGACATACACCAATCGAACGACTTGCCCGTAAGTGCCGACAATGCGGCCGCTATATCGGGCATTAAGGTGTCGGGATAGATCTGATGGGTCTTAAAAGTATTGTGACGACAGTCGATTATTTGGCAAACTTGACGCCAGACTTCTTCACCGAATTCCTCTTGAATGAAATGTTGGACGGACTCTAAAACCATGCCATACATGATTGCGGCTGCTTTTTGTACTATTTATAACGGTAATTTTGGATATATTATTGTATATTTTTGTATATTTAATTGTAGTGGCAACTAATTGCAGTGGTAATGTATTGAGATCCGTTAATTTTCTCGGTATAATTCTCGGTATAAGGTAAATAATTGTAACAAATGCAGTTGTGCGTTAATTTAGTTATGACCGTGTTTGATTGTGTGCTGATATTGAAGATTGGCGTAATAATATCTGCCACTGTTTTAATTTTTCTACAATTTTTTTTTTATTTAGTTCTTAAAATTTTTTAATTTATTTCTTTCAATGTTATGTTTTATGCATTTTGTTTCATAATTAAAGTTTGATAATTCTGTTTTATTAATTTGCTATTAAGTTTTCGAGTTGCACTTTTATATATCATTGTATTTCTATACGTTGAATTTCTATAAATATTTTCATACTCAAAATCATAATTAAATAATAATGAATTTTCCCAAATAAAACATAATCAATAATTTCTTAATTTTTGAATTTTAATTTTTTAGTATAATCCATATATATGTACCATATATATTTTTCTTACGCTGTATTGTATTAATGTAATTTATATATTTTATATTTTGATATGCACTTTAATTTTTAAGAGTTTTTTGTTATTTATATTTTTTTTGCTAAATTTGCTAAATAAACTACTTTCATTTTTAATTCATCAATTTTAAGTTTATCACATGCGATTTATTTATTTGCGATTTATATCATGCGATATATTTATATGTAGATACCATATGTCCGTGGCTTTGTTGACTATTTTTTGCACATCTTAACAATTTCTCACTTGTGCCAGTAATATTCGTTGAGGACACATTTCTTGCGCTTAGTATGCCACTCACAGTTCTAGCGGTAATCAAATAGGCGGTTATCTGCACAAATAAATAAATCCACTTTGGCGCTGAGCTATCTTTCCTTGCACTTTCGCTGCTACTGTTGCTGCCGCAATTTGTGTCACTGATTTATTGCGAAATCCAAACGTGTGCCTAGTGAAGTTCACTCTGCTTGTGGGTGGTGGTGGTTTACAAGTGGCTATGCCCTCCTCAAACAATTTTTGCGGATACAGTGTGTACAATCCGACATTTGCCAAATGCGTGAATCCGTCCTCTGGTTGTAATCCGCAATTAAGTAGACTTAGGACGATTCGTTTATTTATTTATATTTTCTTCTTTTTTATATATGCTTGTGTTACGTAGCCCCAATTATTATTGAGCTAAATTTTTATTACTATCCATTATTCACAATTCGTTTCTTGTTACAAAATTAACTTTTAATTAACTAAGAATATGCACATTTTATGCTTTAGTTGATTTTTCCTCATTGTTCAGTTCATTAAATTCACAGTAGTTTGTCCATTAAATACACGTGTATTTACGCTGCTATTTTCTGTGTTTATGCCAAATTCTTTTATAAGAAAACTTTCGCTTTCGCATATACACATTGACGCACATAAATTCTCCGCGAAGTTATCGTTTGTTTCCACAATTTTATTAGCTATTCACTGCCTAACACCATTCCGTGCACCTAACGTACCAACACAATCTACCCTCTCAAAACGTTTCCCTCTCCCTTAGCTATCCCGTTGCCACAATGTGAAATGCTACTGTGCCTCTTGCGGATGCTCTGCGGCTACTGAGCGCTCCCACTCGCTGACTGTTGACTAAATACATAAATTAGAATGCTGTATACAGCTCATATTTATGTATATTGTGTAACCAAAAAGTATCAGTCAACTTATTTTGCACCATTAGCCAGCCATCCTTTTGAGTTGCGCCCTGCCGTTCCGTTACTTTCTCATACACAATTGACAAATATTTATTTTTGTTGCCAAATTTTTCTATTAATTTCCCATCATATTCGCGGTTTTTTATTTTAGTATTTTTTTATTATTTTATTTCTGCTTGAGAAAATGTTTAGGTTATTTTCTCTGCCTTAATTAATGTTGCTATTGTTGTTTCCGCAGCTGTTGCTTGTATTACTTTCGTTTTATGCTCGTAATTGATGTTTCCTTGCAAGTAAAAGAACTTACGCGAGTTTCGCATCTTCACTTCCAAATGCGGTTCACTGCCATTCTGTTGTGTCTTTTATAGCAGCTACGACCGCAATCAATTACCAATTTTTTCTTTGGCGTTAATCGAAACTCATGTTGCAAATTGTTCTTTGGCACAGAGGTGGCGTTGCTTGTCGACAGAGCCGTTGCTGGCCCATCTGGCTGGAGGTCCATCCTCCGCAGGCAATGAAAAACTCCCTTAGTGTATTATATATAAATCTGTTATAAAAAAGATTCTCATGGAATTGATTAACTATATGAAGACGGTATAAAACGGGTTGTGCCCCATTTGTTGCTGCCGGAATTAGTTTAATTTAAAATTTTTTCGAAAAAATATAAATGAAAAGTGGTTTTTCTAATGGTGGTCCAGATTTTAACATGTAATGCAAATTTTTTCAAATGTACAGCGGTGTGGTACCATTCCTGGGTTATCCTGAAGAAAATTACCACGTGTTTGGAAAAAAGTTTTTATAATGTGGTAATACCCATATTATTTCTTAGATTTTTTCTGAAATACAGTTAAAATAAAAAAAGCCAAAGTTATTTTTTAATTAAAGGTAGAGTAGGTACTTTTTTAAGGACATCTCAAACAAATAAAAGTAACAAAACGGTTTTTTGTCGCTTTTAAATGTATCTGTGGCGCACGAGAGGCACATGCCTTTAGTATAAAAGCAGAAATATCACCTTTCTTTGAAGATAGTAAGCTTTTGAATGTTTAAAAACTGATATATGTATGGTGCGGAGAAGGTGGTGTTCCTCCACGACACATTTTATAACATCATCCACCGATTAACTTGTTCGGCAGGCCGCAGACCAGCAAATATATCGTCCAATTATTTATGCTTAAATTAAAATATTTTATTGGTTTTCAATTAACTTATTAGTAATGTTAAGGCAGAAATAAAATTTTGAACTTTTATAATAAAACTGACTATTATACCTGTTTACCCCCTTACAAAAAATTCTACACGTATTTTAGTAGCATTTATACATAATATTTCTTGACATAACCATACAAACTCATAAAATATCTACTTGTGCAAGTATACAAGAGTCTCCTAAAAGAAAACTGAAGCTGGAAGAGTCATTGGGCGAAGGGAATTGCTTAAGGATATACTTAAGGATCACTTTATCTACAGACACATTGCAGGCTTAACATGCATACATACATATGTTCAAATTGCCATCAATTATGTGTACTAAAGAAGCAATTGTATTAGGGTGGTGCTCCTATATATTACATACGTGCAAATGCTAAAACTCATCACAGAATAATTGAAAAAGATAATAGACTTAACAATATTGATTATTGATAATGAACCATTAATTATTTTGAATATATTAGCTATATAAATGTGTGGAAATTAAAATTAATAATATAAGTTACATGTAACAATGAAGTAAACTTACAAAAACATCGAGCCTACTACTAACTTAATTTTTGTATGACATTATTTTCCTTTAATAATTTTATAAACTAATCATTTAGGTGATTATATAGTCAGAAATTGGTAGAAGCTTTTTAAATGTTTGGTTAAAACACAAAAGAATTAATAAAAAAATAAATTAAAAAATTATAATAAAAACTAAGCTTTAAAATTGTTAAGAATTTTATTTTTAGGCTTTTGCTAATAAATATGATGTTAGAAGAAACTAACACACAGCTTTTGAAGGAAGTACTAATCTAATGCACATGGAAGTATATATTTACAAAATATCACTAAATTAAACCCTTTTTTGTTGCAAAACGATATAATCCGCATAAATGGCCTTTGTTACGATGATACATATAAACGCACACACATTTACATTTGTATATGTATTTACTCTCATATCCGTGGTCGTTAAAGACCAACAGTGGAAATTTAGGGATACGAAAAGTATACAAGAGTGCACATATTTATAGTACATAAGCGTTCATGTCAGTTTTGTCGCTATCAAAGCCATTACAACGCTTCCCACTCTATTTACACGCTGCTGTGCTAATCAATCGTCGTTTAAGAACATTATGCAATTAGAAGGATTGGCGCTTCAATTATTTACACTTAAGTTTGCAACTTGTCTCGGGTGTGCTTACGGCGCAAACTATTTACTTAACTGTTTGCGTATACATAATTACTAGAAGTGTTTGTAACTTTATATATTTAAATATGTAAGGGTAGTGAGAAGACAAGACATAATTACTAGAAGTGTATGTAACTTTATATATTTAAATATGTAAGGGTAGTGAGAAGACAAGAAAAATGTCTAAAGTATTATGAGAGATAGGTAAGAAACGGAGTCGAACCGGTGCAGAATAGTAATGTGGTTTCGGATAAATATATAAATATATGAGTATATAAAATATATATAAGTTGTGCGCTACACCTCTTCTATGCTTGCTTGCTTTTCAAAATATTTACATCTTAAAGTAACAGCAGAGTTATTCAACTGCATTCCTCAAAGTTTGGCGGATCGAACTACAGATAGTAACGCGTTTCCCATAAATTCCAAAAATTGTTATTTATTTCATAATAATGAGTATGTGTATAATAGCTTGGCGGACTGATGGCTTAAATCGAAGCAGAAGTTATGGCTAAAATTATAGAAAAAGTTTTCGAATCTATTTTCGATACGAAAACTCCATGAAATCCATTATCAAAAACAAAGTTTCAATTGGAGGATAATGATTTCAAATTGGTTGAAGACCTAATAAACCCCGTAAACTATTATTTTTAGTGCTTTAATGTAGCACATAAAGACTACCCAAGATCAGTAAAATTTCACTCGGGACTCCTATCTAAAGTAAGCTGGGATGGAGTTAAATATAAAATTAATTGTCTGACACATACAACTTTAAAAGGAGAGTGAGAGTTCACTGACCTCGAGAAGGGTTGTTAAACTCTCTAAAGATAAAGGGTCATTGACTTCGGGGAGAGTTGTTGTCTTTATATTATATTATATCGAAGCAAGCTTGGACTGACATCGGGACCAGAAAATGTTATCGTAAAATTTGTGGTTATTCGTTTAAATTTATTTTATATTATAAAATATATACATATTATTTTTAAAGCATATTAAACATATTATATTTAAAGCGGTAGACTTTATACCATATATCGTTTTGTAAATGAGATATCGTAAGGAAATTCTCGGAGTACATTCCTATAATAATAATGTGCTTTTGCGTCGAAATTAGGGAAAATCGAGTAAATACTTCCCCTTGTTCCGTATACCTAATGTAAGAATTTTCAACCTTCCGTTAGACTTATATATAATATATGGTATATTTCGGGTAAGATATGAGTTATCCCTTTGTTTCTGATAACAGTGTGTCCATGTGCCTGAAGTGAATAAATTCGGATAAATATCATATGTAAGATATCTCAGGAAAATTAAGTGAAGTTCGTTATATATGGTAGGATATACCATAGTTTAATGCCGAACAGATGCCTTCGAACAGACTTTATGCCGAATATGTTATCTTCATGTAATTGTGAGGAAGCATGTTCTCTAGCGCACTTGAGTAATGATAAAAGTTAATACAATCAGTCAAGACCCTCCCCTAGCTCAAATATACCCTAATTACATTTTGCGACTTTCCAGCTAACTTTAAACCGTTTCGTTTGGTCGATAGATGTGATATTTTAATAGAATTAAGAGGATATGTTTTCTTAAACATAATGTGGTTTAGCGCCAAATATAAATGAAACCTGTCTCGACCGCTGTCTAAACCCCTTATTCCCAATATAATAATTTCCAATTCTCTGGTTGACTATTTCCTCATGAACCACATATATCTAATTAGGCCACTTTGGTTGAGTGTATATCGCACATATCTAATTTGAGTTAATTTGGTAGATTTTAATATAAATATCTCGGACACCAAACAATATATAAGAATGAAAGTACATGAGTCTATGACCTGTAATATAAGATACTAAATATGATTGCAATCAATTGACAATTTTGTCGAATAATGAATGTTGAATTCTTCTGCAACATTTTTTAATATATATTTACATATGCCAGCACGTGAAAGCATATCCCCCCCGCCTTTGATTCTTGCACATTGCGAGAGTATGAAATGTTCAATTGCACCCGAATTTAGCACTTCCTTACTTTTTAATGCACGTCTTGATATTATTCGACAAACAGTGATACTAAAGAATAGTAAAAATTAGGCTATGTCTGAAAACCTAACCATAAGAACGTTGATTTAAGAAATAGCACAAAAATGTTAATGTATGATTATTTTATGCTGCATAACTAACATAGAAGTAATTTTATAGTTAATTTTTTTTTAGTCTGGGACTGTGAGAAGTAAAACTGTTTATATTTGAGCATATTTGTGTGATTTATCTGGGCTTCTTCGTCTCAGCCATTATCATGGGCCGTTAGATACTAAACAATATTGAAGTCAATACAGCTTTGGCATGATTTTTATTTTATAATTGTATTGGAAATAGGTCAATCTTCCGAACAAGCTGTTAAAATTATAAGCCGCATTCGTTAACGGTACTTAATTCAAATGGTATTTGTTGAGAAGGTCATATCATTCGAAGTTATCCGTATTCTGAATGGTCTGGTAACTCTATGCATTGGACTCTCATTATAGAAATTTTGGCGTTGAGCATTAACATTGGCCAGATCAACGCGGCGTTGATGTTTAAATTTATGTTTACAATAGCATCGTGGGCACATATTTATATGTCCATATACATTTTGACGGATATTTAATAACTTACATGTGTACATATGTATGCAAGTATTGTAAATTTTTGCAGTAAAGATTGCTACTCCTTTCTAGAGGGATGAATTTTAGGTGCTTTTTCGGGCGCTATAAATAAAGACAAACACTTTTTTTATCTCTCACTTTTTTAACAAGATATTTATTCATATTTTAACAATAAATAAAAAAGTTAAAATTTTTAAAATCAAAATGTTATAAGCTGTTGGAAGTGGGGTGTTGGAGAAAAATTGCGCACCAAGTCTACCCAGGTTGTAATCCTCTAAATGATCTGAAACAAAACCAAAAAAAGATTATTTATATGGAAAAATGCTAACTAAAACAACTGAAAAAAGGTTTCACTAAGTTGCGGATGTTCAAAAAATTAAATAAATTTTTTAAAATGTATGGTTAGCACGATAGAGACATTTACTGATTAGACTCACACCAAATTTTAAGTAAATCAAGTAAATGATGACAAACATTTAAAAAAAAAATTTTGTTTTCAAATTTCTGCTCTAGAATACCCCCTTAATATAATTTAAGATGTTTTTTACTATTATTATTCAACATCGTATTAACAAATATTGTATCCTCTGTCAAGTTAAGGGAGCGAAAGATCCTTATTCCAAAAAAATATATGTTTATATAATGATGTATATTTATATGTGTATCTGTATTTATATTTGTATTTTCCTCCATCAACATAGGGTTGACATTTCGATTGTGGGGATGCTACTCACAACTTGACGTGCGCATGCAAAAACCTCGTTTGTATACATAAGTATTCGATGAGTGTGTTTTAATAAAAGGAATGTCATATAATCTGTTTGTAAATGTGTGTATAAATATGTAACTGCGTACAAACCCCTGCAGGAATTTTCACTGGTTGGACTGTATCATTTCATATGAATGTATTTGAAAGCAGTTAGCAAATTAAACTTTTCTATGGCTTAGAAAACATGAATTGTCCTTCTCTGCAAACCTAGTTTGTAGTTCAAATCTAGTCCGAAAACATAGTACAATTAAAGTAGACTTTATATTTATTTAGTATTTAAAAAGTTTACATGCAAGATATTTCTTTACACGAACTATGAATTTGGCGAAATAGCTTAGAATATAACAGAATATATAAGAATAGCGGCACGTACTCTAGGAAAGCATTTAGTACAAACACACATTCATATATATGTATATGAGCATGATTACCACTTAACTTTTGGTCCACTGTATGTACACACAATAGTTACATAAGTCAGGTAAACAGAAAAGTTAATCCACACAGTACCACAAACACTTAATTAGTTGATTGTAATTGGCATGGGATGTTATAGTCATTTGTTGTCGGGGAAATTTAAGCGTTTAATTAACTGTTATAAGTAGCGCTATTAAAATGAACTAATGAAACTAATTGAGTAGCAAAACAATTGACATACAAAACAATTCATTTAAAGTTCTTTTTTTACAACTAAATATAATTATGCAGTTAATAATTTACATAAATAAAACGTCAAAGCCTTTTATTGAATAAATAAATTTCGTAAAAATAAATAAAGAAATTAAGGCTAATTTGTTTTTTGTTTCAATATTTTCGTACACGAAGTGTAAGTAACGTTTGATATAGATTTGTTGAGTGATGACAACACGGTTATAAATGACAATCTTAAAAAATTACTTTTATGAACATAATTAGTTATTTTCTTCAGTGCACTCTCCGTATTTTGTTGTTTTCCTAGAAGTGGTGTAGTGCAAGATGGCCTGAATGGCTTGGATAGGTTGACATGGTGTTTTTTAATAGACGTAATTCCTGCTGCATGTGTAGGCGTTGCTAGTTGTCAAATGCATTGGACAAGTGCAATAAAAAACTCATGTATGTGAGCCTTGATAACACATGTGTTGAGTGAACATCTGTTGGATTCGATTGGACCGATTTAATATTTAGCACCTCAATAGAGGAAATTCGGGCCTAAGCGAACGGCTCGAATTAAGGATATTAAAGAAACAGACGGTAGACAAAATGAGGACGAAGACCTTAACTGTCTTTTCATTGTAATGATAGGACTAGAGCAAAAGATTGCACCTTAATGTAGTCTCTGAATATATCACAGTTTGCACTCCTAAAGTTGGTATACGTACCTTGTTTAGGGGAAGCAAATTGACATAGTTTGACCTTTCATGGTTATGAGAACAGGTTTGGGAGCACGTCTAAAGATTAACTATATCAGCGCTCGCTCTCTGTTTGTGTGCGCTTTCAATGAATATATCCGTTGCTGTTGCAGTTGTAGCGAATACCTACATGTAGGCCCTGATTGGGGGCAAGCGCGAAAACTACCAGTCATCAGCACTTGTTCACGTAACGGTAGGTCCAGGAAACGAGCTGTTTCGACGGGGTCGGCCCAAAGGGAAAGGGGTGTTATGTGAATTGACTTCAGGGGCTATGCAAAGAGGTGGTTAGAGTCATGCGGGGACTCGTTGTATGCAGGACATAGGTTAGCTATGTCGGGTTCAGTTCTTGATAGTTAGGGGTTTAACCTGCTACAATATCCAGAACGAAGTAGTGCGAGAGTTTCGCGCGGCAACACGAGCTCATGTTCTGCAATAGGTGGTGGGTGGACTCCAAGGAGTCGATGAAGGTGTTGATGACTCCACTGTGAATGGCGTTCAGTGCTTGTCGAAAGTTAGTCGCATACGTAGTTTGGTCGGTATATTGTTGTACATCATCGACGTATTGTAGGAATGTCCTTTTGATGTTCCCTGGTGGCGGTTCCGCTCCGAGCAGGTGAGTGCAGGGGTGATTTCGGCGAAAACAATCCAGCAGGAACTGCTTGGAGAGGAGCGCGTTGTGCTCCCTGACCGGTAGAATGCGGATCTCATTATGTAGGTGCTCGATTGGAGACATCAGAAGATATCCTGTGATTGTCCGGAGTGCGGTGTTCTGGCAAGCTTGAATTTTCCCCAGCTGCGTTCTGCTGTATTCAGGAGACAATATTGGGGCTGCGTAGTTTATGACCAACCGGCCGATTACCTTGTAAGTTGCCAACAACGTTTCTTTGTCTTTGCCCCAGGTGTTACCGGCTAGCGACTTGCAGATCTTGTTGCGGCTCTGTACCATGGGAACAATCGCGGTTGTATGCGTAATAATGGAATGCAAACTGTCAAATATGTAAGTCAGCATTTTAGGGTTGTTCACTGTCGGAATTTTGACATTATCGATCAAAATATTCAGATCTTGTTTGTATTCCTTCATCCAGTTGGTAAAAATGGTGGCTGTGGATTTGGCAAGGAAGAGCATTAGGCTCCTCGCAGTGAGGAAGCGAGAAAGGTCGCGGAGATAGGCGCTCACTTTCAAACACGTACCATCGATTTCATTGCCCGTTGTCAAAATTGTGCAATCGTCGGCGTATGAAGTTATAGCGATTCCCTCTTGTGGTTGAGGGAGTTTCGATATATAGTGATTATACAATAGTGGTGACCTCTCCCCTGCGTCACCACCATGCGGACCCCTTGTTTAATTCTTCTTATTTTGGATTGTTGACCTCGAAATAATACGGACGATTGACGACCGCTCAGATAGTTCATATTCCACCTCTTCAGCCCTCAAGGGAGTGTTGTTTGCTCAATGTCTTCTAGGAGCGTTGTATGATGGCCTGTGTCAAACGCTTTTGACAAGTCCAACGCTACTAGGACGGTCCTCTCACAGGGTGGTTTTTGATTTAGACCACAAGCTATCTGGGCGTTTATGACGGTAAGTGCTGTGCTGGTGTTATGCACTTTTCGGAAACCGTGTTGGTGCTGGGCTAGGCTCAGGTGGTGAGTGAAAGTGGGGAGTAACAAATCTTCGATTGTCTTCACTACTGGGGAAAGGAGAGTTATCGGGCGCTAAGACTCCTCTAGGTTGGCTGGCTTCCCGGAATTCAGTAGTGGGATCACTCTTCTGATTTTTCACACATCGGGTATGTGAATAGTGGACAGCGACAGGTTGAAAACTTTGGTGACATATTTTACTCCCGTTGAGCCTAAGAGTTTTAGCATCAATGTGTTTATATCGTCTATGCCATTGGATTTGGATGGTTTTGATTTGTTGATGGCACCTTCAACCTACTCATCGGTGAAACCAAGTGGCGTGCAATCTTTTGGCATTTAGCGCAGCCGTCGATCGGGTCGGGTCGATTCGGGTAACCCGCCTTTTGGCCTTGTCCACCGAAGGGTGCAGAATAAACTGCCCGCTAAAGTAGCTCGCGCACTTCTTCGAGTCCGAGGAGGCATAATTATCAAATTGAATTTCAACCTGGTCGTTATGTCTCCTCGGGTTGGACAGGAATTTGACCGTACTCCAGAGCTTGCTCACACCGGTTGAGAGGTTGCAAGACTTCAGGTGCTCTACCCATTTCGTCCGCTTATGATGATTTACCAGTTATAGAATCTCCAAATTGAGATTCCTTATTCGAGCATCACAGGGATCGACCTGGAGTAAAGTATCGCGTTCGTTTGCTAAAACTACCGCGTCAGCTGGGAAATTAAGTTAACGAAGGAGCTGTTGTCCACAGAAATAAAGTCGGGAGTTTTTCGATTGTGAGAATTATGGGCAGGTGATCTGCTGCAAGAGCTAGCATAGGTCGCCAGGTTATGCTATTTATGAGGCCACCGCTAGCAATTGTAATGTCAGGCGAGCTATTGCAGGTACCCATAATTCTGGTGTGTGCTTTGTCGTTCATTGTGCAGAATGTCGAATCGTCGATCTGTTCCGCCAGCTCCATCCGTCTACGATCATTTGACTGGCTGGAATGCCAAAGATCGTGGTACACGTTAAAGTCGCCCATTACTAACCGGTTCTCAACACGAAGCAGCGCACTTATGTTTGGGTGGTATCCTGTAGGGCAACACGTAACGGGGGGAATATGTTAAATATCTCGAGCTCGACATCACCTGACCGGATAGCTATGCCCTGACATTCAAGGGTAGTATCCCTGCGGTCGATGTCTCCGTCGATAAGAAGATATTGCACTATGTTGCGTTAGATGAAGGCTAGGCTACCACCATTACCTCGTACGTGATCTTTACGTATTACGTTGAAACCGGCACATCTCAGGAGATCTGAGCGGCTGTTTAGCATGGCTTCTTGGACCGCCGCTCTAGATATGCCTTCTCGGCTCATGTAATCAACTATCTCCTGGATCTTACACGAGAGTCCGTTGCAGTTAAGTTGAAGGAAGGTCGTGCGTCGCGGTAAGGCTGCCGTGGTCCTGGGAGTGAGGGAGTGGTGTGTAGGTGGTGTTTCTTGCAGTTGTAGTAGCCACCCGGGGGGTGTTCGCGCTGTGGTATTGGTTGGTGACGCCATTAAAGGCTGTTGCGGGGAAGACTCCTATAACAAAGGGCAACGTACGACGCACTCCACTCACGTGTGGTGCGCAGGCCAGAACACGTCGGGAAGTGATACCAGCCGGAGCAAGAATTGCATCTGACTCATGTAATATTCCGAGGTATTGCGATCTGACACACGGAACAGACGGCGCGAGGAATCAGGAGTTACCTGATGGTTCTCGCATGGGCGTTGGAGCGGGAAGGTTGGCGGAGGGGTAGGTCAGAATGGGAATTATGCTGCCTAGTTGAGCTCCAGGAGACTGCTGAGGTCTTTTGTTGGGCACTCGTCTGGAGTGGCGGCGCAGTGCGCGAATTAGGTGCTGTTGGCACGGCCTTACAAGGCATTTATCGCTGTGATGCATTAGCGGCATGGGGCCTTTTGGCGCATATGCAGCAGAAAATTTCCTACGGATCCGGGTTGGACTCAATGCCTGCACGGAACAGGAGAATGTAGAGCAGTCCTGCTGCTAGGAGTTGCTCTGTTGATGACAAGTTAAGTTTTCTACTTACCGATCCAATCAGGATTGGATACCCGAAATAACAACCCTTGGTCGGGTGTGAAAATCCGGGTCAATTCCAGTACCGTAGAACCGGCTGTTGTGGAAATTGTGAGTATATCCCTCGAACTGTCTGTCGTCAAATTGTTCGGCTTTTATTCAACATGCATAACATTGCAATAAATATTGGCCATCTCTAGTTTATATTTATACTTTCCTAACATAATGGGCAGACCATAAATTTCGATGTAAGGGTCGCTGGATATAGAAATGTATATGCAGGGAAGAATTATACAGACAAATTCTAGATCACCGTCGCATATGCGGTCTTTTGGAGGACATTGAATCTATCACCAGTTATGTGCCTTGAGGTTCAGCAGATTTTCCGAAGCTTCCTTGACAGATATTTGTTTTGTTTTTTTTTTTATAACTATGATGATGCATATGTTGTTATGATAATTCTATAATTGTAAGAATTTACACTCGTATATAAATACAATGCATCCTTCTGTTTAATAATATTTCATTTCGGTTACTCGTAAGTCGATTTTTAAGTTAATTTTGTTAAGATATTCATCAATGGAAAAATGTATAAAAAAATATTTTGATTTATTTTATTATTGTAGTTTGAAAAATACAGTTCAGAAATTATTCATAAGGTGTTTCTTCAAACTTATTTCCCAAGTCCAACTTTGTTAAACAATTTGTCCTTAGCAATTTGTGCCATTAAGCCGTGAATTAGCTCTATAGATGCGCGGCTGCAATCACGAGTGGCTTTCGATAGTTTATCCTCTGTACGCTTTTCGCTACCTTCAGCACCTTTAACAACAAAAATACACAAAGTAATATTTGTTAGGCATATTGCTACTTTCTTATTTTTACCTGTAACCACAAATGGCCCACGTACTAAACTCGATTCACTCTGTTCAAGCTTTTCTGACAAATCAAAAATTTGTCCTGTTGTATAATCTGTATTAGTAAGTAAGCCAGAACTACCCAGGGTGTTTACCCAATATTTGTTCCATAACGAATCTAATAGTTTTCTATCTAATGCGGACTTGAAATAAGTCACCTCAAGTGGATAATATTGTTTACAATGTACGCCGAAGTCGTCAATTTTATTCAAAGGTATAGTCTGATATTCAGAAGGTTCTTCATTAGGTGGCTTATATCCTTTTGGATAAGTACGGAAAGCTCCTAAGCACACTTTGCCTGCTGACACTGTACGTACTGGATCTACTACAATGGCAACAAATGGTTCTTGATAGTTCTGATTCAGCATTTGAGTTGATACATCAATTCCAGATAACCAACATCCATAACCGGGATGACTATGGTACCACCCGATTGCATTTTCCAAACGACCAACTTCTTTGGCTGCAACAATATAAGCAGACATGTATTCATAAGCTTGAGATTGGGCATTAACACGGGTCTCGGTGCCTTCAACGGGCAAAGCAAATGCGTCCATGACAATCATTGTGTTATCCTCAACTTTACCGAGAAGTAAACCCATAATCTCTAGTGTACCACCTGAACGGGCATGCATTACCATTTTAAGCAAGGACAAAGCTGAAATTTTTATGTCCTTAAAATAGTGAGGATCCTTTTCCCATGGCTTTGCATCGAGAATCTGTCTTTGCTGTTCTGCATCATAACGAAAGATTTCATCGCAAGCCGGTAAAGTTTTCATATTATTTTCCAACTCCCAAGTTTTCCGTGATGTTTCTGTATCCATATTTTTGTTTAAATATAAATATTGATTTTTATAGCACAAGTTTTCACAATTCTCCTACAAATTATCGCAAACGACAACAAAAATTAAACGAAATTTGTAAGTCAGCTGTAAATCAGAGATACTTCAAAGTTACGTTCGGAAAACAATGTCATGAA
This sequence comes from Bactrocera minax, assembly GCA_021498325.1. Classification (NCBI taxonomy): domain Eukaryota; kingdom Metazoa; phylum Arthropoda; class Insecta; order Diptera; family Tephritidae; genus Bactrocera; species Bactrocera minax. The sequence goes on from JAKEEE010000101.1 coordinate 88,187, forward strand.
AAAATAAATGCCTGTTTCCCAAATTTGTGTTTGGGACACAGTACTATGTTACGCTATGTCTCGCTGACATATTTCGTTTTAAATAATCTTTGATTAGAAATACATATAATAAAAGATATAATATTAGCTGCAGTTAGTAGTTGTCTATTACGAATTTAAGTAAAATGGTGTAACGTGTTCTTTAAATGAGAAGCAACAATTTTTTTTAGTTTTCGACACTTAAGAATATTCACAAAAATGCCACTTACATACAATTGTAAAGAAATGGAAATAATAAAAAGCGTAAGAAAATGTTACAGCTTTCACATTAGAGTTTGTATTTTAATTTTACTGTGACAATATATTTAAAAGAAAGTTATTAGATAAACCTAGGTTAATCTCTAAAGAAAAAACAAATAGACCTATTTACAGGGTTGATGCTTGTGGCACTGAGACGTCAGTTAAAAAAAAATTCAAATAAATGTCATATTAGAGCTAATAGTAAGAAGAAGAGGCAAAGTAGCAAAGGCAGATAGCAATAGCAAAAGGAAACGAACAGAGAGCGAACGCGTCCCTTTTCAAAGAAAAAGAGCAGCTATAGAAAAATTCCGATGGAAAATCAGTGATTGGTGAAATTAAATAAATTATTATTAGAAAAAGCTACAAAATAATTCTAATACAGTGGAAACATAAAAAGAACTTCCATTTCAACTTATACAGTTATAAAAATAAGTTTAAAAAGTAAGTGCATAAGTTCAGTAACGAATAGCAAAGAAAAATTTGCTTTCTATTTTTTCTCTATCGTAGCCGCAGTCGCAGTGGTTCGGATTGGTTGTATCGTTTTTCTTGTTCACAGATTTTTCTTTTTTTTCCTTTTTGCGAAACTTCTAATGGCACGTATTGATAATAGATTTAATGTGAAAAAATAGTGTAAATCTAAAAAATATCGAAAGCTGATCATGGCGTTGGATGGAGCTAAATTTATTTGTCTGTCCGACGCAGCAGCTGCAGACGCGACAGAAAAGATGGCAACAGCGACTACAAGGGTTGAAGCCGGCGGCATCAGTGATGCCTCATCATCAGAGAATATAATAATTGAAGCTAAAGGTCGCAAATTCACTGTTGGATACTACATGAACTGTGATTATGTGCTGGAAGATCCTCGAGCAATCGGTGTCCACTGCGAGATACAATGCGATGCTTTCGGCAGGGTAAGTTGTGATTGCAAATTTAACTATTACTAGGGCGATGTTTCGCTGTAGCTACTTCGTCAGCGTATGTGTATGCGGTTTTTTTTTGTATTGTATTGTTAAATTAACGTTATTTTCAATAGCTCTCTCTATTACATATTAATGATTATCAGTTCCTCTAATTAAATGTTTTGTTTTGATTTATTTGCAAAATAGGTAACGATTCACAATAACTCTGAAGCACATCCAATAAGTGTAAATGAACAAATTATAACTTTAAAGCGGCCTCTTTTGGACGGTAGTCGCATTAAGATCTTGGATAGAAATTTTTTGTGGAAGTTTCCAAAATCTTTGGAGGCAACTGTTGGCAGCAAAAGCAGACAAGGGGGTGATGTTACAAGTAATGATACAATTTCTACACCTAAAAAATTGGTAGCGGTATGGGAACAAGCGCCAAATTCTTGTCCAGACCTTAAAGTAAGATTTCCTATAAGTTTTTATTACAATTCCTTTTAACAGTTACGTACTTGCAGCATCATCGCAAAGTGGATAAAAGATTAACAGTACATAAGTGGGTATTCAATTGTTACATTAACAATATATATTTCTATGCAGATATGTACATTTATTTTCTAACTGTTTTTTGTTCACAAAATACAGTTGAAACACAAATTAAACTTGCCGTTATTAAATTATCCCAAATTTCATTTAAATTATGAAGCCAGAAAAGCAACTAAGATATAGATTTTATCAAAATTATAACTCCTAAAAAGTTTGGATCATTAAAAAACATTTCTTCAATGATATATATTATATTATGTTACGTATGTTATAATATATATACCTTGTCGTGCTAGTACTGCTGAATTTCTCTATCGTTCAGCATACTTTTCTATATTATAGTGAAAACTTACAAGATACTAATTTTGATTGTTTTACAAAATAAAGAAAAGAGTTTAAATGACTTTCATGCTGCTTACCTACTTTCCCATTAGGTATGCACAATTCATCATGTTTTTAAATATCAATATTAAAGTTACATATAAATTCTCTCAAAAAACATTTGTCTGAATTTTGAAAATATATATTTTTTTTTTAAAGCTTTGCGTTCTGCATCAACTCCGATGAGGAGGGCAATACTTCTTCCGAATTGCCAAGTATAAATGAGTCGGAGAGTGTTGAAGAAGCTGCAACAATCGAATTAATTACACAAAAGGAATCCAATAAAAACGGAATATTTGAAGAAATGTCAACGGAAGACAAAGATATTTTGCCGACTAGTACTACATCCCAATACAGTACTGATGACAAAACAACATTAGGAATTTCGAATATCGAACGACGTAGCATTACACCAGAGCCACAAAAAAGCGAGTCAACCATTGCCAGTACGCCCTTGATAAAATTAGAAGATACACCCATAATGAATTTAATAAATTGTACGCAAAATAAAAGGAACAAAAGTACGGAAAAGAAACAACGTCTGCTGTCATTTTGCCAGCAATCTGACATGGTGATTACTTCTTTTTCACCACGCGAAACTGGTGTACATATCGAAAAATCGTTTACAGCAGTAATCAAGCCTACATCTATCTGTTCCATTGCCCCTACTTCTATTACACCTAAGAGTTTTTATAGCACTCCGAAAAGTATACATTCTGATGATAACGATGATGAAAGTCTTAATTTTATTTACTTCACGACACCAGCAACATCGAAGAAAAGTGCACGAGTACTTGCTAGAAATTCTTCTATGCATTTAATCGATTTGACTACGCCTAAGAAATTGGCACCCGACGCCCCGCGCTATCGTTTTGCACATAAAGGAAATAAAACGCTACCTTGCCACGTCAAATTATCAACAACTCCAACTTCATCTGATAAATTGAAGCAATATTATGCGCGGAAAGAGGATGCTTGTTTGCTATCAAAGACACCAACATTGGAAACATCACTCAATAAATCTGAGACATTCCCTCAAAGTGCCGAATCAATTATAAATATAGGTGAAACTAGTGATTCATCAACGACTGTTATTGAAATATCTGGAGATGATTCTTCTACACCTAACACATCTTCGCCAGTTCGGGCATGTTTTACTACAAACCCAGTACAGCGACCAACCGGGCAAAAACCTTTCAGTTCTACGCCATTGCGTACATCACAATCTCTATTGAAACGCGCCATAGTAACAAGCGCTAAAAAGCAAATAAACTCTTCGCTACGAACTGCACTCGGTAAAGCACCAGCTCGACAACTAACATCAAAGCCAGTTCACAATAGAAAGTTTGATGCAACTGACCCTATCGAATTAACTCCGTCAACATCGAAAAGGCGGATATCTATTGGCTCTCCTGGTAGTGTAGCTGCAGCGCAACGCCTAAATAACAGCTCTTCAACACGGCGCAGATCAATAGGTGAGAGTCGCAACAGGGAACATTTAATTATTCCCTCGACAACGCCATATACACGTCTTACACAAAATAGAAAAATCCCATCTTCAGCTTCTCGTTTGGCTACTGCAAAGTGTACCTCTCCTCCAAGCGAAGTGAGTAAATCATTCGGCGGCGCAACATACACATCGCATGTTTCGAAGACGTGCCGTTCAATTATATCACCACGCAGGCATTCACCAACATCCATCGCTTCAAAATTGGCAGCAAAGGCTCGTAAATCATTTATATCCAGCTGTCCAAAAAATAGACAAGTATCTTCGCGTGCTCACAGCTTGGTAGCGGCGGCAATGAGGCAAAAAAATGACATACCAAACCCAACGCCGCTTGATACCACTTCACAGAAGAAAGAAATTTTTGAAACGGTGGAAGATACTACAGGAAAAGAGGTTAAGAACGAAGCATCTTTGGAGGAGCAAAATGAAGCCGATGATCTGAGTCGTACCTTCACAGTGGATGATTCGTTGGAAGAGGTGCAAATTATAACTTCAAATCCTGCAACACCTTTTGTTCTAAACGCTTCTAAATCACAAAAGCTGGAATTGAATAAAACGTCTCCAGAGAAATCAGAAGTAACAGTAGATGTTGCAGAAACCGGTTTTAAATCACAAAATGAAGATCCCCCCGGAAATTTGAAAGTTAAAGAAGATATAATAATAACTGAACGGATATCGGAGAGTTTTGCTGAGGTTGTAGAATCAAACGCAAAAAGAGAACAGAAAATTAAAAATCTCGAATCTTTAATGCACTGTGTTCAGATCGGACAACAAAATGCTATCGTTGCTGAAACTCCTGAAATGTCTGGATCTCATTCAGAACCAGAGATGCAAGCAGATGATGTAAAAAATACCGCCGAAAAAATGGTTGAAGTTCACAATCAACGGGATTCAAAATTGACTGAGCAGCAAGTTATTGAAACATTGGACGCTGGTGAGATAAGCAGCAATGTTTCGGTAGAACTGCGACACAGCACCACAAAAGAAGCTCACGTACTTACACCTCCTTCTTCTAGTGAAACAATTGATACCGAAGACATGCCTAACCCTTCTGGTGAATCCCAAGGTACAGCGGAGTTGCTGGAGGAGATCGAGTATGTATTAAATAAATCCGATGAATTGCAGCAACAGCTCAGTAAAGATGCACAAACTTCAAACATTGAAGTGACAGACGAATTTGAAGCAGCAATTGAAGACAACTTGAGTAACGAAATAGAAGATTTTGCAACTAAGAATAATACAAAGACTGATGTCAATATTAATGTCGAAATTAATCAAAATATAGAGCAAGCCGAAGATTCAGAAGCAACTGCTAAGGATGAGCTAGCAACATCTACTTTACACTCATTAGTAACAACTTCAAGTGATAGACGAGAATCACAAGAAGATACGACTTCGATTGACTCCAATATCTTAGCAAGAGCGTCCGAGATAACCTCAACTGATCTAGATGCTGGTTTAATGCAAACAGATTTATTATCTATCTCACCTATAGCTACGCCAAGTGAGTTTGATGTTTCTACTATTGCAAGCAGTTCAGTTGAGAAGTTGGTAGTTTCCCATGAACGAGCCAAAAATGATGAAAATATAGAGAACACAATGCAAAGTACAAACCTAGAAATTGGCGAAATTACTATTGACTTAGACTCGAAAGTAACTGAAAATGACACTTCTATCAAAGCGGAGTTGGCAGTAACAGACGCAATGGAAGCAGAAACTGTGGCTGAGGTAAAGTCAACAGCAAGCGATGTAGAAGATATCGTACTCACAACTGAAAATTTAGAGACTAAGAATGAAAACGAAGAAGATTCTGTTAATAAATCGAAAATTGATGTAATATCTTCAATCAAAACTGTAGAAAATCCAAAGGATCCTCAACCCACATTCAAGTTGGATGAAGAAACTAAAGGAACTCAAGAAAATGTTATCACACAAACTGAACCAATTGATAATAATATTCAAAAAACAGTTGATAACAATAAAGAAGCAGAGATTACGGTGAATGAAACAGAACCTCTTGCAACTGAGTTCAAAGAAACCGAGAATTTTGCAACAGAACTTAAGGAATGTACATCAGTAACTTCAGATTCCAAAGTAACATTTAAAACAATTGGAGATGCGGAAAAGGTTGCCGACGAAACTAGACCTTTATCCATTAGTAGTAAAACGATCGCTGCTATATCTGAACCTAAATCATTTGTCGAGGAAAAAACCAAACCCCAAATAGAAGATCAAATAGCCAAAAACAGTGACCGTAATAGTGATAATGAGAAAGAAAACAGCATTCTTGCTGCCGAAGAATGCAAAACAATATCTACCGACATCCCCGATGACGCTAAGAAAATTTCTTCCTACGAGCCCAAAAGTCTGAATCTTTGTGGCATGCGAGACATGTTAAAGACTCCAAAGCAAACAGATGCCAATACACCACGTTTTGTTGGTTTACGTAACCTTATACGCACACCCAAGGCATCAACTAGTGCTGCAGCTGCAGCTGCTGGTGTAGAAGACGAGAAAGAAGATTTGATAGGCGTCCAGAAATTGTTAGAAATGCCGCATTTGAGCAAAATAAATTTAGATAATGTTGAAGGCAGCAAGTTCACACATAGACGCAGTATAAGGCGTAGTGCTTCGGCAAATCCTGAGCTAACACCTACACCTAATATCGTTACCGAAATGGACGATTCACCACGTCGCACAACCCGAAGACGTACATCGGCATCTGCTGAAGTCAACTACACACCACAACGTATTACTCGGAGGCGCTCATCTTTGGCATTAGACAATGAAGGAGCAGTAGAAAAGGTGTTAACGCCAATTAAACGTGGTGGTTTACGTAGTAAACGCCCAGGCAAATTAGCTGAAGCTCCAGTCGCTGAAGATATGGGCGAAATTATTGAAGAGGAGCCTAAAGAGTGTGTACAAGAGTTAACTGGTAAGGATTTAAATTATATTATAAAATATGCACATTTTTGAAACACTCTCTTCATACTTCTAGAAGGCCAGGAAGACTTTGTGGAAACTCAAAAGAAAAAGGAAGATGTAAAAACAGAAATTAGTGGTAGGTTTTACAAATTTATTGTTATATATTGTATATGCAAAAAATATAATTTTTAAAACGTTTCCAGTACATGACGTTCCTGAAGTTATTGAGGAGAGCATTTGTGAAGAAGTTAATACACAGAAGCAGGAATTTGAAGAGCAAAAAGAAGAAATTGTGTACGATAAATCAAATAAGAAGTGTGAGAAGACAAAAAAATCTAAAAATGAGAGTAAGATCAGCGCAAAATGTCTTCATTTTATATGGCTTTAAAGAACTTTTATTTTAATTATAGTCGAACCTATTTCTGTTACTGAGAAACTAGACGAAGATGCCGATAAGGCTGAAATTGCAACTGAATGTAATATTCTTTACTTAAACCTCTTTAAAATCATTTGAAAATTATATAAAATACGTAATAATTTCAGTTGAATCTCAACCACAAGAAACACAAGTACAAGAAGTTGTGCCAGCTAGTTCATGTAACGTTAGCGAAGTTCATAAAGGTATTTTTATACAATCATGCAACAGATGTTATAAGTTACATTTTTATGGTGAATTACAGAAGGACGCATACTAGTAACTAAAGACTTAACCAGAGATAAAACTGCCGAAATACTTGATGAATCGGACTATGAATACGGAAAAGAGGTTATAGAACAGAGTGAAGGTTAGTGTTAAATGTCTAGCAAAGAAGTTTCGATATATTTATAAATTCCGTATTTATGATCTTTAATATATAATATTAGTTACGTAGTACAATATATTATGTATAAAAAACAAATTTTTATAAATAACACAATATTTTCAACCTAGTTCTGCAAATGTATTTTAACACAGTTAATTTTTCTGTGTATTTCATTTCATCAACAGCTTCAACTGACACTCAGCCGGAAGCACCTAAAACTCAACGTAAATCTGTTAGAATTACGGATACGAACACCGAAGAATCGCCGAAAACACCCGTAATGGTCGACATACCTGAGCGCATAAAATCACCGAAAGATTGCGGCGACACAACAAAATTGATTGGTATACGAGACTTGGTACGCACACCCAAAACAACAATTGCATCAGCAACAACGGCTGGGGTTAATGATACGGAACGACTAGTAGGCTTAGCCGATTCGATGAAGACACCTAAAGTTGCGAAAACACACTTTGAGAATTTTAAAGCAACAGAAGAAGACGTTAAGCCATCCACATCAACCAAGTCTCATTCAGACACTATCGGTATGCGGGAGTTATTGAACACGCCCAAACATACTAGCACGCCATATTATAGTGGAATGCGCGAAATGCTGAGCACACCTAAGGCATGCAGCACACCGCAATTAGCTGGAGTGAGGGAACTCATGCAGACGCCCAAACGTATTAAACTAGATGTCGAATACGACGACAGAAATGAAGAGCTAGATCAATTCTTTAAAACACCACGAGCTAAAAATATTATGATTCCTGCCGATCCGGCGAGTGCTATTTTGGAGCCCAGTTCGGACTCTTCAACTGAAATTATGATGGCTGCAACAACGGAATATGAACTGCATAGCAACAGTCAGCGCCCGCTTGAAGAAATCTACAAGACTCCCATGAGCACACGTTTAACAAATGTCGAAATTGAACAAAGTGAGCAAAAAACAGGCGAAATTAAGGTTATGAAAGATACAAATTTAACTGGCACACCAGGTGAATTTCAATTGAATGTACCCGAGACACCGGCAGCTAATTGTGATAACCCACAGAAAGCACCAACTAGCAAACGAAAGCTCTCCGCTGAAGAAGCATTTGACGCAATGGTCGGTTTGCGTACAACACTGGATGATACGCCGCCGCAAAAGGTCTATGTTCGCAAACAACAATCAATTGTTGCTGTTTCACCCTTCTCAGCAACACATGTGATTTCTGATTTACCTAAAACCGACATACAGGAGTGGGTTGATAATTTGGAAAAAGAACCCGAATCAGTTGTAGAAGACGAAGAATTTACTGCATCCACTTCAATACTGGACGCCTCAAAGGCAACACATGATCCCATCGCAGCATCGGTATCTGAAATAAGTGGCGTCTGTATGAATAAAGATACAACCGAGGAATTACTGGCGGACATGAGTGCGGCGTTCTCAATGGTTGATCCATTGCAGCCAAGTGCAACGAAAACTTCATCTCCACTAACAATAGCCGTTGATGGAAACGTGACATTGCGGCCAGTTACGCCCATCAATACCGAAATTAGCGGCATCATTTTGCTTGACCAGACAAACGAATCAGTGTTCTCGGAAGCATTGGTGGTGAGCGATACAGAGTCGGAACAGTTAGAAGGAAATGAAAATAATGAAGTAGAAACAGAAAACTCTGTTAACATGAGCGTAGTCGATGCTAATAACTCACAAGACGGCGAAGAATTCCCAATAATATTTGTTGACAGCAGTGATTCAGAGCATGAAGAAGATATGAAGAGAACTGAAAAATCGGACGCAAAAAAAGTTGTGGTGAAATCTTCAACTGAAGGTTTGAAACCAACGCCCGAGGAAGAAGTAATGGAATTAGATGATAAATCTACCGCAAACACATACCTAATATGCAAACCAAGTGATATTCATGAGGAACTCAGTTACTTCCAGACACATAAAAATATTGCAGGTCAACATATGCGTACATCCACGCCGAATCGAAGTATAATACAATCCACAAGAAAGCGCCGACAAAGTATGAGCGCTGAACAATTGATTACTATTAATGTGTCCTTGGAAAAATCTCGATTGACTAAAGAAAAGCAGCGAATTAAAATTGACACCGTAGAAGACGTTGATGAAGAGTCAGTAGATGCGACAACGGTAAAAGACAAACTAACGAAAATCGAAGAAGAGCCTATCGAGACTTCTGTGAATGAAACTGCAACAAAAAGTGTAATTCCAATTAATGACAATTCTTCAGCAACAACTAGTGTATCGAAGGACAATGAATCAGAATTTAGCAATTTCCATGTAAATAAACCAATCACCACTCGTGGAATGCGTGCTGTGACTCCAGATCAAGTTAATAAATCGCGGTCGCAGAAAATAACACAAGGCCGTCGTCTAACTTTAGGCGCTGAGCAGCTTTTACCGAATGCGACAATTGATTTTTTAGAAGAAAAATTAAAATTAGTACATTCGGATGAAAATCCATTAGAAAGAGATCCACTTAATGCTAAGCTCACTGAAGAAGTTGAAACTATAGAGAATACGATTGAAGTCACAATATCAGCAATTGAGCTAAACAAAACATCAAATTTTGCAAATGACGCTGAGGTTGTGAAAGATGAAGATAAAGTTGATAGTAAAGAAGAAACTGCGTGTGATATGAGAATAAATACATTGAGAAAGTCAGGAAAAAAAATTAATAAAGGCTCCGATGAACCAGAAAATAATTTAGTACAAGATTCGGAAGCTAAAATTTCTTTAATGGATAAAGATGCTCAAACTATTTCAAATATAGCTGAATGCTCAGCTGAGGGATCGCAAAAGTATGTGATGATTTCGGGAAATGTAGAAGAGAATGTAGCAGATGTCTGTGAGAGCGCAACAGTTGAAGACATTTCAACTGTGTCTGATAATGATACACCTTCTATAACATTGACTGTTGAAGAGGAAACTAGAAAAAGTTATGTTTCAGAATTGATAAATGAAGCGAAATCAATATATACTGAAAATAAGTTAGAAGAGTTTGAGGGTGCTACTGTAAAAGAAATTAGCCAAGTAGAGTCACCAAAACACGACGAACGAAATGAAGAATGCACCGAAATTACAGATGCTCCAGCAACAATAATCGTTACGCAAGAAATAACCGAGACTATTGATGAAGAAAAAACCGAAATATCAATGTATTCAACAATTGATATATACGATAATGGAAAAGTGGAATCAACTGTTGGTACCGTAGAAGTAAAATCTGAAGAGCGTGATTTAGCTGCTTCTTGTAGCACAACAGTTAAGGAAATTGAAACCGGAGCCTCAGCAAGGAAAGAAAATGAAACCAAATCTGAAGAAAAAGATCATCAAGTGCCCGATAATGTTAGCCTTGAAGCATCGGAGTCACATCAAAAATCATTTACAGCTGCATTAGAACCTGAAAATAAAATGTCATCTGCTAGAGACGAGTTCAACGAGAGTGATATATTTGATTTAATTGAAGAGTTAACAAATGAAACGCCTACAATTAACACAACACAAGGTGTTATATTTGATTTAACGGAAGAAGACGTCGAAAGTACAGTTGAAACAAACACTATCGAAAACGTCACACACGATGAACAAAAACAGCATGATGTGATTGAAACAGCAGAAGATAGTAAGAGAACCGCTTTCATTGATAAGAATACAAACGAAGGCAACGCTGAAAGCAGATCTGTCAGAGCAGACCAGAAAATAGCATTGAGTAAGGAAGTTCAAGCAGAGAACACAGAGGTTTTATCGGGTGTTCCGTGTGAAAGCCAAATAGGCGAAAAGGAAGTAGACTCTACAGTGACTGAAGAACTGGAAGCCTCCACTGATGAAAAGTCGCCACTCCATACAAATTCAAGTACGGACAATGAAGCGTTCACTTTGGCACTATCCACAGAAACAGAACTGGAAAATGATGAAATGCCCGAAGTGGAACTGGAAACTACTAAAACTATTAGAGATGCAGCGCAAGAGGTGTTTGTAGCAAAAGCCGATACCAACAGTGAAGTAGAAGAACCAAGTAATCAACCGGTTCAAGTTGACATTAAAAATTATGTTGAAATTGAAGTTGCAGTGACTGAACTCCATAGTGATCCAGAAAAAACTAGGGAAGTACCAGCAGCAACAATTACAACAGAGTCAACTCAAATTAGTATGGCCGAAGCAGAATTGAGTGAAACCTACGATTTAACAGAAGGTAAGAAAGCAGACATTAAGTTAGAAATCCCAACATCTACTAACCTTACTGCAGATAAAAGGGGAACAACCGACAGTAAAGGTTCTAATGAAGTTATTCGAACTAACTTTGAAGAATGTATAAAATCAAAAAAAGTAGTTTCTCCCACCATTTCACCAAAAATAGTGGAAACAGAACTAGCAAGCAAAGAAACAGAAGAAAACGAAGAAATTAAGGAGGTGCATGAAGCAGCTAATGGAAGTGAACATTTTCCAACTAATGACTTCGCTCTTACGACTGTAGAAATAATAGAAGATGTGAAACAAGCACCAGTAAATCAAGAATATTCTGAAGTAATTGGAAACAATGAAGAAACTGGCGCACAACCTTCATGTTCAAAACAACCAGGCAAAGAAACTGATGGGGCTGAAACTATACCTCTCATCATAGCTGATTCAACTATGTCACATATTGTTCAGCAAATAGCGGAACCTTCGGAAACAGTTATAGACGAAGTTAAAGCGGCTAAAGAAGAATCTCCCAAAAATACCGAAGTGGAGGAATCCGATAAATCCTTTTTAGTGCATGCGCAAGCGTCGGAATTATTAAAGGAAAATAAAATAAAAGCATCTGCACACCAAATACTATTAGCCGAAGATAATATCGAAGAACAACATATGGAAACGCCAACGTTTAGTGGAAAACGTCAGCTGGCGAAAAGAAGAGTTTACAAACCATCAAAGCAAAACGCAGAAGAAGAACCAATATGTAAATCACCCATCAAAAGTAAACCATTAGTTAAGGAAAAATTGACAATTGAAGCTCAAATACATGTAGATACAGAAGAAGAAGAAAAAATGAAACAAACAGGCATATTAGAACCAGCACCGAGTACAAGACAATCCGAAGTGGAACAAATTTCAAAAGTTGCCGAAAGCAGAGAAGATGCTTCCAAGATGTCAGTTAAAGAAACATCAGAATCTGGCGAAAATTTAGAAAAGCCACACGAAACATCCGATGAAATTCGAGTGCCTGCTAAGCGCAAAGGTCGTAAAGGGTCTCGTTCCAAACGAACAACTGAAGAAAATGTCGATTTGTTGTCATCGACAGCAATTGAAAATACAACATTGGTTGAAGAACTAGAACTTTCAGATGACAAAAAAGCCCTCACTGCAACAAGAAATTATAAAGAATCTCCTGGTGTAGTGCAGACGACTGCCGATGCAGCAGTTGCAACCTCAACACGTCACAAAACAAAGTCAGAATTTTACAAAAAAGTTAACTATGAGGTATGTATATCGGAGAGCGCAGACACGGCACATGATGTCAAAACTGAGAAGCATGTGATGCTTGAACTACCAAACCAAGGCGAGAAATCGGTAAAAGATAATAAGTACACTGAGCAACCAGAAGTTGTGGGCATTGCAACAGACCGAAAATTGACTTCATCCATTGAACATGACGAAGAAACGGTTGCTACTGAAATTACTAGTAAAGCTGAGGAAGTGCTTGAGCCAAGGCGTGCGCGACGCATTCGTAAGGGCTCCCAATCCAGTCAATACTGTGCACACGATGAAGATCTGCCAACAACAACTATCAAACGGCGCGGTGGACGTCGACGTGCTGGCACACCACTTGAGCATATTGTAATTGAGGTCACAACCTCTGATGTGTCAACAGTTAAGCGTCGACGTCAAGGTCAAGACAAAGTGGCCGAGGATAAGCCGGTGGAAGAAATACAAGAGGTACAAATTGATGAGAGAGAAATAGCAAATAGAGAAGAAGATGTTTGCGAAGTCGGATGTATTCCGGAAGAGACTAAAGCAAAAGAGAGTGGAGCAAATATAGAAGAAGAGAGCAGTGAAGGCATTGATAATGAGGTAAAAAAAACTGACGACAATCAACTAGAGGAAGTCAGTCGTCCCACTACTAGCAAAGAGCAACATGTAGAATCGGAAAATGCCATAGTAAAAAAAAGCACAAACAACCGACAACGTGTGGCGAAAGCGACATATGAAGTGGGTGATGGTTTGATTAAGGATTCACTACATAGTGATGAGGATGAATTGTCAAATGTGCCTGCTGATATAAAACGTAGTCGACGCAAACCGACCCTTTCCGAATCGAGTCAAACATCAGTCACGATTGAAAATACAGAATCTCATGTCACAAAAAGTCGACGACGCGGACATAACACAGCTTTGGATAAACCCACTTTTAACGAGACAATAGAAGGGACTCAAAATAACATTTTGCATAAAAATGAGACCTTACAAAGCAAAAAACATGATGCCACAATTTTGCCGGTGCTGCCCGCCACAGCTATAGCCGTAGATGCGTCAATTGAAAATGAGGACTCCGTTAAAGGAGACTCTGATACAATTAAAACAGAGTTAAAAATAGAAGAAGATCATAGTACAACTGCGAATTCTTCGAAACGTACGCGAAATAAACGGACACGCAAGGCGTGTAATAAGGAATTGACTGATGAAATAAAGGATATAAAGATAGAGTCTCATGATGAGAAAGCAGTTGTGGAACAGGAACAACCGATTAAGAAGCCCACTGCCGCTAGTCGCACACGTGTAAATCGACGTAAAAAAGCAGAAACAGATGAGCACTATGACAAAACAGAAGAAACTGATCAAGTTTACAAAGGTGAAGGAATTCTGGAGATGGAAAGTCAAAACAAAGTTGAAGTGAGCGAGAAAGCCGTTGTGGAGTCAACAAATACAAATGCCGACTCTGTAGGAGGTCGGCGGGGACGTCGAGGAGCTGCCGCTGTTGCCACTGTTGCAATAAATGAGGTATCCTCAGCTCATAAACGCGGTGCATTACGTGGCAAGAGCCACCAGAATAGATCACATGCAATTCAAAAAGAAGACGAAACCAAGAAGATAGCGGATGCGGAACTACACAGCGAAACTGCTACCGATCATGATGAGGCACCGACTGTTGTTGAGGACGAAAAACCACACAAATCGGTAAGGAGACGACGCATTTCTCTAAAAGAAATGCTGTCATCGCACGGTGCCACCGCAGAAGAAGGTGAAGGTGAAGGTGAAGGTGTTGAAAAAATAGAAACAGAAGAAGATGCAGGGTCATCGACAAAGGTTGCACCTAAGCGTTCACGCAAACGTCGCAAGTCGCATCACGCGGGTGAACCACAGACGCTTAGTAAGTCGGAAATGCGAGACGAAATACCAACATCTGCATCGACTGCATCTCCCCCCGCAGCGTCATCGAAACAGCGTGGTAGACGTAAACGCAAGGACTCACACCACAATATAAATGATGTAGTTGTTGGTGATGAACCACCAAAGAAACGTAGACTCAGTCGCAAGCGCCGCGATTCCTCGTTGGATAGTAGTGTACACGAAGGAACTGTCATTGATATGGACACCAATCGTGGAACCAATAATTCATCTTCCTCAACGACTCCGCAACGTCCACGGCGCGCAGCTGCTGCTCAAGATCGTAATTACGACGAGAGTTCAGATGCTGAGGCTCAGGTCGATCTCAAGCGTCGTATCGAGAAAGCTTCGCTACCAAAAGCCAGCATCAGCACCGCCGCAGCAACAGCATATTCTCCATCGAAGCAGAGAACTCCCACAACGGCTAAAACGCCTATAAAAGAGATGGTGCCTGCAGCAGTTGCTGAAATTACAGCAAAAACAACGAGTACACCTATACTCTCAACAGCGATCACCACGAGTCGTGGGCGTCAACGTAAACCTACCGCGCGCGTGCAGCAGTACCTTGAAGAGGAACGCGCCAAAGCCGAGACGCCGAAGAAACGTTTGCTGATCGGTTCAGCCGCAGTCGGCATTACACCCACATCTCAGGCGGGTGGCACACTTGTACGACGTACACGAAAGGCTACCACTGTCGAAACAAAGGGGTCTGAAACGATACACACATCGGCTCGCGGTCGAACACGCACCACAAAGGCCTTGCATGGCGCAGAAACTTCAGAGGAATCACGTTCGGAAGTGGAACATACACATTCCGAGTTGGAAAAAACACATAGTAGTAGTCATGTGGAAGCAAAAGAGCAAACAACAAAAGCAAAGGCAGCAAAACGACCGACACGTGGTCGTGGAAAACAGCCAATAGCCGCAATGGTAGAGAGTGAAACGCCTGTGGTGCCAGTAACGATAGTTGCCACACCGACAGAAGTGACGCACACCGGCAGCGGACGTGCGGGACGTGCCGCCAAAGCAGCAGCTGCGGCAGCATTAATAACTGATGATCCAATTGGGTCACATACAAAAGCACGTGTAGGGCGCACCCGACGTGGGGTAGATGTCGTCGTCAACGAAGATGTACATCCAAGCGATGCCGAAGTCAGAAAACTACGAACGGAAGTAGTAGTAACGCCGACGGCAGATGTCGAGCAAACAAACAAGAAAACGAGAAAAGTTGTGACGGGTGGACGTACCGCTCGAGGCGGTCATGGTCGCAAAAAACAGCAAGATCTTGAGGATTACACAGATGAGCACACAACGCAACACGCTTTGTTAGCAGAAGATGAAGTGAGCCCTAGTGATGCTTTACAGCAGCAATCACAACATTCAATCATCGCAGATGCCGATGATGAACATGAAGACGATGGAGAAACGCTTACATTAACAACGGAGGCAGCAGATCTAGAGGTAGCTACATCGCTTGCGGGTGCAAAATTAGAGGGTAAGAAACGTACAATAGCCACGCGTAAAGCGGCAGCTGTCACAGCTAGTGCTGCAGAGTCTCCGATACCCAAGCGTGGCCGGCGTCGTGCCGTTGCCGCTATCGCTGAGGAAGGTGATGCTACCTCACATTTAGATACACGAGCCGAGAGTGCCGCTAGTATCCGAAGCCGCAAAGTAGTTCGTTTTGACGCTGCCACTCCATCAAGCGTGACCAGCGCTACGATGTCGGTGGATACAGCTACCGAAGAAACAGAAGAGTCCACTTCAGCGCCAACTGCGCCGGCCAAACGTGCCACACGCTCACGCCGGAAGTGAATGGGCGTGCCAAAACAATAAATAATAAACATCTAGAATTAGTAACATTTAGTAATCGCGCCTATTAACACTCTTTTAAGCATTCAGAGATTTTTTCGATTCTCGTTATAACTTACTAACGATCTAATATTTAATTTTCTTAAATAATGCATTTGACTTAGTGGAACATGCACTGTCCACAATTTGAAAGCACAACAGCAACTAGCACCACAAATTCATGCATTCTCGAGGTGTTTATTACCGATCAGCTATGTTTTGAAACTTCGATTCCATTATTTTCTTAATTTTTTATTTTTTTATTATTTTAAAACTATTAATACCTAACTTTTAATCTTATTACCCGGTTGTACTTGCTCAGGCGTTTTATTTAGATTTCCTTTCTAACTACTTTTGTATTCCAATTGATATAACAAGAATTGAAAAAGACAAAATTAATAATTATAATGAAATACATATTTGTTTTGCCGTTGGCATTTAGCGTAGTAGAAATACATATATACACATACTCTACCATAAATACAAACTATTATTAATACCAACAAAATACATTGTACTTTTATGTCTAAAAATTATAAAAAAAGGAAAATGAATAAATATAATCGTATAACAATTTTATAGGACATACTTTTTATTGAAATCACGGAATATGTAAATTTTTACTTCACAAATTTTGTGTCTATTTATTGTTGACGAAACTTTAAACGCCAGTAATTAAAACAATCGATTCACCTAATTCACTCAATTTTCACCTAATGTAACAGCACACATCATCATCTGTTCTAAACAATAGAATCTAGTTTATTTACCGTACAAAACTTTAATCAGCGGCCCTCATTAGTAAGTGGACAAAGAAGAGAACAAGTCTTATGCTTAAAGTCGATGGCGCGGAAATTTATACCACCAGCTACACCAATTCTGTTCGGTCCACATTTTAGCGATAAGCAAAAAGCAAAAAGCATCACTCCAGGAACGAGGTCTCAGTAGATGGGCTTAGGTTGAAAGAGGGGTTAAGACGGTTCGAGGGGGACTTCATAACTTTCTAAATGCCTAGTTCTTTCGTTTGTTTCTCTGCCATTTGGGGTGGAATACTACACTGCTCTGATCGAGTTCGCGAGTTCGCACTAGCGTCCGGAGCGCACTAGCACCTATGTTTAGCTAAGTACTACAGCAGCATTACTATATGGAGAAATGATTTTTGTTGTTGTACAACAAACTGTTGTACTCAAATACAACAGTTTCTGAAATGACTGCTAATAAAGGAGGCATACTTAAGGGGGTTTAAAACCGTAGATACTGAATCGAAGGCAACAACCCAACGGTTACAATGGATCAAACTATTATTAAATTAAAACTCTTCGACACTGGTAAATAAAAAATTATTTTCTTTATTACTTAATAGCTTCTTTTACATATACGGACAAACATAGAAATAATTAATTACATTCTACCCTACGTTTGCACTTACAAACGAATTTTTGGTATAATTATTCAGGAATATGTATATGAAAAATATGTATGTAAATTACTTCATTGTTGCAAAATATTATTTAAGCTTCTGTTGATTTTGTGCAATGGCAAAAATTTTTCTAAAAATGCGCAAAAGGCACAAATAAAATATGTATAAATCATTGAATGCTAAATTTAAAAATGTACTAAATTAATATAAATTATATAACAAATGTAATAAAATTAACTTAAAAAAAAATAATAATATAATTAAAAATTGATATAAAAACACATAGCATGTACATACAAATAATAATACATACAATACAAATTTGAGAAACTGTATAATCATACACAGTGGATACAAATTATTTGAAAATCAGAATTAGTTCTTTTAGATAAATAAATGTATATTATATAACAAAACTCTGTTTCTTCAATCATGAGGTATATCACCGCTGTTCTACGAATTTGGTATTATCAAAAAGCCGCAGAAAATAATTTTTGTGCTAAGAAATTGTCGTTGACACAGAATTATTAGCAAGAAAATATTTTTCAATTTAAAGCAAATAGCAACTAAATATTTAACAAATTAAAAAATTTAATTTACAACTTTTTCAAAGTTTTGTTTTCAATTTAAATTAACAAAAATTATACAAAATACAATAAATATTAACTAAGGAATTCATGCATATATTTCGCTTTTTATATATATTATTTAGTTTTTTATCTATTTTTTTGTTCGTGCTATTAAAAAATTATTTTGTGTGCAATACTTTACAGCTTCTTATGTGATGGTTTTTTGTAGAAATTATAGCGCCAAGTGAAAATATGCAGATTTGCAGGTTAAAAAATTCAACTCTGATAAAATTAAAGAAGCAATAAGTAAGAATAGTTACGTATTAAAACATAAGCGCATATCTAAATGCAATATCAATTTGAGTATCGTTTAAAATTTGTGACGGCAGCAAAGCAATTTGTAAAAACCCATTTTATTGTATATATCAGTGCAATATAAAATTGTTGGGACGGGGTGTACACTACTTTGCAAGCAGGCATGGAGAAAAAATAAAATAAATACTTTTGTATGTACAAAACTTCGTTGTACACATGGAAAAACAATAATTTGAATTAAGCTTTCATTAGGAGATGAGGTTCAGAGCGTAAAGAATCGGTTAGATATTGGGTTTTCATAGTCTTCTGAAAATATCGTTTCTCGTTGGGCGAATTTACATTATATACTAGTGGGCGAACACCCACGTTGCGCCATAATTCAGCAATATGACTGTAAATAAATAAATATTTAATTTCAAATAATTTAGTAGTAATTTTTTGCATTAACGTACAGATTGAATTCTTCTTTGCTGACAAAAACTACACTAATCCCGATTACAGGCGCAATGATGTTGCGGAAAAGTGCGCCATAAATCGATGTGATGAGCGTTGACGCCTTTAAAAGTGCCAATGAAAGTGACTTTTCCGTCCATAGTCCGCAAATTAATTCCGGATTAGATTTACGTAACTAAAATGCGTTTAATGTGCTATTAAATCACAAGGTAAAAGTTATAATTATATCGAAATAAGAAAGCAACAATTGCTTCCATCATTTTACCTGATAAATGGCATAGGGCGAACGACTAATAAGTATTGTACGTGATGTGAATTGTGCGTTGGTTTTTATTAAAGACCTAAGCTGTTCTAACATTCGTACACTATTATCCAAAATATATAAAAATACAGTTAAGCGCTGTTCTTCCTCCAAAATTTGCATCAATTCTTTAAGTGTAAGTATATGTTCAGCCTCGAATTGTGAGCTACAAAGAAAAAATATACTCTTATACAAATGTTTGTACAATTAGCCACTTGCTTGCTTACCCTAAAGGATGTAGCTCTGTTATATTTAATTTGCGTAATTCCTCTAATGTGTATCGTGCAATACCACCCATCAAACCGGCTCGTTCCAATGTTTTACGATTTACTATCACTACTTCACCACATGCTGTCAAACCGGCCTCTAGCAGTATGTTGCGATAGCCACGTGCCACACACTGAAATACATGTAAAGATGTACATTTGTAAATGCATTCAAATGCATACTCATTCGCATGCATAATGTATCAGAGGATATAAGTCGGTTATATTGATTTTTCATTCTAATGAAAGTGATGAACAATTTTTTCATATGTACCTTTATGATTGCTGCTCTGGAGTTTTCGGGCGCGTCATAGCCCGCACCACGATTAGCTATGGGCCAGTAAGTTAGCTCCTCCGGCGAGCACCCACCAAGTAATCTAAGCAAATGTTTTTCGTCCGGGCTACGTAACTTCGCGAACTTAGAAGCCACACAAACGACCATCAGAACTAACGTCATCCAGGGTATACACGCTGAGGCAAGATTGCAGGTAAACCAAAAAACATTAAATAGTAGGGAGAGTAGTCTCGCCGAACACCATAGCAGTTGGTAGAGCATTTTCAGCAGCGTCCACAATATGTTAAAAATTCTCATTCAGCTGTTTCCATATGTAGTAGATCAAATTAATTTTGGCCACTTTCGTGTATAATTTTTGCTATTTTACCTGATTCACCAAAAATTTAAGATTGCCAAAATTTATCTTAAAATGTGACCCAAATTTGTTTCGCCACTCCCACTCACATTGGTCGGTCGTTAATGGTAGCAATTTCAATCACTTCCTTTCAAACTTCTGCCTACTTATTGTTCACTATTTCCGTTCGTCACGTTGTACTTAAATTGCTATTAACACCCTTAAAGTTCAGGAATACTTGTCAATCTTAAAAGGCCCGTTCAAAGCTCAGAAGCCACTTAATTTTAGTTGTCAGGACATTCTACTCTTAGCCGGTTTCTACACAATACACACCCTGGTCGGCCAACATAAATGACCCTATTATTTAATCATACAACTTTGTTTTTTTTTTAGTTAGGCAAAATTGCTAATAGGAACTAAATATCTTAAAGGTAGACAAACCGAGAGGGTCTAATAAGAACGTATGACAGTACCAAAGCAAATGTATTGATAAAAATGTGGAAAATACAAAATTCGATAGCTCCCTTGAATTAAATTAAGTGTTCTCTGTCCGCGTCATTAGTTTTTGTTTATTTAAATATTCACCAGCACTGCTTAAAGTTAACTTAGTTAGAGATGGGGTAAACAGTATAATATTCAATGTAAATTTCAAAAATAAAGCAGTTGTGTTACTCAATAATTTGTGGTGTATAATTTGCAAAACACAAATCATTTATTTATATTTTATATATAAATATATATATGTTTACAACATTTTTAAGTTCTCTATTCAACTGAAATACCGAAACCCTGTTATAAAGTGCAGAATGAAAACAAGTGAATGTAAGTGTGAAATAGAAGATACTCAGCTGTGCAGCTGTCGAAAAATCTAAATCCGTATGATAAAGGCCACTATATGTGAGCCACTATATGTATTGAAAACACTTGAAAAGGGCGACATATTGGAAATATAAGAAAAACCTCCATAATGAATGATGATAAATCAGAATGTATAAGAAAATTGTCCACAAATGCAGTAGTAAAATTTTTTTGGAGAAGCTATCGATTCAGCTTAAAACAACGCAATTTGTGTAAAAAAAAAACGTTTAAAAGAAATAAAAGAGTTGAAAATAGTGTGTTTATAGAATCTACTTGAAAGAAAATAATTGAAAAAGCATAAAATGCCACTTAAGGAACGCAATATTGCCATGATGGGGTACAGCTCTGTGGGTAGGACATTAGGGCCGCTCACTTTCTGAATTCCAGATAGCAGGGATAATATAAGAACACCTCACATACTTAAAATTTTTTTTTTAATTATTTGGTACTTATTTATATTATCTTCTGAAATCTGTAAAAACAATGCATATATATCCGCGAAATCATGTTGATTTAATGATCGTTTCTATAATTGCTTTCTCTTACATTTTTTTATTTTTACATTCCTTCGTTGGGGCTAATGATTTGCGACGTCTTTTGTTGTTGCCTGTAACTGCCTAGGCAAATCATCGTTATGCATACAATTTGTTGAGGGTCAATTTGTGGACTCCTACGATCCGACAATTGAGAACAGTAAGTACATATACATATGTTGGAAAATTGCGAATCAGAATTAAAAGTTAGAGTTGAAAGAATATATCGATATGTAGGTACAAGGAAAACTCAAATATAATTTTAAAGCTAAGATACGCACATGCTCGTTTTACTAGTAGGTTACGCAAAATTTTTGATGGATGACATCGGTGTGAGGTAATGTGATCAATCTTTAATGTTATCGCTATGACTGCTGACCTCTCCTAAATGAAAGAGGTGTGCTCAGAATAAATTGTTTTACTTTTTAAGTAGCTCTAGACAAAGTACAATTTAAATTTTCGATTTTATAAAGTTACTTTTTATCATTAGTTTATGTTCAAAAGTTTTGCTGTATTCGTTTGGTTTCATGGTTAATTTCAATATCTCATAGAAATTAATATATGCATACGTATGTACGTCACCGATGGGGCAGTTCCTCGACAAGTAATCCGCTGTACATACCAGTTTGTTAAAAAATTTGAAGCAAATTACGCAGTTGTATTTAATTATTCTACAATTTACACAATCTTTACTTACTTTTTGATATGTTATATCTTAGTACATAGTTAATTACTTCAACTTTATGTTATTTAGAAGTATACAACATGTGAATATTTGCTGTTAATGCCAATTTTGTAAATAATAATCTATATATACATACCTTAACTTAGTAGACTTTTTCTGCAATAAATGGTTCAGCTGATATACGTACATACATATACATATGTATATAGACGTGAGTCTGTCGATTTGGTTTGAAGCTTTCAATCAAGCAAATATGTTTGTATATATAGAGATTATTTTACAATTTTTGGGCGTATTTCTGTGTTAAAATTCGCTCTGTTTACAAAAATGAAAAATCAATCGTCAAAAGGGGTTTTTCAAGGGTGCTTAAACATAAAACCCAAAACTAAAATATCGCTATAAGGCATACAGAGACGCAACCACCACAGACATTACAAAATATATTTATGAATTAATTAAACAATGTCAAATGTATCATATATTTCTAGTCTGTAGTCTATCTTATATCGACATCTTTTTAGGTTATGGAAAATATATGTACGCTTCCACTTAAACTTCCATAAAATGTATTTAACTATTTTTCTCCCATAGCCTTTACAAAAATAGCTCGAGTAAATTCGCAGGACTACGATGTGAAAGTAGTTGATACAGCTGGACAGGATGAGTACAGTATATTCCCTGTACAATATAGCATGGACTTTCATGGATATGTTCTTGTCTATTCGATAACCAGTCAAAAGTCTTTTGAAGTCATCAAAATCATCTACGAAAAGTTATTGGATGTAATGGGGAAGAAATAGTAAGTAAAACAAGAGTTTTATTTTCTTTATCAAATGTCTGTCAATAACTTGCACATACATATGTACATATATTTTCCAGCGTACCTGTTGTATTAGTTGGAAATAAAACCGATTTGCACCAAGAGCGCATGGTGTCCACTGAAGAAGGGCGTAAATTAGCTGAATCATGGCGGGCTATATTTTTGGAAACCTCAGCTAAGCAAAATGAGGTAAATATAAAGGATATTACACTTTAGAAACTCCATTAACTGTTTCACACTTTAGTCTGTTGCTGATATATTTCATCGGCTTCTTATATCCATCGAGAGTGAAAATGGTAATCCGCAGGAAAAGAGCAATTGCATTATTTCGTGAGAGCCCAATTCAAATATAAATAATTGGTCACAACAACAACAACGACCAATTTCAACTCCCACTGCAGCATTAATCCACATCATAGCAGCAGCAGCAGCAGCCGCCGCCGCATTAACTGTTTCACCTAAAACAATAAATAAGACCATATCACAGTTGATCTGTGCGAACGAACTAAGGAAGGAAGCACTCCATGGAAAGCTGCAGTACATTATAGGCGTGGTCGTAGTCGTGGTCGGACATGTATGCATGTGTGAACTATATGAATGTGTAGGTGAGAATGTTTGAGCGAATTTTTCTTATAACCCCCAAAATATCATTCATAAGTAAATAGATTAATTCGTGAATTTCACTGCATCGATAAGCGTTGTAGATTGAAAGTTTAATGTAATGAAAGTTACCACATTTAAAAAATACACATTATTCCTTAAAAAATGTCAACTTGGTTAAATGTCTGCAAAACCTTACATTGTTTTAATTTTACAAGAGACTAACTTTGTTTCGTTTTACATAATATGAATACAATTTACTATTTTATAGTTATTTCGTAAGCAACAGTTACAGTTTTAGTAATTTTTTTTTATATTCAAATGTGTTTATATTTTAGTCTCTTGTATAGTTTATTCAATGTATATTTAATGTCAACAAATGACCTTTACTCGAAAGTTATCAGAGTAATTGACTGCAATAAGGAATAAAAAAGTAAAGCATAGAAATAAAAGAATAATAAAAGGACAGTAATAAAATAAATACAACAAAATTCTTTGTTTCAACTACTACAACACTAAAGCAATAAACTATTTATTATAGTCATTGAAATAAAGTAAATGGAATTCTATTGAAATGAAATATTTTTATATTTAAGTTGAGAAGGGTTAATTATTTATTGTTAAAAGTCCCTGACTTTCTCCATAAACATTTTTAATATTAAACTAATTTTTTTTAATTGCTAATCTCAAACTTACTTGATGAAAATTATTTTTTATGTGAAACGAAAAATTAGTAAATAATGTTATCCCCTCTTAGAAATTCGAAATTAGAATTCGAACAAAATATATTTGAATGCTTAGTAGATAAATAAAATTTGTGTAGATAACTTATTTAGCAATTTCTTATTCTTATGAATTAATCTTCAAATTTTACTTACGCGAAAAGGAAGCAAATAATATTAAATTTTTAAAATTTGTAACTATGCTCTGTTTTTAATAAGGTTAAGGAAGTCTGTTCCAATGAAATAGGAAATAAATGGAATTATAAGTTAAACCGTTTTTCTTGGGATAATTTTTAAAATTGTGGACATTTGAGAGATTTTCTGATCATTTCACTAAAGAGAAATTCTGAAGGATAAAATTTTATATCGATTGGTAAGTAGTTGGAATACACTATTAGCTTGGCAACTCTAATAAATGACTCACAGCAAATTTTTGTTCATACTATCTTATAACTGTCGTTTTGTGTGAAAGAAAGAAGAAAAAAACATATAATGGATTCATTCTAACATATAAAATAGAAGACAAATGCTTTATATCGGTCTTGTTTGCTCGACAAACAAGGCAATTGTAAAACGGTAATTAAGAAAATATCTCATGTTCGCAATTTTTAAACGAGCCAACGACAATAGTGCTGTTTTTGCGGATGGTTGAAAAATTTCGTAAATCTAATAAAAATAAATACTTTTTATATTCTGCAGAAATGTAATAATAAAATAGGATTAGAATACAGATTTCTTTAAGTACATAGAATTTGTGATTAGTGTTCCATCATAACGTTAAGGTCAGAAATTGTTTTACACTCTGTTTTCCTGCAATTCGTGATATTTGTGAATTAAAAAGTGTAGTTTTGCACCGAGTTAAAAATTTTTTTAAAACCCGATTTCTACAAAACATGCATATATTAAATTTCGAACAAAAACGTTGCGAATGCGTTGAAATTCAATATATTAAAACGTAATAAAGCCAAACTCTACGTGCATATCTCCGGTATATCCGTTCTACCATGATATAAATACATTCAGAGAACCCGCGTACAACCTTCAGGGTCCCTTCTACCAACATTTTGTGTCGTTACTGTTGGCAAAACTTTACAGCTGTTCGTCATCAAAGCGGACGGATAAAGGACGTACTAATATTGTGTTGTTGTTTTATAGTTTCTATTAAGCCGTGAATTTTTAAGCTGTGTGTGCTCAAATTAAAAATATAATTGTAGGGAGTATACAAACTGTTAATTTTGCCTCTGCATCGAGGTTGCCTTTCTCTAATAGCAAAGTAACAGGTATGTATCGTTTTTGACTTTTGTAGTTACAGAAGTGTGTATGTTAAATCACGATACTTATTATAGAATATTGTAAATTTCTGACTGTATTGAAAACCGACTGCTCGCTATTTAAACATTCCATATTATTTTATTGCATATTATTATTATTGTTACTTATGTTATAGGTCAATGACTAACGTCTGTATAATTCTGGATGTTGTGTTTTTATACTTCTGCATGCAATGCGAATGTGCAACTACATAGCACGAAATTTTAGCCTACTGAAGCTGAACGACGTGTCACAGCGGCCTATAAAGTTGATATAAATTCCACATCATTTTATTTTACTAAGTTTTACTCCTGCTTACA
Source organism: Bactrocera minax (assembly GCA_021498325.1). Taxonomy (NCBI): domain Eukaryota; kingdom Metazoa; phylum Arthropoda; class Insecta; order Diptera; family Tephritidae; genus Bactrocera; species Bactrocera minax. Next base: position 114,567 of record JAKEEE010000101.1, read on the forward strand.
TACATACGCATACATATGTACTTACCAGAGTGTATAGTTACATATGCACACATTAAGTAAAAAGCCGGATAAAAATAGTTATTATCTCAAAAACAGTCAAGAAATTCTTAAGCGTACGTACTCTTTTATCACTTCAGCCACAATAAAATTGTTTTATAAAATATTGAGCACATCAATTTTATATATCAAGGTCTATTTTGACGCATCCTATATACAAAATATTTATTTTTATGGTATTTATTGTCTGATGTAGCCCACTTTCTATAAATGTATATAATTTAAACGGCTAAAAAGGACATTCGGCTTGCATATATTCTTATTTCTTATTTAATAAAAATTCTCTATCGAAGCTTAACTCTATCTGGATATTTTGTTGGGCGTCTTTGTACATATTTATGCATGTACATACACAAACATATGTGTGTGGCCGATAAATAGCCACTTTTCACTCTTCACTATTGTTGCAAACAAAAAAACACAAATATTGTTCATACACATATGATTCCAACGACTTTCTGATAATTATTCACAACCATGCAAAAGTAACATAACATCCTTATTTGTTACTGGACCTATTTATCATGATTTTAATAAAAAATATTGTTAATCTGCACAAGTTGCAGATTTGAGTTAATTTGCATGAAAAAGAAGAGGATTTGTATTTATTTAAGTTAAATTTAATATGCATATCATTTATATAATTTTTATTTTATTTTTTTAATTCAATAAAATACGCATTCAAATCGTGGTTTTTTTTTAATTTAAATATCTGTTCAGTTAAATAACTCTTTAATAAAACAGTGTATTCATGTTTAAATGTTCTCTTTAAATTAGTTAAACTTTTTTTTTTATAAATTAATAAAGAGAGCGAAAGTTTCGATTTAAATATAGAATGCAAAGTTGATTAAAATTTTATAGCAGCCACAATAACGATCTAATTTGACGCAAAAATATTTCGAATAATATTAATTACTTTGTAGGAATACAATTCTGTAAGAGTGAAGAGTTAGACGTTTAAGGTCACATTTTAAAATGATGTGTTTTGTAAGAAATACCACTAATATTAAAATGACTGATGTTCGATCGCTGCTTGCTTTCTCAATTATTTGTTTTACGCCGATGGACCAAAGGTGAATTTAATTAATACAATTGCACTTGTTCATTTGCCTTGACTGTTTCTCATTGTGATTAGCACGTATTGATGCTTTCACCTCACACGCCCTTGTCATTTTAAGTGTTTAATTTTATTTTTACAATTCATTTGTCGCTGGTTGCAACAACATTGTTCGAACATATGTTCGTTCATATTAACAGAAACGGTTTCACTTATTGTTCAACGAATTTCCCGCGCGCGTGACTTTCATTTTACATTCTATTCTTTTATGTAAAAAATTAGCTCGATAAACTATCTTACACAATTTAACAAGCATAATGTTTATACTGTTAGAAACCAAAATTCCATTGTGATCATAGAAGTCTGGCGACCGGTATAAAAATATTGTAAGCAGTCTTCATGGTTCGAGTGTTGGTCAGCGGTCATATCTACTTAATTTGAAACGAAAATCAAAATATTGAAATAATTCACAATAATTTCACGTGGGAAGTTATAGAAATTTGTCATACGAAGCACGATTTGCAATACTAATTTTTTCGTATATACTATACGTAAATAGAGCATATACATAGGCCGGTATTTTAATACTCTCGCAACATGTTGGAACAGAGTACAATGGTTTTGTTCACCTAACGATTGTTTATGTATATAGTTGACATAGATATAGAGTTACATATATATATAAATGACCAGAATGACGAGACGAGTTGAATTCCGAGTGACTGTCGTACGTCCGTCTATCCGAACAAGCGATAACTGGAGTAAAATCTTTAGGTATCTTCATAAAACTTGTCACTCGAGGTAATTTTGCAGATAGACTACTACAGAATCGGACTACTGCCACACCCACAAAATACCGTTAAACGAAAACCTATAAAATTATTTTTTAAAAGTGGCATGGCGTTCCCCCTAATATATTTATGTCATCTTATGCGTAAAAATTGTCGAAATTTGCAAATAACTTTTCAAGCCCCCAGATAACCAATATATGGACCTCAGTGCCTATGACTGACTTTTGGCGGAGTATCTTTCCATGATACTAATATGCCCTTCTGTCAAAAATGGTGCTAGTCGGGAAAATAATTCCCCTATCCCCATGCACCTAATATAAGGATTTTCAAACTTCCGGTAGAATTTGTACCAATATATATCATCCATTATGTGAGTTATATCAGGGAAATTCAGAGTGTCTCTTTCTGATAACATTGTGTCCGTGTGCCTAAAATGGATAACATCGGATAAATCCTTCCCCTAGCCATAATATACCTAATACAAGAATTTCACACTTCGGTTGGATTTATGCCGTATATATCAGCCAATCTGTGAGTAATCTTAATGAAAGTCAAACAACATATTCTGGTAATAAAATGTCAGATGTAAAAACGAATAAAATCGGATTAATACTACACCTAGCTGCCGTATACCCAATATAATAATTTCACGCTTCCGGTTGGTTGGTTAGTTGGTTAGTTGGTTGGTCAAAATCCCGTATTCCTAATATAATGATTTCCGATTCTCCGGTTGACCTTTTCCTAATATACCCAATATATTAAGTTTATCTATTTTGGTTGAGTTTAAATCACATATATCTCATATTGAGTTAATTTTTTTTTTTAATATAAATACTTTGGACACGAAGCAAAATATAGTAATGAAACCAAGTGAGTCATTTTTAAATGACTTTTAAAGTAAAAAAATAATTTTTCAAATAAATATGAATTCATTTGCAACATTTATTTTTTTTTTTTTTAATTAGATTGGCCCCGGCTTTGATCTTTGAAAATTGCGAGAGTATTAAATGTTCGGTTACACCCGAACTTAGCCTTCCTTACTTGTTTGATCTGCTTTCTCCTAATTTGTTTTTACCAATGCTTATGGGTGGCATTTAGGATCATATGTGTGGTTTCGGTAATTACATTTATTTATTGGCCAATTTTACTATTATCATCGCTTCATTTACTCTTAGTTTTTATGTTCTCGCAACATGTTGCTACAGAGTATATTAGTTTTGTTCACCCAACGTCCGTACAAGCGATAATTTGAGTAAAAATGAAAATATTTTGATGAAATTTGGTACATTTGTTCTTTGTCACGGTAGGACGGTTGGTATTGCAGATGGGCGTAAATGGACAGACATTGGATAAAGTGCTATAATTATAATTATTATTAAGTTAAGTTATTATACTAATTATTATATAATTATAATTAAGCAACAAATTAAGATACAAACGTGTAATTTGGAAGGAGGATTCTAGTAGGGGGGGCAAAAACGTTTGTAAAAGTGGGCATGGCCCCGCCCCCCAATAGGTTTAATATATATGTCTTGGAAGCCGTTAAAGCTATATCAATCAAACTTGCTCCGAGTAAGTTTTTCGAGCATCTCCTCATATAGTGAGAAAAGGAGTGAAATCGGATAATAACCGTACCCACCTCCCATACAAAAGTTATGTTGAAAAATACTAAAGTGCGCTACCTCGCTGAAGGAACACGTCAGAAACATTAAATCTTGCAGTAAATATGATACGGAAGGGTTGCATAGGAATCCGTGTAAAGTTTTGGGGATGGGCATGGCACCGCCCACTTTTAGGTGAAATCCCGTACACCTAATCCCCACTTCTTACCGAAAATAACGGTAAATCTTTCCATGATAATAATGTCTGGTGCCAAAAATGGGAAAAATCGGATAAACACCCCTTGCCCCCATATACCTAATATACGGATTTTCAACCTTCTGGTAAACTTTATACCATATATAACGGTAAATCTGTAAAATATCGTGATGAAATTGGAGGATTATCTTTCCATGATAATAATGTGATCTGGTGTCAAAAATGAGAAAAATCGGATAAACACTTCCCCTGGCACCCATATACCTAATATGCGGATTTTCAACCTTTTTGCCGGTAGACTTTATACCATATATTTCGGTCAATATGTATGATATCTTAGCGAAATTAAGTGACCGTGTAATATTGGATATACCATAGTTTACTGCCGAAAATGTATGAAATAGGTGAACGAATTATCCCAGCTCCCATATACTACATATAATGATTTTCATTATTCTAGCAGGCTTTATGCCGACTATGTCGGTCACTGTGTGAGTTACCTTCACAAAATTGCGTGAAAACATGTTCCCTAATATACTTGAATAATGAAAAGAGTTAATGTGATCAGTGCAGATCTTCCTCTATGCCAAAAATGCCCGATATGAGAATACCCGGCTTTCCATCTGACTTTAAACCGTTTATGTTGGTCAATATGTATGATATTTTAATGAAATTAAGTGGATATGTTTTCTTAAACACAATGTGATTTCGCGCTAAATATGAAAGAAATCGATCTAGACCATTGTCTAAGCCGCTTAATTCCTAATATAATGATTTCCTTTTCTCTGGTTGATTTTTTCCTCATGTATCTAATATTTTCATATATATATCGTTTATATCGCATCTATCACTTTTGAGTTAATTTGATAGATTTTAATATAAATATCTCTACCACGTAGCAAAATATAGCAATAATTACATGAGTCTATGACCCGTAATATAAGTCAATAAGATACTAAATATGATTGCAATTCATTGACAATTTCGTCGAAGAATTTAATTTTTCGTTCGTAAAATTCTTCCGAAACATTTTTTAATATAAAGTTATGCCAGCACCTGAAAACATTTCCCCGCCTCTGATCTATAAAATGTTCGGTTACACCCGAACTTAGCTTTTCCTTACTTGTTTAATATAAAGTTTAGCCAGCACTTGCAAGCATTTCCCCGCCTCTGATCCTTGCACATTGCGAGAGTATAAAATGTTCGGTTACACCCAAACTTAGCCCTTCCTTACTTGTTTTAACTTACTAATATACACACATGGAAATGTTTGAGTTTTCAATTAACAATTTTTATTTACCTATTGCATGCATTGTACATATGTACGACCTTGAGGAGCTTTAACATTACAAACAATTGGCTCACTGTGAATTGCCGTGTCTCCAATATACGTATAAATTTACAAAGGTATATATGCAGTAGTACATGCAAATAAATTGTAGAGTAGAGCCACACACAAAATTTATATTTTGTTGTACAATTTTTATTTATATAATTAAAAGTTATATATATATATATCTGTATTGTATTATAATTAGGCAAACTAAAAGTGTGAAACGCCAGAGTACATACACTTGGCAGAAAAAGTCTGCGTACACGCTTATGTCTTATTTTGTTTTGTTAAAAAATAACTTTCATGTATGAAATTCAGAGCAAGTCTAGTCAAGAGCAAATCTATTACATAATCTGATAGCATTTAAAGCAATTAAAATCAAGCAACGTTGTTTTATCGATAAATTTACAAAAAATACTCATTTGACAGCGCAGAAAAAGTCTGCGTACAAGTACTAAAATGGGGATTCCCCGTGTAATAACCAATTGTGAAAGTGTTGGGAAGATATAATTTTACATTTTTCGTAAAAGCAGCAATTTTAAAAGATTTTAGTATAATTCAATTCAAGTTTCATAAAACTACAAATATAATATCCTTTAATGAATATAATATAAATTTAATTTTTTAAAAAGAATATAAAAGCCTTTTTTTCAAAGAGTTATATTTGTTGGTACCTTGTACGCAGACTTTTTCTGCCCAGTGTATATAAATCTTATAATACAATATTTATAATGAAATACATGTATTTACACCATAAAAAAATATAAATGAGGAGAACTCTTATAATTTCCTCATTTTAATTAATTTATTATTAATTTTTTTTTGCATGAATTATGAATTTTGCATGTTATTATGTTCGATTGTTAAATTAAATTTGCATGCTTTCTCTATTTTAAATGTTATTATGTTCGATTGTTAAATTAAATTTGCATGCTTTCTCTATTTTAAATGTGTAAGTATTAGTATATCACAGATTTTTTCTTAATTGCGTGTCAACTTGTATCGCTGATTTTGTTCTTTATATTTTCAAAAAAAAAAAAAACTATAGAAAGCTCATAATCCTCATTTCCGCACGACTCAAGTTATTTTCTAATTGTCTTTAAATGAGCGTTTCGGAAGAAAGTTTTTGCAAAACAAACGTATTACGTTACTAATTTTCAAAGTCGCCCCATCAATACATGATATATAGGATATATAATTTTATATGAGGTGGTTTACCTTAAAAAAAAGAATAGCTTCAAATAAAACGGATCATCAAAAATAATAAGAAAATAATATAAAAATAAATAATTCTTTCCTGCCACCTCCGATAGAAACGTCAATTTCCAAATTAATATGAATAATTATTTTTTTAAACAAATTTGAAACATATGTTATATCTATGGGAGATCTGAACTAAATGTTTAATTTCGCAACCAGCACTAGGGAGTACATATGTATGTATGCCGTGTATATATATATAAGCCTATTTTACTTTAATATTAAATTCATTGGATTTGTTCGTTCACTGAACCATTTCACTGTAATCTTTTTTGTAGAAATGTCTAACCGCCCAATTCCAGTGTTATATTTTTATATCAATTCTTTTTTGTTGTGCTTCTATGAATTTCCTGAAAATGAATACTAATTTTTAAAAATTCCGTTTTTACTGTTTTAATAATATACCAACGCACCGTACTTTCGTATGCTGGCAAATGTTTAGTCGCAACCATATGTTGACGGAAAAATTAATGTCAAAGCCCCTGTGCAACCCTCTGAACACCGCCCCGAGTTCTACTTATGTACAAAAACACATCAATAGACATACATACATACTTATGTACAAACATTTAATTCATTCTTATTTCCACGACGCGAATTTGTATGTGTTTCATTTTAAATGCAAATAACCTGCGATGCCCGTGCCCGTTACGATGGAACCCGAGTCAGTAAAGTGGCAGATCAGTTAGCAAACAGTCGGTCGGTCAGTTACATGTCTGTATGTTGACGATAATGCAATGGCCTCAAAAACCGGAATGCCTTATCAGAAAACAGGCAGCAATTCAAAAAAAAAACACATATATATAAAGCATAAAGAAAATAAAAACGCTAAAAATTGCGTAAAAATGCGGGTTATATAGTTTTTTATCTAGCGTGTGATGAAGAACTTAAAATGTACAACGAACGGTCTCTATTTGTATTTTTTCCCTTTATTCAATGTATTATTTGAAAAAATTCGAAAGTGCCACGTCCAAAAAAGAAAATACCTGGATTCAATCAAATAAAAGGATTTGGCCTTAGTTTTCACTTCCATTACTGTGGGCAAGTGAATAAGAAATTCTTACACGATAATACGGTCAAAAACAACTCAATAATCATACTTCAACTACTAATTTTATTAGACTGATCTCTGTGACTTTTTTCCCGTTTCTATAACAGAGGAGATCCTTGCTAATACAATAAGTCGCAGCCGGTATTATAAATAACTTAAATTATAACGGTATTATAAATTTACAAAAGTCCTATCTTTCTGAAAATTTATAAGCATCTTTCTTCAATAATTTTTTCACGTGCTGTGTTCTATTTGCATGTGTTAATAATTGAATAAGCATCACGAATTGAATGTTGGAAGCATATGCCACCGATTGATTTGCCCTCATGAAGTCGCAGTTTATTCGATCAATTAAATCAATATAGTTATTCTAAAATCATTTGTTTGTCATAATTTAAAATGCAAATAACAGTTTGAATTACGCTGCCTATCGGTCATTCCCACAAGCACGTAAACAAACATACGTACACAATTTTATTGCATAAATAACCAAGTATTTATGTATGTGTGTAAATGAAGTAATTTTATTATTGTGGCGCCAATTGTGTCATAAGGGATCACTGATTAACTATCTGTTCCTCTTGCGTTTTTATATCATGCGCGTGCTTTATTTTATTTGCAAGCTATTGTCTGGTCGCACTATTTGATGGGGTGTTTTCCCCTTGTAAGGGATGTCAAAGTTCAAAGGGAAAGCAAAGTTCTTGGAATTCCTCAATGGACAATAATTATTTTTTATAAACGCAATAGAAATTGCTATGTAAAATCACAAACTCGGACCAATCGGTGCGCATTTCTTGAAATTATAAACCAACATGTTATAAGTTGTTACTATTGTATTTGATCATATACGAGGTGTGTTAAAAATATAACGGGAATTTTCGATTTTGTTAAAAATATTTATTCATTTGTCTACATTAATGTTGTCGCCTTAGTAAATAGTCTTCTTAGTGTATAGTCTTAGTGTATAGTATAGTCCAATAGTCTTCTTCCACTTCTCAACACTTCTCAAATTCGATTTTTGGGATAGCCTTTAGTTCTTTCAGCGATGCGCTTTTAATGTCATCTATACTTGTAGTATGACGGCCCTTTAAGATTCTCCTTCTTTTTGGAAATAGAAAAAAGTCACACGAAGCCATGTCTGGCAAATATGGGGGCTGGGGCATCATTATGGTACTGTTTTTGGCCAAATAATTTACGAAAAATTCAAGCAAAAGTGAGCAAAAGCCATGAATTTTTTTTCCACAAATCCGGGCGTTTTTTTTCGGATTGCTTCACGCAAATGGCGTTGAACTTGAAGGTAGTACTCCTTATTGACCGTTTAACCTTGAGGCAAGAATTGCCACTATGCCATTAAATTCGAAGAACACACTTCCAGTTATTTTCTGAACACACCTCGTATTAGGTATAATAAAAAGAATTTCCTTATTTTTGCATTAAATTTAAAGCTTTATTTAGCATAGTTAGAATGATCCGATTTTGGTAAAATATGCACCGTTTTGTTCGAAAACTTGTTGCGATTTTGAAGGTAATTTCATAATGCTACTCTCATAGATATCCTGGTCTCTATTGGCAAAAAACTGGGCCACCCGATTTTCACAAGCTTCTCTTGAGGCGAATTTTTCACCACCAAAATCATTCGCCATGGACAGGAACAGGTAGAAATCACTTGGCGCCAGGTCCGGACTAAAAGGTGGATGCATAAGAACCTCCCAACCAAGCAGCCGGTGTTTCTGACGAGTCACTATCGATGTATGTGGCCTGACGTTGTCCTGATGAGACGCAATTCCTCTCCAATTGGCCAAAGATAGCCACTTCTAGCTGATTGCTTCCTTCAGACTTCAGAATTTTTAACAGTACATGTGCGAATTAAGAGTTTGGCCGTAGGGGAGCAGCTCATAGTAGATGATTCTCTGCCAATTCCACCATACACATAGCAAAATCTTCCTGGTCGTCAATCCTCTCTTACCCACTGTTTACATGAGTTCACCGCAATTCGACCACGACCGTTTTAGCTTGACGTTATAAGTGACCCAGTTTTCATCATCAGTAACCATACGATTCAGAAGTGGATCGATTTTACAGATGGAAATTCGGACCATGTGGCTTTTTTGCTTTAACTCGTGTGGCATCCATACACCGAGCTTCTTTTTGTATCCAGCCTTATTTAAATGGTTCCGAATGGGTTTTTTTGCAGTGTCCTGATATTAATCCTGCAAAGTCCTGATATTAATCCAATCGAAAATTTATGGGACCATCTTAACACAAAAATTCGACAATATTCCGTTTCAAGCAAAAATTACTTGAAATCTATCTATCTTATTACAAGAATGGGAAAAAATCGAACCTAGTTTTTGCGAAAAATTGGTTAAATCAATGCCTAACCGGCTCAAAACGGTTATAAAAAATAAACGTCTTCATACAAAATATTAGTTTTTAAAATATATTTCAATATTTCAAAAAACTTGTTGATTGTCCGAGTTTGGCTTGGGCATTGAATTTACTCTTATTTGATGTTTTACTAGAATATTTTGTAATACGGAATTAATTTATATGTTTTGTTTTTATATTTTGGAAGTGTAATAAATTAGCAATTGAAAAAATATTTTACGTATTTTTCTAATTACTTTGGTTCAAATACGGTGTCCGACTTTGGGTTGGAGCCACTGTATATACACACATTGTTTGTTAGAAAGTTATTATCTTCTATTCTCCTATTTACTAGTATTTCAACAATTCAATAAATTTGTGCGATGCATTGGTTTTCCTCATTATTTGTATATAAACTCAATATAATTAATTAATGTTTTAGAAATTCGAATTAAAGGGTGGAGACTGGAATTGCAGAATTCCTGCAAACTACCGACGTCTACTTATTGCATGAGTCTATGCTTTGTTTTATTTACACCGTCATCGTTGTTGATTTTGTTATCAGCTGCGAGTTAAATGTGCGAATTTTTGCGATAAGTGAACAGTTCAACGGCAACGATTTAAAAATGAGCACAAATTTCTCACAGCGCTGCAAAATATTTATTATTTACTAAAGATTTTATAAGACTATTACTGAGAATTGGTTTTTACTTTAATTACAACAAAAAAAAAATTTGCCGACTATTTTGTTTTGCTCTGTGCTATTTCTTAAATTGTATTTATCAAAATTAACACAAAGTGAGTTCTGTGTCTACAGCGGCATATTGTCACTGTATCTACTTCATTTTTAAAATAAATTTTAATTATAACGTATATTTCCTTTTGCAGAATCACTTCCACATATTTTTTGAATTATAAGAAGACGTGTTAGTATGACGATTCCGTCGCGTCCAGCGCCGGCACCACCAGTGGCTCGCGGTCAAAATGCTGCCGCCGGTGCCAATGCAAGTATTGAGCAACTACGCATACAATTACAACAACAACAGAAACATCAGCAACATAATCGTGGCGTACAAAAGTTAACTATAACCCTACCACCTCCGCCTAAAGGATCTACTGCAACGCCGGTGATTAATCGCAATAACAGCTATAACAGTTTTAACATGGACACTAATCAGTTAGCGATAACACGAAAATTTCCACAAGCACGTTATACGCCCACCACAAATTGGGAGGATGATCCTTTCGGCGCCAATGCGGCAGCCGCTGCTAATACGAATGGCAATGGTAAAAAGGTCCCACCACCACGTCCGCCACCACCTAAAGTGCAAGTAAATGGGCGTAAAGCGCCTCAGCCACCATCTACGCACTCAACAAAAGTGCTAAGCAACATTTTCAGGAGCAAAAAAAGCAGCAGCTGCAGTATTAGCAATAATAATAATAATAAAGCAAATAAGATATATAGTGTCAGCAGCGGAGTCATGCCGGTTTATGCCGTTAACAACACGTCAATGGCAATAACAAACAGCAGTAGCAGTAGCAGTAGCAGTAGCAGTAGCACAACTACGTGGGGCACCCCAAATAAAGTTACAAGTGGAAGCAGCAGCAGCCACAGTTTGCAGGCTAATTGGAATAGCAGTTACTCGTCCACGTCGCTTACGTCTCTGAGTGGTGTAAATGTAGGTGGCGTTGGTGTGTCGAGCACAACCGAAGCACAGCTGATAAGTTTCGATTCACCACCAAGTTCGCCAACATTCACACAGAAGTCAAATAGTGATTGTCTGAGCGTTGATAGTTTTAGTTCAGATTCGAATTTCAGTTCGCCCAACAATGGCAGCGTTTCCCAACCGGAAAGCGGCTTTGAGGATGATTTTAGTGCGCGCAGTCGTCCAACCACTACCAGCCCGCTCGATCCGTGGGCGGCTTTTGATAACGGTTTCAATGCTGCAGTCGGCAGTATTTATGGTAGTTTAACAGCAACCAATAGCATCGGTACTGCACCGGTACGCAATCTCAACACAATTAATTCTCGCATCCAATCAAGCAACGATAATCCACTCTGTAATGGGAAGAGTCTTCTACCGCCTACGCCTACACTTAGTGCACCAACTATTATCAAACCAAAAGTATCGCAGAAGCCACGTGCACCCAAACCACCAGTGTTGTCAAAATCGCAATTAACACTCAGCAGTAATGATACACCACCAACGCCACCATCGCCACCAATGCCGATATGTGCGCCGCCCCCGCCACCAAACTGTGTATCATTACTGGACGTCATATCAGGCAAAGCGGATGCATTGCAATTGGCTGGTTCCATAAATGGTGAGTCGGGCTCTAGCGCTGGTGGGGAGGAAACTAGGCCACATGGCGTAGCGTTGTACGACTTTGATGGTGTCGAAGAGGGCGATCTTAATTTTCGGGTGTGTATGAACTTTTTTGCTTTCTCATTTTCAAGCTTTTGTTTATATTGTTTCTTTTATGAATCTGCAGACGAACGAGAAAGTCTATATCTTGGAGCAATTGAGCGCTGAATGGTATCGTGGTCGCACGCGTTCTGGCTGTGAAGGTATTTTCCCAATAAATTATATCGATGTCAAAGTACCGTTAGTGGAGCAAAATGCTAAAAGCAAGCCGCTGCGCGTACGATGTCTTTACAATTTCTCGGCCGAGTACGACGGTGATTTGACTTTAAAGGTAGGTGTAACAAGTTACTGTTGTTGCAACATTTTAGTTTTGTGCCTGCGTTTTTTTTCCTGCGTTTACGGTTATTACAATAGCGGCATAAAACATTTCGCATATAATTTGACAGATATATCTGTGCACTTTTATCTACTCTTAAGATAATCTTAAGAGAGTATTGCCTTCAAATTAGACACCTGTTTAATGTTTATCTTTTAAAGCAAACGTTTAAAGTATTATCAGAGGTTTTTTGTAGTGCGTGCTAACAACGTATTTAATTTTCTTTTAAAGAATCCTGTTTTTCCATATGCGTATATTTTTTTTTTTTTACTACAACAATGATGCTATTTGTGGATTTTTATAAAATATCACATTTGTTTATACTAATTGCAGGAGAATGAAATGGTGGCCATACTCTACAAAATTAACGAAGACTGGCTTTATGGAGAAGTGGATGGCCGACAAGGTCAATTTCCTGCGAATTTCATTGAATATTTACCCGAAAACATACCGATGCCATAAGCAGGCAGTTTGAAATGTATTACTATACTTTACTATAAAAATATTGCATGCATATATGCATATATGAAGATAACTATGAAATGCCCAAAATGCTCCGAACTTAAATAATTTATATATTTCGAATACCTTTCGCACAGAACTTTTTCAGCTAACGAATTGCAGTACCCGTAATTTATATAAAAAATGTATTTGCGGAACTATTAAGTTGGATCTCGAAAATGGGAGGACGAGAAAAATGGGATTTTGCTACTTGGTATTGAATAAAATGTAAAATTTTCTGGGATGTGAAGACAAGAATACATTCTTTAGATAATAGTCTACCACTAAAATTACACTCATAAAAAGTAAAAAAAAAACCGAATATGCGATACGCATGTAGATGTATGTACTTTAAGTGATTTAAAGTTTAACTATTACCTTGTAATGGTACTAGTTCTGAACGGTAACAATATTCAAATCAAACATCACACTATCTGTCATATCAAACATCTCTTTTCTAATACAAAACGCGAAAAACCGATACCGATAAAAAAAAGCTTTTTTTTTAGTATTTAAGGGCGTAGTAAATGCAAAGAAATAACGTCCATATCACACGCTTAAGCCTAAGTAATGAAACTATTGAATTTGTTCCACACACAAACATAACTATAATATCTACTTATACTTAAATAAATCATTGAATATAAATAGTGTACATGCACGCAAATTTTTGCACACGTTGGTCATATAAATATGTGCTCTTGTAAAAAAAAGGTCAAAATGTATCCATTTGTTACAAGGTTATCTTTCAATTTCAAATCGTTGCAAAAGTAAATGTAATTGTGTATAAAAACAAATATTAAGACAAACAAACTAATTTAATTTAAAGTCAATAGGCGCTTGTTATACTGTTTCATTTTATTGATAGTTATTTGTTAATAATTTTCTTATAATGTTACCCGAAAATATAAATTATACATATATATTAATTATGCTAAGTAATTTTGCTGCGGTACACGCAGGTACGATAAAATTTAAAAAATAAAGCACTAATACATACATAAAATATACAACAATAACCAATTGCTACGATTTACATGTACATTTGTATTTATAGCGTTGAGTGCGCACCAAACCAAAGGACAATTAGTTTGCTGAATTGGTGCTTTAGTTTTACGTATACAATATTTGAACTAATAATAAATGAGTCAATTAATATTCATAGCAGCGACATAGTGTGATTTGTTGTAAATCCGATAATTTACCGAAATATCCAATAAATAACATCAACGTTTTGCAAAAGCGCAACACAGTGTTGACATACATTAAATTCATATATATTCGTATGCGATCCTGAGTGTAAATAATAAATTATCGCATCGATGATGGCGGTAATACATCGAGTCTGTATTTTCAACACGAAACAATTATTCTCGAGTTATATGCGATCACTTATTGCCCTCTCAGTAGATTTATATATTAATATACCACACATTTTTTAGAAATCTTTTAACTTTCATAACCCATAAGTTCCTAGGAGTGTAAATTATCGGATATAAACCCCGTACCACAATATTCCATTCGGTTTGCATATAACTAGAGCGTATGCTGAATTTTCAGTAAATAAGGAGTGTGTTATAAATATATATTGTACACATAGTGGACTCCCAAGTATTATGGCCTTAAGTATCTATTGCTCGGAGCGAATTAATTGGATTATTGAATTGAATTGAATTATTAATTGGAGCTTTTTGTCGATAATAGTGGCATAATTCAGTTATAATTCTGATAAGTCAGAACCGGCTCTCGTAGGAATTACACAGACGTCAGTACTGAATATTTTCTGTAATGGAGTGTCGGTATTTATTAAAAGATATTTTATATTCGTAATGTATATAGACTGCATCTATTCAAACCTTGTTTTCAATAATTTCTTGATAGTAAAAAAATCACCGTCATTAATAAATTTATTAGTTGAAAACAACTATTCCGAAAGAATGTCCGTTATCTCAGCTTCGTTATGCACATCCGCTGTGAATGCTGTGAACATTAATTTTGTTGTCATTGTGAATGCAAAAAGGATGAAGTATATTGATTTGTTGTCTGCGCAGAGATTGCATACCCTTAGGCGTAACCAATAAAACATTCATCTACAGTTTCACAGCATCACACAATACACTTTTCGAATAATTTGTATAATTATATAAAACCAACTAAAGTAATTATTAAACTGAAAAAATTTATAAAGTGATTTAGATAAATTTTATGAGATAAGAAGAATTTCATTAATAACCCAAGTATAATCAAAGAAATATGTCGCATTACCAAAGCGTACCTGACACAGGAGGTGGGGTTGATTTATCTTTAAATTACATGTGTATATTCTATGCTCTCCTTTATAATTTATATTAACTTTAATCAGACGATTTGGATAACGAATCCGTGGAGGTGTTGCGTGCACGGTTAAACGACATGAAACGGTTGATGAGTGAACGCACTGCCCAAATACAACAGAATCCGGCCACTACGGAGCAAATATGGAGCACTAAACGACAAACTGCGACAGGAATTATCGATGGTAATTTCCTAAGCGTTGCTTTCGGAGGCGCTCTAATGGTTATTGTTTCGGTTTCTGTTTATGCATTTTACAATTTATATCACGCGATATTGAAGAAATTCCCCTCACATCATGAAGAACTGTAGAATGTTGCATGTAATTTAGCGCTACGAGAAAAGGGAGTGCGACGGATTGCACGCAAATATGCACCTCATATTTGCGCATACAACACATCTACATGTATTTATATGTCATATAGAAATATGATATCCATTGGTGTGTTCAATTTATTCTACAGTTTACGGGTTACGTACATAATGCGTTAAACTAACAGAATTTATAAATGTTTGCGAAAAAAATATTGTATCACATCATTTTTTTTTTAATAATAAAAAAATTACAACGGATATTTCACGTGAATTTTTATATATTTTGAATCAGTTCACACCATTGAACAATTTGGATTACACAAAAATTTCTCAATTCAAAATACAAAATCAGTGCGTTTTATATGTTTTCTCTATTCGCTATCAATTGTCGATGAAAACAAAACGAAAGCGAAATTGATCACAACACGTGCAACCAATTTCAAGTTCTTCTTGTGGCCAAGCGGATTAAATTCATTTGAAATTTCCGAATTGTGTAAATATTTTTTATAAAATAAAAAGTGTATGTTAATTATTTACCTATGGGGTTAACGAAGCAGTATTTGGCCTATCGACCTGTAGACAGTTTCAACATTATCAACAGTGGTCGAGCGAATGTAAATTTTGCAATCTACAATAGAATTGAAGGCCGATATGCACTGGCTGCAGCAGCGGAAAATGTCATTATTTGGGACCTAAGGTGACAAAATGAGGAATTGTAGTAAAAAATGAAAAATAAAATTTTGGTGCACGTTCTTTTAGATTGGGCGAACGCGCATTAACCCTGCGCCGTGGCAAACAGGAAGTAACCGCGCTGCGGGCTTCACCCGACCGCATACATGTTGCTGTGGGTTACGTTGATGGTGTTGTTGAACTTTTTGATTTGCGAGCTCCAGAGCAATCTATATGCTCGTTAGCGATGCATAAGAGCGCTGTGTCTATTCTCCGTTTTGATGATATGGGTATACGATTGGTAAGCGGCAGTCTGGATACTGAATTGGTGGTTGTGGATATTGTTGAACAAGCTGGTCGACAGCGACTTATAGGGCACAATGCTCCAATTACGGATGCCCATTTTTTACAACGATTAGGAGAGCAAAACATTGTTATTAGTTGTTCAAAGGATACACAAATAAAGTTCTGGAATTTGGAAACACAATTCTGTTTCAAAACAATTGTTGACAATCGTACTGAAGTGTGGGCTTTGGCATTAATCCGAAATATTATGGTTGCTGGTTGCGGTGAGAGCACAATGAACGTTTACCGACTTCGTCGACGTGATGAACCAAACCAGAATATTGAAAATGCTGTTGAGGGATTAAGTATAGATGATGAGGATACAATTAGTCCCTTAAAAGTAACAAACTGTGGCGTTATTCAACGCGCAGGTAAAGGACGTTGTGTAAATTTAGTAACAGATCCAGCGGAGCATGTTATTAGCTGTCATGGCACTAATGATCTTATCGAAAATTTTTACTTTTGCTCGGCGGAGGAGTCTAAGGAGCGGCTTTCGAAGCGTTTAAAAAAGGCCCGTAAGGCTGGTGAGTCAATGGATCATGATGGTGAAGAAGATCAAAATGAATTATCAAAAGGTTTAAGTCTCAGTGATGAAATAAAGCGTTTGGAAAGTATAAAAGTAAGACAGAAAATCAAATCAATCGACGTTATATTCGGCGCGCAAAACGAATTACGTGTACTTGTCGGTTTAGCGAATAACAGTTTACAACTCTACGCGCTTAATGCTTCGGTAAAACACAAAGTGTCGGAGGAAAGTGTGAAGCAGTTGCGTGTATTGACGCGTATTGGCCATCAATCTGAAGTGCGTTCTGTATGTTTTAGTAACGATTCACTTGCAATTGGCTCGGGTGCAGGTGAATCATTTAAGTTTTGGAATCGCGAGTCCATGCAATGCCTACGTACAATAGCCACTGATTACATATTATGCACCACTTTCGTGCCAGGCGATCGCTATGCGCTACTGGGCATGAAAAACGGCAAATTGGTAATAGTAGATGTGAGTACGGCGGATGTTATTGAAGAGATACCGGCACACGAAGGTGAATTGTGGTCTATCGCACTAATGCCCGATATGAAAGGCTGTGTGACGGGTAGCAGCGACACAACAGTTAAAATTTGGACTTTCGAGTTGGTTGATGTGGCTACAGATGGAGGTGGTGAAGTGGATACAACACTACCAAAAGTGCTCTCGTTGTTACATAGAAATGTGCTCAAGTTGGAGGAGACGGTGTTATGTGTATGCGTATCACCGAATATGAAATATCTCGCCGTGGGTTTGCTCGATGCAACAGTGAAGATTTTCTTCCTCGACACGTTTAAGTTTTATTTGTCGTTGTATGGCCACAAACTGCCAGTGCTTTGTCTTGATATCAGCTATGATTCTACATTGATAGTCACAGGCTCGGCCGATCGTAATATAAAAATTTGGGGTTTGGACTTCGGTGACTGCCATAGATCGCTGTTTGCGCACGACGACTCAGTAATGGCGCTGCAATTCATACCCAACACACATATGTTGTTCAGCTGCGGCAAGGATGGTAAAGTAAAGCAATGGGACGCCGATTCTTTCGAAAAAATTCTAACGCTACCAGGTAAGATATAACTCTTCTATTCTGTAATTTTTTAACATAATTCAATACAAAACGATTATACTATTATTCTATTATAGGACACATTGGTGAGGCGTTCAATTTGGCTGTTAGCCCAAATGGTCGTTACCTCGTCACCTGCGGTTCCGATCGTACTCTGCGTCTATTTGAACGAACCGACGAGCCGATAGTCTTACAAGATGTGCGCGAGGAGGAGCGCGAAGAGCTGGAAAATCAACAGCTCGCCACTGGCGAAGAAAGTACTGTGCCCCAACTGCCTGGTTTAAAGTTGCCTTCAAGAAAAACTGTCGGTTCGGAGAAAGCTGCAGAATCAATACTGGAATGTCTGGAGATTTGCAAACAATATGATGTGGAAGACGAGGAAGACAAACCCGAACTGCATCCATTAATGCGGGCGCTGCAAGTAACAAGTCCCAATGAATTTCTTTTCACTACCCTAGCCCGTATACGTGCTTCGGATTTGGAGGAAGCGCTCTTGCTGCTACCATTTTCCAATGTCTGTGAGCTGCTCGAACGTCTGCCACGTCTAATAGAATGTCACAGCGATCAGATAGAATTGCTATGTAAAATAACAATTTTCCTATTCAAAGTGCATATGAAACCGATTAGTGCAGCGAAGAATCTGAAACTCTTGCTTAGCCGTTTAGTGCATGCATTACAGCGGGACGTCAGTGAAATGCGGGATACAATTGGCATGAATGTACATACGTTGGCGCTACTGCAACACAGTATAGAGGAACGCGAGGGCGTCGAACTGTTCCGTGAGGCGACACAGGAGCGCAAGAAGCGTGACAAGAAACGGGGTGAGGCGACCAAGCGCCGCTTAACGATAAAAATAACGTGAAAATCACAAATATAGGGCTTTTAGTTATAAAAGAACGCTAACGTACATACATACATATACATATGTATATAAGTTTTGTAATTGTTTTAGAATGGAATATACTTACAATTTGGTAAATATAAAATTATGAAATATTTATTATTATGGCAACTATTTTCAATTACAATAATATGGTTTCTTTGTATGTTTCTTTCGTCGTTTTAACAAGCATATGTCGTATATTTTAAATTAAATTTATATTTTTTTTAATTTTCGCTTTGTCCGAGTTATTTGCAGTCGTTTAAGTTGATAATTACAATATTTCGAGAACTTTCTATTGTTTGTGTCATGGTAGCATGTATGTATTAGTATTAGTTAAGAATAGTTAAGTTGTTGGGTTTTGCTATTGTTATTGGTATGTGTATATATGAACTTATTTATATACAGGAATGATTATTGCAGCAAGTAAGAGAAGTGCTGGTGGCTTATATATATGAGCAAATAGCAAAATGTTAAATAATTTTGTATTTGATAAGTTACATTTCAGGTGGTTTACGAAGAACAAAAGTCGATATAAGAAAATAAAACATAGTTGTCAATTGAATGCACATTTTAACGAAATAGACATGGATTGTTGTCAATTACATATGCCTGCTTTGGGGGCTGTGGGTCCGCAGTTCGTATTGCAACAACCTGAAAGAGTAAATTTGTAGGTTAATGTTTTATGTGTATGTTTGTGAGTAAATCAAAAATGTAGATTTGTGCGTTAAGAAAAAAAAAAACATCTACCACGGAAAAAGAGGAAAATCGTGCCGAGAAATATGAGCTTTCGAATAAGTTTTCCATTAATTATGACCACATTACCTCACAGAGATTTGTATATATATATATATATATATATATTATAAATTTAAAATAACTTACGCCGAAAAAATTTGTGTAGCATACTTCTGGGAAATTTTACGATTTAAAAGAAATGCAAAAATAGTGAAAATATTCTATCAGAGAACGTATACGATAATAGTGTGGATTTCCTGTGTAAAAAACATTAAATATTAATTTAATATTGCAATTACAAACTTAATTTTATATGATCTGCTTTTTATATACATACATTAGAGGTGCGGATTACTAGTACGCAGACCCTAAGTTCTACCCCTGTTCCGACCAATATCAAAAATCTGTTTTTCTAACACTTCGCCCACCGGCAGATAATACAAAACCTACAAGAATATTTCTGTCATAAAAAATCTTGCGTAAAACCCTTCAGCCGTTCAAAGTCGGCTTAAGACTCGTAGGGTTCGTCCACCGTTGTAGGATAACATCATAAATGGAATTGGAAGCTGGGCCAAATATCTACAATAGATGATACAAGAGATTGTATGATGATTACACGCGCAGTGCATGACTTGGCGAAAACGTATAAAAAAATTAGTAATGAAGCTTGGCTAAGTAGTAGATTGTTGCTTCAACTATGCGTTTTCCAAGTGTAACCTGTGACCTGTGATATGCGAATATTTCGACAAAATTTACCTCCGCAACGTGAAAATGTACCAGGCGGTCCATAGCTGAGTTTCTGAATGGTACATTTCTCGATTGGTGCCGTTGGCTTGCAATAAGACGATTGATTCGCCCATGGCATTGGCTGTCGAGGTTGTGGACAATTTGGTAAATAGCTAAGCTTATAAACCGTACAGTTTTCGACAGGCCCATCGGCGCGACACACTCCCGGCCGAGGTCTAATCGGCTCTGGCCGCCTAAATTCACATACATTCACTGGCATATACGATAGTTTGTTGATGGTGCAGCGATCCATGCTGCCAGTTGCGCGACAAATGAGCGGTTGTGGTCGAATGGGTGCACGTCGGCAGATCGGTTTCGGTACGAAATCATGCTTTTGCGTGGTCATATTGTAAAGAGGTCCGCAGGACTTCAGGCAGTTTTCCTTTGGCCGAATGGGCTGAGTACGTGCTACGCAACAGTTGGGTTGGTATGAAAGCTGTTATGGAAAATGTTTCAAAGACATATATAAAAGGTATGTAATTTTAACTTAAATTTCTTTAGCCCACCTTGTGTACAGTGCATTTCTCCAGAGATCCCGTCGGCATACATATACCCGGCATGGGGCGTATCGGTTCTGGTCGACAGCAGCGTGAATCCACTGGCATATAGCTGAGCTTGTAGACTGTGCAACCATCGGTGCGATCGCTACCCAAAGTTTTTATACTGTGCAACGGTACCACAGGAGCTGTACGTGTCGTACAGCAATTCGGCAAATAGCTAAGATTATACGTCGTGCAGAGATTTTCATAACGTGGCGGCACGCAGCGCACCTTTTCCGCCCACGGCATCGGCTCCTTGGGCAATGGACAAACGGGCAAATAACTCAATTTCTGTACGGTGCATTTCTCACTGGGACCAGTCGGTCGTTGTATGTTATATGTTTGCACTATTGGCTTGGGCGGTGGATTACGGCATATATCCACCGGCATGTAAGACAATCTATTGATTGTGCATCGCTCCAATGGGTCGCATGGCTTGCATATGCCGTTTACTGGACGTATGGGTGTACGTTTGCTATAACCTTTCGGTACAAAGTCATGTTTCTGTGAAGTCATTGCATAGAGTGGGCCACAAAAGCGCAATCCATTGTCCGGTGGCCGAATCGGTGCGGCACGACCAACTCCACAGGGTGGCAGGTATGACAGTTTCTGCACCGTACACGATTCCATACGACCGGTATTGGATAATATATTCGGACATGGTCGTATTGGTTTCGCGCGATAGCAGTCGCCACAATTCGCGAAATATGAACGTTTGTATATTGTGTCCGTCTCAAGTGGCGCAGTTGAGCGCATAATGCACGACATCGGACGGATTGGCTGGGTACGTGGCGGCTGTTGATAGCAGCAGCCCGCATAATCGCCGCAGTCGCAGCGGCAATTGCAGTCGCCCCCTGGCGGACACGGTGAATAATCGACCGGTGCCTGGCAAGGATCACACTTGGGCGGGCAGTACTGATCGCAGGCCATAATTCCATCCCCACCACAACCGTTACCGGTCGGGCATTGGTTGGCAAACGGACTGCAGTTGAGGCATAAAATTAAAAATGAAATAGACAAAAATATGTCGGTAAAAGTTAAAAAAATGTTTCGGTAGAACATTTATATATGTATATATATATTTTTTTATTTATTACTCACTCGCACATCGGAATGAACTTTTAGCTTTAGTGTTTAGAACTACAGAACTATTGAATGGTTGAGTCCAGAGTTAAGATTTCTCTCTGTTTGATTACACAAAAACACGAAAGCGATTTAATTTTGATTGTTTAATTGCTCGAAAAAAGGAATTTTTGATAATATATAAAACAAAAAACACAGCGGACAAATTTGAAATTTTGTGAACGACAAAAACGTAAATGTGCTCGGTTTAAAGTCGAAAACTGAATTAAAAATCAAGTGATTGCTAAGCAAGGTATACTTCCGCAAGGGGTGGCGGAGGTGGTGTTATTAATAAAAAGCACATATTTACTACGAAATGCTATATGTATTTCCTCTTTAGTAAGAAATTATTAAGCATTCCTTCCAAAGAGCATTACGTATACGCAGTGGCAAAATTGTTCTTGAAGATATAAGGATATTCATTCGGCTGAAAGCTGTTTTTTGCGAAGCAACTCGAGTTCTTCGTCTGTCTTGTGAGTCTCCGAATTCGTTGTGTGACATGGCGGACTTCATCAGCGCAGTTTAGACATTTTTTCCTGATTTTCCTGGGAAGCGCCCAACAAAGTTCTTCTGCGTTGAGAATTTTGTTGCGTTTCTATACTTATAATGACGGTCGTGTGTAGGATTAAATCGCCTTCGTTATTTTGGCATCAATAAATGGTAAGGAGGATCGCCATGGGTTTTCTAGTGAATTGTTAGAAACCTTACCGAGAAAAAAATGCAAATTTAACATTAGTAAGACATAGGGTTATTATTTTTCATTAATTTATTGTAGATATTTCATTGAATATTTTTATTTAATCCTAACAAATTTTTCGAATTTCATATGTATATAATATGGTTATCTATTTTCTGATATCATAATTGCAAATAAGTTAGTTTTCCTTTAATGTGAAAAGGAGAACGTTTTAATTTTGGGTCTTAAAATATGTACACAAGTATGTGTGTTTATGCACATAAGTAGAACTACGGTAGTACCAAGATTTTAACATATAAGTATTGCTATTTTCGTCATGTATTATTTTAAATACATAAATATGTGTATATATAATATGCACGACACACACACAATATAGAACAATAAAATAACAATCAACAAAAATATTGTAGTTTTATATATTTATCAAATCAGGTCTAAAAAATACATTTGAAAAATTAAAATAGTATTGAAACAAATATTTATTAAATTCCAACTGATTCAGCGCTCGTTCTTGGCTGTGCATGCCATAAAGCCCCTATTTTATTTAACTCAAACAAAATTTTGCAGTAATTTTATTCAACTCTTCAAGAAGGAACATTTAGATTACGTTAGGTTTGAAATAATTTTTGTGTTCGAAAATGTTCCGAAATCTCATTATGTAGTGTAGTTTAAAAATAAAAGAACTTGTTTAATTTGATGTAAATAAGTCAAAAATGTGTGTTGTTTTGTTTTGTTTTGTTTTATTTTATTGAATTTTTATATTTATTGTTTTCGCTTTGTAATTAATTACTTCTATTTAAAGAGTGAATTAAATATATAATATTTTTTTGTTTCTTGTTTTCTTTTCTTTTATTGTGAAGTGAAAACTTTTCAAATTTCCATTTTACTTAATTCTTCTTCTTTTTGATTTGAAGACTCGCGCTTATTTCTTGTTAATCATATATTGTCCACAGAATCAGCATCATCCTCAGAACTGATCTCATCACCGAATTCGATGTCTTCATCAAAACCATCTTCAACGAATGTAACTGTGTCGTTGATGCGAACTGATTCGGGGAATTCACCGTATGTTTTCAAATTTCTCGCCTCATCTGGTGTATATTTTAAAATAACATCAGCTTTTGAATCCTGATAATCACGTAGACCAACCAAAATGATGTCGCCTTGATTAATCCATACCTGCAAGAGATCAGAATAATTGTTTTTAATTTACATAATATTAAGTCTTCCTAGTTATTATTATTATAATATTATTAGGTGAATTTTCTGAAAAATTCTAGTCAAATAATTGTAAAAATTGTCGAATTGCTACAAATTCGAAAAACACTGGAAACTGGATGACACCCAATTTCTCTCAAAAACAAGTCCGTTTCAGGTTGCAAAATTTAAAAAGTTAAAGTCTGCTTAACTCTATTTTCTTTAGTCAGCTGGGTATGTGATGTTTGTAAAGCGAGTTCTTCTTTAATTTTTAAGTTCTGTAGTTGCAAACTATATATTATTTTAGCGATTTAAACTATTTATGAGAAATGTTACATGATTGTCCTCATTTCAATTATAAAAAATCGAAGAAAGTATTTTGAATCAAAAACCTTGGATTTAAAATCTTACTTTTAAACAAGATTTTTTTTTAATACTGATAACTCTCAAGTCGTTAAAAAAAAGGTGAAAAATGTAATTGAAGATTTTTTTATCAACACTGGAAGTGCGCTTATGCGCTTTAATTAATACACAAACAAGTAAATGTATCTAGTTTGGATTGTGGAAGACGTATTTGTTATTAGACATATTTGTTAATACATATATTCCTATAAATATTGCCGAACTCATACATACGTGAACTAAACTAGAGTTATGACCTACCACAAAACTCAAATATTTGGTTATCAACATAAAATCAAACGAAAAAATTAACAAAAAATATAAGTTGTCGCACCATACCAAACCAATTGCGATAGTAAATTGACTAATTGTGATATCAAATTTAGGCATGGTTATTATTATATTCTACAATATTGTATAATTTACTATGTCGAATTCGTGGCTGGTTTTTCTATTTAACAAGTGATATGATATTGTTAGTAATGGCTAAAGAATTTCCTCATCTTTTCCTTTACGCATTATCAATATGTTGGGAGTGTGTGAGAATAAATGTTTAGCAACTGTAATATCACTTTTAATTGATAAATTAATAAGCTGCGAAATTTATGAAATTCACAGTACCGAAGCTGCGTCACTAGTGGAAGGGAATTTCTAATTAATGAACGTTCTGCCAGCCGGCTAAATCAATATTTATGTATAAACAATCATATATTTTGTAAGCAATGACTCAACATTGAATTTGAATTGGGCTTCGTTATACGCATTTCACCAGTCATACATCTAATCATAATAACTTTTATACGGCTTTTTGTATTTTTATACTCTCGCAACATGTTGTTACAGAGTACATTAGTTTAGTTCACCTAGCGATTGTTTGTAACACCTAGAACTTAACGACTTAGATATATATATATAAATGATCAGGATGAAAAGACGAGTTGAAATCCGAGTGACTGGCTGTCCGTCCTTGCAAATTTTTGTAAAAGTGGGTACGGCCCCGCCCCTCAATAGGCTTAATATATATATCTCAGAAGCAGTTAAAGCGATATCAATCAAACTTGCTCCGACTCAGTTTTTCTAGCATCTCTTCATATACTGAGAAAATTAGTGAAATCGGATAATAACCACATCCACCTCCCATACAAAGGTTATGTTGAAAACTACTAAAAGAGCGTTAACTCGCTGAAGGAACACGTCAGAAACATTAAACCTTACAGCAAATATGATATGGAAGGGTTACACAGGAATCCGTGTAAAGTTTTGAGGATGGGAGTGGCTCAATTAAAAAATGTTAACTACCATTAAGGAGATTACTTCCAAAAAATTTCTGCATATTGAATCAATACATACACGCTTACATAGATTAAAAACCATATGTGGAAAAACAAAGTAATGCAGGACAGCAGATCTATCTAACTTTTTCTGAATGTTTATTTAAAATCTATATTTATGGCATGCGGTTATTTGAATACTTAATTGATAGTAAATTATCAAAATATCAAGAGACATGCTAAGATGCACTAACTAAACTACGTAATGCAATTTTAACCAAAACATTAATGAAAAAGTAGTTAGCGCATAAATTAGGCGCTATTATAAATATATAACATAACTGTGCATGTCAACATACTTTGCTTTCACACACGGGTTTGCGACAGCCTGTCGATAAGAGACCAATGTGCATACATATATACATATATGACGTTTCAAGTTATAAAGATAATGTAATGGGGAAGCACCTAAGGTGTCATAAATTACAATTTTTCGAAATTATGTTATATTACTAGTGGAAGGTTGTGGGAGGCTACTACTTGCAATGTAGAAACTCCATTAATAAATCTTAAGTCGCACGCGTTTAAAACAAATACAGAGTAGTTTTTATTTTTGCTATGCTGTGTCAATACATTGGAATTTGGTGAGTAAGGCACAAAGATAGTGAGGCTAGAAAACGTCGTACATTCGCACCCATACACAATGAAGCGTTCGTTATACACTCACAACAACAACAACAACAACAAACCTACATATAAGTAAAACCCTAAAATGTTGCATATGGTATTTAATTAAGAAATCAATGGGCAAGCAGGTGGCAGCAGTCTTAATGGTGGCGCGCATTGATAAGATAAACGGCCAGTCGTATTCGCAAATGCAGGCGTTGCAGTTGACGTAGGCACAAAATTCAAGCAAGCTTTGCTGCTTTGTGCTGGTATTACTGGCCAAAAGGCAATATGTTTAACCAAGTCGGCCGGCTTCGACGTCGTTAAATTTCCACATGTCCGAACACGACATTATCTTATCAATATTACAGTGTCTCTGCCGGTTGCTAGTAATCAGTGGGTTTTGTATAAAATGTGAAAGCTTAGCGACAGCGACGACAAACGGCAGACAGACCTGAAAGTGAACGAAACTAATTGAGAAGTATCAAAGCAAAAAAGCTATCGAAATATATCAACCGATCGTAAGACACGCGAATTGTCCTCGTGTCGAGATAATTGTGAAATTGTGCGCATTTAAATTATAAACTGAAAGTAAAAAAATTTGTGAACGGCACTTAACAACGGAGAATTGTGTGTGGAACTGTATTGAGTTACAACAACAAATCATGTTAGTCAAATCGAAAAACATATTTCTGCTACTATGTATAATATTCATACAAACAATGGTGGTATTAAGCACAAATGCACCGTTGCCGGCTAGGAAAGCCCCACTAGCCGGCTTGAATCCAAGGGCAGCAATGGAATTTTTGGAGAATCGACGTGGTAAAAACGAAAATACCAAGGCATGGACACCAAAATTATTGGCGAAACGCGAGGCGGTGCCACATTCGGCACCCTATATCGTATCAATACAACGCATGACACCAGATGACGGACTCGTACATTATTGCGCAGGCACTATAATTAATGAGAATTGGATACTAACAGCAGCTCACTGCCTCACCTCGGATGAAACAGTGGATAACTCCATCATTGTTGCCGGTTGTCATGATCTACGCGGCGCCGAAGAAGGCGACTGTATACAGGTGCGCACTATTGATCATTATGTTCGACACGAGCTTTATCTTGGAGGCATAAATCCATATGACATCGCACTCATCTACACCAAACGACCGTTACAATTTACAGAGCATGTGCAACCGGCACAGTTGCCAGAACAGGATGTGCTGCCAGTTGGTAGTGGCACACTTTATGGTTGGGGTAATATTTCGATGACACTGGTGCCTAATTATCCCCATCGCTTGCAGGAAGCTGATATGCCCATATTGGATATGGAAATATGCGAAGGTATATTAGCTGCCTCCGGTTTGCAACTGCACGATACCAATCTGTGCACGGGTCCACTAAATGGTGGTGTCAGTATCTGTACCGCTGATTCTGGTGGCCCTCTTATGCAGCCGTGTTGTGATCGTTTCAAGGACGGTTACAAAATTATTGGTATAGTGTCGTGGGGAAAAATGCCTTGCGGACAGAAAAATTCGCCATCTGTATTTGTGCGTGTTTCAGCGTTTACGCATTGGATTAGTGATATTATCACGACGACAACACAGTTCGAGTAAAATAAGGCGAAGACTTAAGGAGAGAGAATTTAGAGAATGCTCGAAAGCTGGGAACTGAATACTGAAATGCCAACAATTAAATGGCCCTAAAACCGAAGGCGCATAGCGTCGAATTGGTGGCAAACAAAATCTCATGAATTTATAATAAGAACTTCAGTAGTGTTATTAGTATTAATGAAAGTAGTAAAACGTATTTAAAATATAGTACAACTATTATATTAGTAATTTCATAAAATGAAAAATATATAGTTAACAATCGTACATAGGTATTAAAAATGAAAAAACCTCGCCAAATATAAAAAAAACTCGAAAAGACCATGTTAAAAAAATTTTTTTTTTTAATATTAAACATATCTACTTATACATATAATGTTGTAATATTTATTTACGCTTGTAGGTAATTAACTTTCAAAACGAGATTAAGTCTTTAGAAACTTCTATTTTCAAATCGAAAACAGCATGCATTAAAAATTTTTTGTTTACATTTGTTGTAATATATTCAATTAATTCATGTTATTGAAAAATAATCATATATAAGAAGACTAAGGAATAAGAAGGACTTCCTTTTTATTTTTTTGAAAAAAAAAAAACAATTTCTTGTATAATGTAATATTTTGTATAAATTGAGGACCTCTTTAATTTGAGCACAAAATCAACAATCAAGTTTGTACAAATTTTATATTTCGAAAAACCTTTAAAATTACCAGGAATATTTGACTCAGGTTTCAAATTGTGAAATATGCTTCGACATCATGATTTTACTCAAAGTTTTCTCAAATTAGTGGTGCCAACACTACCATGTTTGCTCATTTTACGTAAATTATGCCAGCTCTCATTGCTTTGTGATTCGGCAAAGCACAACTAATGGCACAGTATGCCCAGATAATGCTTCAGAAATTCGCCATTCCATGGCGAAGAATTAATTTTTAAAAAAACAAGAGTAGTGTATGAAAAACGAAGCCTTACAGATATACATAATGTAAAATAAATAAATGTTAACTTAATTAAATGCCCTTTAAATCTTTTTTTGTTGAAACTTTTTAAAAAATCATTTCATATTTAAAAATTTTAAACTCTATTTAACTAATTCTACTAACTAACCATTACACCACCTCCTCCATGTTTCACAGTCGGTAAAAGATTTTCTTTTTCGAGTGCTGTGCCGCTTTTACGCCACACGAGCTTTCTTCCTTTGATACCAAATATACAATATTTGCTCTAATCTGAGAGTAGGACCTTTTCCCAAAAATCTGGAGACTTGTTTATATACTATTGTATTCTATTGACGTCTGAAATGTATGGCTTCTTGCGTGATACACGTGCATGATATCCATTATTTTTCAATATTTTCTCTACATTTCCCATTCCCATTTTTTGATATTTTTGCTTATTTTTAAGGCGATTACCTTAGGATTTTCTTTTACTGACCGCAATATTTCACGTTTTTCGCGCTCGGTTAACTTGCTAGGACGGCCAGAACGAGGTTTTGAAGCTATTGAACCAGTATTTTCGATATTTTGTTCGACGTACTGCACAGAAAAATTAGTTCTTCCAATAATTTGACCTATTTCACGGAACGATCTTCCTCCCTTTTTTTAGTTTCAAGATTATTTTTCTTTCATCAAAGCTAATTTCCTTGTTTTCGGGCGCCATCGTAAATTATTTTACACAAAAACTTCAGAATCGGATCAAAATAACGTATTCGTATTAAAATTGAACCCACAACAAAATATAACGGCTTTTGAAATGAAATAAGCCGCTACGTTAAAAGGGGAATTCCCTTTTAGGAAGTGTACGGAAGCTTTTTCTGGTCAAAAGTGTTGACATATTTCGTTTTAAGCGTAAAAAAAACGTAATTGTTAGTTGTCATTTTGAAAAGGGCAGCAAATTATAAAAAAAAAACACTTTGATATCATGTGTACATAAAAGAAAAAAATCCAGTTATTAAATTTATTCTCATGATAACATTATTTTGATGCGTGAAACGTGAAATTTATTCGCAATTTAGTCTGCTTACATTTCGCAAATATATTCATGATTGCAATTGAGCTGTTTCAAATGAATATTTGCAATATGTTTGGAAATTCGAATTTTATCATACAGTTTTTGCATATAGTATGCATATATACGATGGCGGGTCAATAAGTCTGTGACTTTTTGAGTTTCTGACCTCTTTTCTGAAAAAACAACACTACTAAACACTACTACTAAAAGTCACGTACTTATTGACCCGCCCTCGTATGTCTAGAAATATACATAATATAATTGAAATATTTTAGAAATTGGCGAATAAATATTAGCAAATTGCAAAACAAAAAAAAATATTTTTGTGCACCACTTAAATGAAGCCTCAATGAATAGAGCAACAAAAGTTTCCCCAGTCTGAATATGGTTACAGCTACCTTTAAGTAATTTCATGATTACATCTCAAGTTTTCTGTGAATTAATGATTATATGTACAGTTAAAAAAAATTATATAAATATTACCAAGATTTGTTCCCCATAACTATTTTACTATAAAAGTTTAAATTAATGTACTATCAATGTAAATGTAGGCTTGTAATATGTATATCTTGAATAGAATTCAGATAAGCGGAGATTGTTTTTGCATTAAAAGGTTCCCAAGGTAAACAGTATTTTATTTACCTTTTTAAAACTTGAAGCACCTGGTTTTTTCATTGTTACTATAAAATAACTAATATAATAAATATATAAAATAATAATTTATCCTACGTAGTTATTTATGCAAAATACATAAGCGCAACGACGTTAAAAAAGCGTTGTAAATTTTACATATTTTTAGAAGAAATTATATACATTAATAGAAACAATTGCATCGTATCAAATGTTTAGTATTAAAATGAAATAGATATACTCTGTTTGAGAAACAGCTGATTCGAACTCTAGTTCAAATGCAGTGAGTCACAAAAAAAAAAATTAATTTGAATTAGTCAATCGAATATTTGTAAATATTTTTACTTTTCAAATTACAATGCCCGTACGTTTTATAAATTTAATCCCGAATCGAGATTGCAACGCAATAAGTTTATGATTTCCTTTTTTTGCAAAACGGGTGCGACGGTTAATGAGGTTCGCGAGCATATACATTACATTATACTAAATGTATTCTTGTGTAAATTGCACTATTTCATGAATATGTATGTTCGTATATTCAATGAAAATAAATTCAATGTTTATATATTGATGCATATAAAATAGAGCGTTAAAAAACTTAAAAAACACATACACCTTCACTTTATACGAGTCTTGCAATAAACATATACTCATAGAGTGCCAGACGATTAATGTATACAATTATTTTAATAATATACAATTAAATATTCTTTAAATTGGAGCACATTTTTGTAATTGCACACACGTTTAAAGCGAGAGCAAGTTCCTCCCCAACCCCACATTTTTCTTTTCATAACCTACCTTCTTTCTGAGTTTCCCCCGAATGTGACACAAACGTTTCACTCCGTCAAAACATGTTGCCTCAAGTCGCCCATTACCCAGCATTTTGGTGACTTGTGCATATTCTTGCTGATCTTCCTTGAAAATCAATTCACGTTTTTCGAATTCATTTTCGTTCTTTCCACGACGACGATTTTTACCTCCTTTTCCCTTATTTTTTGGCATTTTGGTATTGTTGTTAAGCTTACTTCTCTTTTACTATTATTTAATAATGTTGTTGATGTGCACTTTCAATTTTGGATCTACGGAAAATTTTGAAACTTTTTATAATTTGATTATAAAATTTACTAGCAAAATGTTGAAAATTTACTTACGAAAATGCTTGAAAACGTCGTGATGAACTTTTTCACTTCGAGTGTTTCGACAGAAAGGAAAGAATAATTACGATGTATTTATATATTGACAGTCAGCGCACCCGTAACGTAGGTGCAACTGAAAAGAATAGTGTTTAAAAATGTTGTAGCCTGAAATAAATAAAGATGGCTGCGCGATGATATGTGCGAAACAAATATATATAAGAGATAATAGATGCATACACAAGGTTGTATTGAGAGCTGAGGAAATCAAATATTGCGACAAATAACCTAAATATCTGCCATTGGATAACAACGAAATATAGGTTAAAAATGAAAAAAAAAAAATGTTTCAATTGTTAGGGAAAAATATTGAATGCTAATACCATTCTTTTCTTCTTTTAATAATTTTGTAAATATATACTATATACTTCTTTTAGTAATTTTATAAATATATGTGCGGACTTAAACTATCTTAGCTTGTGAAGCTTAAAAACGAATGTGAATTAAAAATTAAATTTTTTTGAAATACTTAAATTTGTTGATCTAAAAGCTAATTACATTTTGATGGTATTCTTAGTTTAGTTAGTATTTTTATTTATTTAGTATTATTATTTATTTAAAAAAATTTAAGGTCTATAATTTTATATAAAGGAACCAGACTGCCAGCAATGGGTGCGAACACCGAATACCGAATACCGAAAACCGTTTTCGATTTCTTTTATGATATTGAGTTGCAACCCTATGGTGATGTAGATAAGATGATTGGTTTTCCTATTAAAAAAGCAAGATATTGAATAAAAAGTGCAATATTTTAATAAGAGACAATGTGAAACCAAATTTGTATTTATTTATTTATACATTTGGGAAAGATTATAATGTTATAGCCTATAAACAATAGAATTTTATTGATCGTCGACGTCGCCTGATATTATTGGCCACTGCCCTCCGAAAACGGAGGAAAACAAACAACGAAGCCTGTGAACTAAACAAACAAGGGCAATACAATTGACGAAAACTTTAAAATTTCTTATCAGTTCTTGGCGTTTCTGATAACTATTTTACCAATTTCTAATGCTAATTAAAAATTTATAGATCAAAGAGAACGGGACACAGTATTGCAGGAAAAGCATTTTTTTGGCTATTCGTTTTAAGAAGAAATCAAGTAAAGACAAGAAAGTGTGACGTGTCACAAGCAATCGCGATACACAAAGTAACAGATTCTAATTGATCTTTCATACATTTTTACTCTCTATAAAATGTGTGGCACAAATTCGACAAGCACAAATGTCACACGCGCCCTTATACTCGTTGGTGGCTATGGAACACGACTCCGTCCTTTGACACTTAGTACACCAAAACCACTAGTAGAGTTTGCGAATAAACCTATTTTATTGCATCAGCTCGAAGCTTTAGTTAGTGCTGGATGCACGCAGGTTGGTGTATTACTAATGTAAATATGCCCATGTTTGTAGTTTATTAAACACTTTATATATATTCAGGTTATACTTGCTGTTTCGTACCGCGCTGAACAAATGGAAAAAGAACTCAAACAGGAGGCAGAAAAATTAGGCATACATTTAATATTTTCACATGAAAATGAACCACTTGGAACAGCCGGTCCACTGGCATTAGCGAGAGACATTCTCAGTTCCAGCAATGAACCTTTTTATGTTCTTAATTCGGATGTGATTTGTGATTTCCCATTTAAACAATTAGAACAATTCCACAAAAACCATGGCAAAGAGGCCACAATCGTTGTAACAAAAGTTGAAGAGCCATCGAAATACGGTGTAGTGCTGTACGACGAACAAGGCCGCATTGAAAATTTCATCGAGAAACCACAGGAATTCGTAAGCAATAAAATTAACGCCGGTATATATATATTTAATCCATCCGTGCTGGACCGCATAGAAGCCAAGCCAACATCAGTTGAAAAAGAAATATTTCCCGTAATGGCTGATGAGAGGCAGCTGTATGCGATGGAATTACCCGGGTTTTGGATGGATATAGGACAACCTAAAGACTTCCTCACAGGTGAAAATATAACAAACATATGACACGTATGAGTTAACTCGTTGCGAAAGAGATTAGAGATAAAGTGCTATTTAGTCATTACATTACATACATTTAGTCCAAACGTGCTACTATTGCTTGAAAGCATATTTCTTTTCCGCTTTCTAAGCGGAATAAAATTTATCACTCTCATGATAACACAACTTTCAACAATTAACTATTTGTTTTGGTTGGATATCGACGCTAAAGGTTGACTATTTAAAATGATAACGCTCAATAGCTAGCTGAATATATTATTTCCATTTATCTACTTCCATGTGAAACATTAAAATCGTTTAGCACAGTAAATAATAATTAAAAAATGATTACATACACGTACACAGGGGAACGTGATTGTTTTCTACAATATGTATATTGATATCCATCATATAACTTTTTTTTTTTCTTAGGTATGTGCCTATACTTAACATCATTAAGGCAAAAACAATCATCCAAACTTTATACAGGACCCGGAGTAGTGGGAAATGTTTTGGTAGATCCTACAGCGAAAATTGGCGAAGGTTGCCGTATTGGACCAAATGTTACCATCGGTCCAGATGTAGTAATTGAAGACGGTGTTTGTATTAAGCGCTCAACGATTCTCACAGGTGCCATAGTTAAGTCACACTCATGGTTGGATTCCTGCATTGTGGGTTGGCGTTCGGTTGTAGGTCGTTGGGTACGTTTAGAAGGTATAACAGTACTCGGTGAAGATGTTATTGTGAAAGATGAGATCTACATAAACGGTGGCCAGGTACTGCCCCATAAAAGTATAGCCGCTAGTGTGCCAGAACCACAGATAATAATGTGAATGTCATAATTATGTACTACAGATAGATAGACTGCAATATGTGTAGCTAATAGTGATATACCCCGTATTGTATTTTGCCTTTACATTAGCGAGTTTTTAATATTTGATTGTTTGACATTTCCTTGTACGTTTCTAAGAATTAATTTTAATAACTAAGTATGCATACATATATGTATGTGAAATTCAAGAACGTATTTCAAAAACATATGTTGGAAATGAATGGGTTCCACAGCAGTAAACATTTAGTGTATTGGTTACAATGTGACTTCTAGATATATGCACACAAAACAGTAAATAAGTCTTGAGATAAATTTTTACAAATAAACTTGTATTATGGCTTACATGAAATAATTTAAATTGGAATCAAGTATGCAATATATTGAAACTTTTGGGCTTGAAAAAACATGAAATTCTAAATGGTGTTTGTTTTTTATTGGAAAATAAAAAGTAAATGAAATTTTAAATATATTAAAAATGTGTTTTAGTTAGTACAGCTACAAAACATGATTTAAAACATTTAAATAATAATATATGTTCCTACGAATATAGATATTGTACCCTATGCGTACATATGTATATATAATTTATTGTACATATGGTCTTGGTAGATATTTCACTTCCAATGAAATTTGTAAGTGTCCTCGATATACATGTCTTTATGTTGCGAATTCAGCAGGATATGTACTCAAGACGAAGTAGGCTAAACCTACATATGTTAGATAGTGGTTTCGAGTGTTTAAGTATATAGAACAGTTAAAACACAATATTTTTGATAATAGGTTTTATTAAGTTTATAATTTATATGTAGTAATTGCAATTCAAATTGTAATTATAGGTAATTGTGGTATTTTGTTTCCAATTTTTGTAATATTTCTTCATATCAGTTGTATTTGTTATTGTAATTGCTAAATACATTTTGTATGTATGTAATACGTTACGCTAAGAATTTTTCTCTTATTTATATATATTTTTATTTTGAAATTACATGTCCTTCTTATAAGATTCTTGTTTCTTTGTGCTGACTTAAGTGTGTTATCTCCACACTTAATCAGAACACCTTTCACAAACATTTTAAATTGTTTCGAAATTTATTATTCCTACATTTTCGCACGCCTTATATAGATTCTCTTTATTCGAAAGTTAGTATATGCAGCATGTTTGCAATAAAAATTTCAAATATCACAACACACATGTTTCTTTATTTATTTTTGTTCTTATGTAATATTACAAGCGTTTCATTGGTTTGCTTTTGTGTGTAATATAGCGTTAATTTGCATATGAATGTTTTAATAAAGACGTTCGCACCAACTACTACACTTAAAACAATGCGTAAACGCCACTATTTAAATAAAAAAATTTTTTATATATACGTACTATACATACATATATGTGTGTTTCAATGTAAAGAAATTAAACTTATATGTTAAAAATATTTTAATTATACATACTATTAAACTAAGTTGTTCATTTCAGGCAAAATAAAACAGGAGCTTTACCTGATGGCTGCTTTTTAATTATAACAGAGTTTGTAAATGTGGCAAAATCCTTGTAACTAAATGAGGTCCTTTTATATATAACTATAAACATACATATGCATATATATGTACGTTACTAATTATTTTGTCGTTCTTGTTTTTTTTCTAGATGCAGTACAAAATATTGCATGAGTTTATTATTATTTTTCAAATCTTAATATTGTTAAATAATTAAATTGGTTGTTGTTTATAATACTTATTTAATGAGTGCATTCCCTTCAAATAGTATATAATTACATAAGAACTAAGTCATACACACATAAATCAATACATTTAGAATAATACAAATATCAAAATATAAACTTAGGCTGAGTGAATAGGACGCAAAAGTAATCGCATATGAGAACACAAAAGCACACATGAGCTTATATTTTTCCAAATATTACAATTAGTGGTAGTTTTGTAATCTAAGATATATTTTGTTCTTTTATTTATTTTGAATTGAATAATTTTTGTAAAGTAATGTTGAATATAACCGAATCTAACTCGAGTCTTTTTTATCAAATTATTATTACCTGTTGTACGTGCATATGTATTACATTTATTTAAAATAAATTATTGCTAAATATTTTATTTTATTTAAATTTAAAGAATGATACTTTTGTAGTTACTTCTTCATTGATCAGTCAATGGTGAGAAAGCCGCTTTAAGCATTTATTCACTTAAGAAAATATATATTCTGAGATTCTAAACTGTACTCAAATATAGTGTTGATTGCTAACTAAAAATTAACATTTCGAAAATTAGATATTCATTTTATTTATGTGAGAAATTGCAGAATGCGTGTTTAACAACATATGAAATTTCCGTTTTTGTGGCAACTATATGTATATAAAACATATGTATATAAAAAATGTTGTCTTAAATTTACACAGAATGTTAGTATTCATGGTGACATTTCCCATCTACTTTACTATAAAATGAATAAGCAAACATATTATTTATTTTATTTTTTACTGATATTAAATCTTTTGTAAATAAAAATCATACATGAAAAGCACAAAATCACAATACCATCGCATTTGAGAAACAATTGAAAACAAAATGGTGAAATTCACATAATGAATCACCATATTTAAAAATTTTTGTTTTGAAAATTTACACTAAATTCGTTAGTTTAAATATCAAAAAAAAAATTTACATGATAAGTTATTACATGTTACATGATAAAAATTACGACTAATTGCTACACCATTCTATATCCCATATGTATATTAGACCACATGCTTCCAATTGAATTTGTATCAAAAATAAGACTTAAGTGATTCATTTAAAATTTATTACAGATAAAATAAAAAAATAGTAGTGCATAAATTTTTACTACGAATGAATATTTATCCACTATCACATTGGGCCAGTAAGGATCAGTGAGCTAACTGTCCCATTTACAGGTTTAGCAAAGAACATTTTATGTCACTCACGTTTAAGAAGAGAAAAAAGAACTTAGTGATTTGAAAACATTACAATTTAGACGCATGAAAAAGCAACAGTTTTTATTACTGGCATACCTTTGCGATCTTGTTTCATGAATGCGGTATTTATGTTTAACACACATCTCCAGTCCTTAACTTAGTAATAGTTTTATCATATATAGTGCTCAATAGCCACAAAAAATATTCTATACTTTTGTTGTTGGTTTCTGTTGCCACTTTACATGACTTAGGCAATAAACTGCGTGGAGCCGTCCATCACAAAGGGGTTACCTTGTTTTTGCATCAGTTCTTTCAGACGTGAACGTGTCATTGGTGGCGAAAAGGTATCGACTGAACGTTGCTGCGTATAACGTGTATTACGTTTCCTAAGTGTGATGCGTTTTACTGTGCCAATTGTCAAAAGGTCGTTGTTCCCATCTTTTGAAAGTCTTGCACTTTTGCGTAATGGGGGCATAACACTAGCTTCGGTCGAACTAGTTTTTCTCATCTCATTAACTTCCGATCCGACAACTTCATTTGCCAAACATACTTCACTAATATGTTTACGTTTACGTTGCTGGTTTTTTAATTTTGCAGCAGGGGTTTCGTCAACATTAGTAGTAACTTTACTTTTGCTCATTTGAAGATTCCTTTTGGCATTTTGTGTAGCGTTTTTGTCTTGCGCAAACGCAACAATGTTAATTACATTTGATTTGGAGCTATTACGTTTGCCTTTCTTGGTGTCCACTTGTAAAGAAAGAGCAGCTGTTCTCTTTTTGTCTTTAGCCGCATTGGTTGACTTGCTGGTAGTTACGGAATTAGCTTTTGTGGTGGCTGTTCGACCTTTCTTTATAATCAGCTCAGTTTGTACATTTAGTTTATTAACTTGGACAAATGACGATTTGCGACTACGTAATAAAAGCTGCGTCAATGGCAAACTGATTGGCGATTTGCGCAATTGTTGCATTTTCAAAGCTAGCGCCGTATTTGTGGAACGACCACGACGTGCCATGTGACGTGTCTTATATTGGTCCTTCTTTTTAGCAAATTTGTGGTGTGGTTTTTCACACGGAGTTTGATGTATATTGACCAGAGTCTTCATTTGTGCGACTAGGCGGACGAATGCAGATTGATGCGATGGTGAGGTTATGATCGTACTCAATAAGGTAGAACTGCAATTGAAATGTGTAAATTAATAAATCGAAATTTAATTGTTATTTTTCTCACTTTGCAATAGTGAATTTTGATGTTTCAGAAAATAAATGCAATTTTGAACGATAAATTTTCACAAAAAAATACAGCGAAAGATATTTCTGGCACAGTAACTGAAAATTTTTACAAATTTACAGAAAAATTCAAAGTACACTGAGGTTTTGTGATCAAGAGTTGTAATAGTTGGAAAGTATTTTATATATGAAGGTGGAACTGAACAAAATTTAATTTACAATAAGCCGTTGTTTCAAATTTGTTCACATTATTCGGCCAGGGATTGATACCTCTAAGCGGAAACAGAATTTCACAACGTTGCGATGATCTGTATTGCATTAATTAGTATTACAATTAAAACTGAATTATATGTATTTAAGGTAAAAACTGGTTTTACTATTTTCAACCAACATCGCCGTTCAATCACTTGTTGTCTATTTCTTGGATTGTATTTTCTGAACGTAACGTAAAACGAGGTTAATGCGGTTGCATTTGACCAAAAAATACCTGAACGATTTGTGTATATAGATTTACCTCGGCTTTGGCTTGTAAAGGTGATATTTGTGCGGATGTTTTGTATCCTCTACTCCCATTGCTTCGTCATCATCTACATCTTGCTCTCCGTCACTGCTATCTTCAACCAACTTCGAACAATCATCACAGTTTAAATTTTTAATATTCGTTGCTAAACATGCCACGGGTATTTTTATTGTTGCACCTCCTCGTGATTTGCTGCCACTAAAATAAAAAATTAGTAGAAACAATTATAATTACAGATCCAACTAACCATTTCCAACGCATTGTTGGTGCTGGCAAAATTGGTTTGAAATGGCACATCTCCTTATTGATACTGTCCGTGCTGCTTGCCTCTTGGCGCTCTTGTGGGTAGCGATGTATTTTGGTGGGCGGAATGGTGTTCAGTTTTAGTGATTTGGAAGTATTGCAAGCAATTGAGGTCCTCACAATTGCACCACCTGATGTTGAGGCAGCTGTAGCCAAAGCTGTAGTATATGTCGACTTAGTAAGTAAAGTAGTTTTTGCTGGAACTGTTGCAGGGACAGCTGTTGATGCATGAATATGTTTTAAATTGCCAACAACAGAGGAGCTTATATTGTTTATTTTGTTGTTGTTGCGAAAGCTAATGCTTGATGTACTGGTGGGTGCGTTATTAGAATTGGTAGTATTACTGATAAGTGCTTTTTGCACAGTATCTTTTAAAAATTCAGTGCCACGATTGAGTCGTACTTGGATTGTTTTCATTAGCGTTACGGCTGTGTTACCGCTATTGTTGCTGTTAGTAGTTGATGGAGTTGAGTTGTTGATGGTGCTCTTTGGTGTTGCAGATGAATTAAGAAGACATGTCTTCTTGGGCGCACTACTGCCGAGAAGAGAATACGTCGCTGCTTGTCCTGGTGTTGCGACCAGCATTATGGTGTTGTATTAGAGGAATTGCGTTTATAAATGATGTGTGAGTACATGCCAGAAATAAAGACTCAATACCTTCGTAACTGTAAAAATTAGTAAAAACTAAATTTTTACTCTTATTTGCATGCACAATATGTGAATTTTATTTTCAAAATATCCGAGTTGTGAAAGATCAATTTTGTTATACGAAACGCTAGTATTCACAACTATAGAAGCGACAAATGCATTTACACTACTCACACTCGTACCAATCAATTTATACGATATGTCCACCCTCTCTACCTTTGTGAAAATTTTCACATCACTTATAACTTTTATTCTTCTTTTTTTGCAAATCATACAGAAATTTCTTTGGTCTGCATAAAAGCCGGATAGGACATAGTAGCCGGCAGCCCTTGGATTTTTCAACATACGCAACTCGCTTTAATACTTAAATATCTAATGGCTAATTTTTCATTCATAAACATCAGTTATTAGTAGTTTACGTCCCTGCCGATTTTTTTTTTTAAATTCCACTATCTTTTACTATTTACTATACTCTCTACGACTCTTTACTAGCATTTCGAGTAATTCTCCTTCTTCCCGTAGGAAGGCAGAGATTCCTTTCAATCCAACAAATGATTTTGTCGATTCTTTCCTCATACACTGAGACTGAAGTTCTTAAATCTCACATTTTCCCCCAACAAATCACTATTACTTTAAATTACAAATTAAATTTTTAAATTACCTGCGCTTTATGCTATATTTCCCGATATCAAATTTTGTATTAAATTGTTTATAAATTTATTTACATTTGCTTTAAAACACTTTGTTAGCGGCAATTCTTTGTACACATTTCGCATATTAGGTGAGTGCTGCCAAACTCAAATAGTAGCGGTGTTGCCGGAGTGCAAAATAACATGTACAATAGAATAACACTCCATGAAATAATTTCTGTAATTCTAATTATAATGGATTTGTTATTATGTACACTTTAATTAATAGTTTCTAAAGGTAAATTAGTTACGTAGCTTCTCGTTTAAGTTGCTGATAAAAATCTTTATCTATATAGTAGTATCGGCATGGCCGCTTTATGGCAAAATATGCTATAAACCAGCATGATGACTATATTTGCGTAAAATAAAACACTATATATAATTAAGAAAGAAACGAGAGAAGCGCCGGGGATCAGCTTAAGCTGCTAATTATGCAGCAGTTTTCATAGGAAGCTATGCGTTTGATAAGGCATATCTTATGCATAAAGCCGCTGTTACTCACGAACGTATCCGTAGACCGTGCACATAGCCCGTAAACACACAAATGGATAATGCTAATGTTCCGTTTATATGTATTCTTTCTTTACATGGACACACTGTTGTCATTCTTACGTTTGTATTTTTATTCATTTGAAAAAAATTTTAAATATTGGTTAGTTTATTTGGCCAGCTGCTACTTTTCTACAGAAAAAAATCAAAATACTTATAAATTCTGCTGGCACAGACTGCATGCATAGAATTCTACAGTGGTGAGTTTATGCACGCTAATTTAATTGGTATATAAAGAACAAATGAGAAGCTCTAAAACTCATCTTCGATAAATTCGATAATAATGACATCAACAAACGCGCGGTATATAACAGTTTTGACAATCATACTCACAACAGCTGAAAACTAAACCACTGCATAATATATGCATAACCATAAGTGCAATAATGCATGACATCTGTGTTATGACAAAAAGTCAAGAAGTCATTACTCCTTGTTTAATATAATATATTTCAATAAATTTAAAGAATTGAATTTAATAGAAACCATCGTCAGAGATGCGGTTTTATCCCATGGC
The DNA here is from genome assembly GCA_021498325.1 of Bactrocera minax. Classification (NCBI taxonomy): domain Eukaryota; kingdom Metazoa; phylum Arthropoda; class Insecta; order Diptera; family Tephritidae; genus Bactrocera; species Bactrocera minax. The sequence goes on from JAKEEE010000101.1 coordinate 156,748, forward strand.
GCTAATAAAGTTTTTCCATGTGTGGGAAAATCAGTGGGTTAGAACTTTGCACTACATTGCTTCAATTCGCCAAAACTTTGAGAGTGGTAAAACCACTTTAATGAGGCGTTCTACTCTCTCGTATTGAATTCAATGAGTTAGTATGTTGTTGCTGTCATATATTTTTTCTTGAGCTAGCAATTTTGTATGGTGAAGAGGCTTACTATAATAGTGGCATAACTTCTTAATTGGGTTGGAATAGCAAATTAAAGAGCTAATAAATGACTTTTGAATGTTCATCAAATCGTTTGCCTTAATAAATTTAAAAAATGTTGTTGCGCTTGTCGAGGATAATTATATATAAATTACATTTGCTTTATGTGTGTACATATGTACACATATATATTATATATATGTACGGTTTATTGTTATTTTTGTTGCGATTATGTGCTCTTCTCAGACAATTTATTATATTATTTTCCATTGTTTTCATTTCTCTAGCAAATAGGTTTACCACAACAGCTGATCAATAATTGTAATATTTATGCGTACCATTGCGTAGCTATAAGACCTATGGTCTGATATTTAATGAAAATTTGTAAAAAATCGAATGCAACAACAACAACAATTGGAAGAATCATTAATTGTTGGCCTAAACAAAAATTCATCATCTTCGAGCGCCACACATCAATTCAAGAGGCGAGGCGTCAAATTCATATTAAACATCAACACCAGCACAGCACTCATCTTAGCTATGGTTTCATCGCTGCCCTCAGCTGGTCCATGCACATGTGAATATTCGTATTGTGAAGGGAATTTGAAGTGTCCCACTGTGAAAACGAATATGTTCATAGGTATGTATGTGTCTACATACTATGACTGGCGTTGTCAATATGATCGCGAAGGTGAAGACGAAAAGTGTATTAACAATGGGGTTTTACAAATTTTTGGTAAATGCGATAAACGCAAAGAAAAATTTTGTAACAACAATAGCTGACACAAACAACAACTAATAATGCCTAATCAATGCTACACTTTACCGCTGAAGTAATAGAAAAAAATTACCGAAACGACTTTCAAGAGAGGAACTGAATACATACACTGAATATAATAAAAAACGAAGAGAAACAAGTAAGGAAACACGAGGTATTGGTGGAATTCTGCATTAAATACTCTCGTAAATTGTTGAAAATAAAGGAATGCCCCACATTTCGAGATATCTGTCTAAATTTATCATAATAAATACCATTTGAAATTAGCTTTCCTTATTTGGTCAAATTATATACATATTTCTTATGTATATATAGTTAACCATACCGACTGACCTACTATATTCGATATATGAGAGGAATGCAATTTTTGTTAACAGATCGCTTTGATGAGCTTTCATATTTTCATTAAGATAGTTTGTCATTGAGATCTAAGGGATTAATTCAAAAAGGTGGGCGGCGGTCTTTTTTATTTGGCAAATGGGGGATGGGGGATGTACAAACCGACATCACTTGATTTTTAGAAGAAAATTCTTATATGAGGTGGGCCATATATGCTCAGTTTTATGTTAATATCTGACTGAAACTCATTTCCAATACACATATAGTCAGGTAGTATAATATGAACTCCTGAGCGATTATCGCTCACGCCCACTGATGAAACGATCCCTGCCCAGGGGTGCCAACTACATATTCTCCTCGTGTACGACTCTGAAATTGTACGGAAGAACGGATAAACATGCAATTATTCGTAAATCAAATTGTCCGTTATCGTGGACAGTTAGAATATATCCCTCTATTATATATAACCGTTAGATAGACAAAAGTATTATACTCTTTGTGCAACATGTTGTGGGATTTTAAAAACACTGAAAACGAAAAATGAAATTGTATGTGTATATATGTGAAAATGAATGGAAAATTATCCACATGTTGAAGATAGCAAGCGAAATTTGTACGATTATTACTGTGTTCATCGTTGATGTTGTAATGATTTATCGCTTTCATTGACGAATCGTGTCGTGCTAACATTAGAGAACGTAAATGAGGGCAAAGGTACAGGTTTGAATAGAACCTCAAATAAAGTTTACAAATTTTCCACAAGGGAATTCACCTGGTGAAATGTTAACATTTTCTTGATTTGTAACCGAAAGGAATCTGTTTTTATAACTCACAATCAAATAATATTGATGAGTTACCAGGGCATGAATACTCGTATATGCTAATTGAATTTTTTAAATTTCAATTAAATTATAATTTTTATACTCTCATAACGTGCTATCTCATACTCTGTGGTAAATGAAAACTGTTCACTTAACGGCGTTTTTTAACACATAAAACCAATAGATATAGATATAGAGTTATATATACCAAAATGATCAAGATGATGAGACCATTTGAATTGAATATAAGATATCTGATGAAACTTGGAAAACCGAGTAAACACTTCTTCTAGCCCCCATATACCTAATATAAGATTTTCAAACATCCGGTTGGCTTTATACCCTATATATCGGTCAATATGTAAGATACTTTAGCGAAATTAAGTGAACGTATAATATTGGATATACCATATCTTAATGCCGAAAGTGTGTGAAATCAATCAACGAATTACACCTGCTCCCATATACTACATATAATGATTTTCGTTATGCTAGCAGACTTTAAGCCGAATATGTCGGTCACTGTCGATATTTTTTCTCCAATATTTCCATGTTATAATACATGATAATGAATGTTGAATTCTTATGCAACATTTTCATTCTCTCGCAATTTAGTTATTGTTTAGTTATTAGTTTATTGTTAGTTATTAGTTTAGTTATCAGTTATTATTAGTTTAGTTATCGCAATATTAGTTTTGTTTACCCAACGATTGTTTGTACCACCTAAGACTAACCGAGATAGATATAGAGTTACACATATAGAAATAATCAGAATGACAAGATTAGTTGAATTCCGGATGTCTGTCTGTCCGACTGTCCGACCGTCCGTGCAAGCGATAAATTGAGTAAAAATTAAAATATCTTGATGAATCTTGGTACACGTAAGAAGGTAATAAAAATAACCCATAAGAAGGTTGGTAATACAGTTGGGCGTAATCGCATTACTGCCACGTCTACAAAATGCTTTTAATCGAAAACCTATAAAGTGCTATAACTAAGCAACAAATTAAGATATAAACGTGTAGTTTGGTACAGGGAATCGTTGTGAGCAGGGGCATCTGTGATTGAAACATCTTTTTAAAAGTGTTTAGTTTAAACGCATTTCGATTCCATAAAGTTCGCTGGACCGCATATATTTCCAGATTATCAGTAAGTAATTCACGTCATTTGATTTATTGTTTTATATTCAAAGCTTTTTCTCGAAAAAAGCTTCTATGGCAGCTTTTTCAAAATTGTGCACAAATGTAAACAAACAAAAAATAAAAAATTTGGTGACCCTTCTAAATGTAAACAAACAAAAAAGGCAAACAAAGGTTGTTGACCTCGCTAAAGATAAACAAAACGGTCATTGCCCTCGAAAATGGAAATCTGATTCTTTCACTATCTTTCAGTTTTCCGGTACAGTATTGTCGTTTCAATCCCCCATATACCCAATATGTGGACCTCGATGACAATGGCTGACTTTTTACCGAAAATATTGGCCACTGTATTAGAAATATAAGCGAAATTCATAATATGGTGCCTTTGTGTCGAAAAGTGGTAAAATCGGCTCAATACTTCCCTTAGCTTCCATATACCTAAAATAAAAATTTTGCGGACTTCCGGTTGCCTTTATACTGTATATTTCGGTCAGTCTGAGAGATATAATAATAAAATTCAGATAACGCCTTTCTATGGTAATAATGTATCCTAGAGCAAAAATTTATAAGATCGGGATAGTAGTTCCCCTAACCCCCATATACCTAATATGAGAGTTTTCAAAATTTCGTGTATAACCGTCAATATGTAAGATGTCTTAGCAAAATTAAATTAGCGTATAATCTTGAATATATTGCAGTTTGGTGGTAAAAATTAGTGAAACCGCTGTACCTTCCCACAGCACTAATACCATGATTTGTCATCATGATGATTTGTCTTAATTTAAGTTAAGTTAAGTTTTAAAGTTTTGACAACATTTGAAAGCATTTTCCCGCCTTCGATAATTGCATATTGCGAGAGAGAGAGAAACCTTATTTGTTTGTCAAATTCTCATTTCTACATATATTCAATTTGTTATTGTATGTATAATAAATAAACAATTACAGATTATGTGGCAATACTTGTTAATTTTAGCTGCATTTTCAAAGCGCAACCGCAACTTTTAATTATAATTGGAAATGCATGTGTGTGCGTGTGCGTGTGGAAATATGTGTGTGTATGTATATACAAAGCATATAAGCTTATACATAAGTAGATATATGTTATCGGGAATTGTCATCGGATGTTGACAGTTATAAAATGGGAAAACCACATTAGCTAATGAGATATTTGGTAAGGACATATTGGTTTTAGATCACTGAAATTAATTTGCTGTGTATTCGTTCGATTGTGGGAAGTCATAATAATTGTACAATAAAACTGTGATTGTCGACGTGATACAAATAATACACAAATGTATATACTTTGTACACTAATGTAATAGGAAAAAAAACCCTTAAGGAAATATTAACTCACGCAGAAGATCTTTTTATTTTCACTTTGGTTTCTAACTAATCCTAAACTAATGTTGAAAAAAAATTGACGGTCCACGAAACGAAACGACACTACACATTACCTCCATCGGCAACAAAAAACGGAATAGATATTGATTCCAAGCGAGAGTCTTAGTCAAAAGTTGCAGTAATGTTCCAGTAATCCAGTAAAGCGGTAAATCGCCAACAGCTCTCCACAGCATAAACATCACATTTTTGGAAGTGTAGGTTGTTAAAGTTCAATAAATAGGAAATCAGTAAAAAATTCGCATTCTGAAAAGTCTACCAAAAAGAGTGGATTTACAGAAGGTCCCAAGACCCAAGAGAAGAGAGGATGCTTGGGGATAGATGGCCAGAAGGTATTTATGCTGTGAAGAGAGTACTTCTTAAACTTACTTAATAGAAATTATCTGCGACAACTTCTGAATAAAAAGGCTTCTTAATTTTGCATGTTGTGAAAGCTTTTTTTTTGGGATAGAGTGAACAATTCAAAAGTAAAGGGTACAGTAGTAGTGACTCTTGGTGTTCAGGACCAAAAAATTAACCATTATATATGTATACACATATAACTTCTTGAGTAAGCTACTTTCATAATTGATGGCTCATGAGCTACAAGGAGTCCGTATGTATGTATATGTATGTATTTCTTCGGCTACCCTTCGAATACCATCGTTGGTTAAGCGTATGTACTTAAATACGTTTGTATGTAAATACAACGAAACAAAATGTTCATTTCTCAGTTGAGACAGAAGGAGTTACCATGCAACGAGAGAACACAAACAAACCGGCTGTCGGATAAAAGCAATAAGCTCCAATGCCTGGAAAAAGGGTAGTCAGTAAGGATGGCGCCTGCTGCGTACAAAATTGATCAGAGGATTCCCTGCCGCTTGAACTATGACGCGATATGTCATCATATTTCGCAATGCAGCAGCAATAGCCGACCCCACCTACCGAGTGATAGAGCAACAGACACGCCAATAATAATAATAATAATAACAACAACCATACTGTGTACGCCATTGGCAGCAGTGACAACAAATGCATACAACAAAGTTATTGCTGCACTCTCATTCCTCACCGCCAAATTACGCACAACAACTGGACATTGCATTTTCCACATACTGTTGCACATTTTTCTCACTTCCGAACTGCATTTGTTGTTATATACTCGTATACTCGTTGGCCAAAATATGTATATTGTCCAGCTTTGCATGTTGAGTCGTAAAGCGCCAACGCATTATTTTCCTCCGTCGCAATGCTTCGTGTGTTCCATAAGTATGTATATGTATGTTATATACTTTAAATAATTTGGTTATTTGGTATTTGATTTAACTCAAAATAATCTTTTACTATTTTACGATGACGGCTAAATAAATATGTGACTTATTAATTTTATACGGCTCCGACTAGTGGCGCAAATAACATGAAAGGAAATATTTTGCGGCATGAATGAGTCTGATGTCGCGCTAATTTCTGGAAATTTGTGATTTTCTTCTCCATTTAAGTATACTTTCAATGAAGTTATATATATACCTGAGTTCCTCTGGTATAATCCTCTGAGCATATTTCCGCCATGAAAAAGCTTCAGTAGGGAACGGATTTTTTGTCCTGTTGTGTAAGTGCTTGATCATGTACAGAAACTCTTGTTGTGGCAACTCGTCGTTTATACGCAAGAAGGCGACGAGGAGAGACGATGAGCACCGTGTTCATAACAGTGCGCTGCTACGTAGTTCGGCATTCCTTTAATTTTGCAATTCTTTCTATGGTTGCAATTGCTCTCAGTTTCAAATTAATATATACAGTCTATTCCGGACTTTGAATATTATCATCCATTTTTTTTTATGTAATATGCAAATATGCATACAAATATGTATTGGGTTGTTCGGAAAGTCATTTCGTTTTTTCCCGCCAGAGGACTTAATTACGTTTTTTCGAAACTAACTTCACACTTAAGCCCCATAACCATTATATGTCATGAGAGCTGATATTGCAAGGCTTGTGTGTGAAAAAGTTCTATTAATTCTACCCAGTAGTTTTTGGTTGGTGCCTTTTTAAATATGGAGAGCAATAAGCAGCATTTTCGTCATATTTTACTTTTTAACTTCAGAAAAGGTAAAAATGCTGTCCAAGCGAGAAAAAAATTTACGGATGTGTATGGAGAAGGCGTGTTAACAGTACGCCAGTGCCAGAACTGGTTTGCAAAATTTCGATCCGGCAATTTTGATGTCGAAGATGCACCACGGTCTGGAAGGCCGGTCGAAGCTGACAAAGATGCGATAAAGGCATTAGTTGATGCAAATCGGCGAATCACCACACGAGAGATCGGTGAGAGGTTAAATTTGTCGAATTCAACTGTTTATGGCCATTTGAAAGGCATGGACTTAACCTCGAAGCTCGATGTGTGGGTGCCCCATGTCCTTACCGAGCGAAATTTGTGTCGTCGTGTTGACGCGTGTGATTCGCTCCTCAAACGTCTAGAAAATGATCCATTTTTGAAGCGGATTATTACTGGGGACGAAAAATGGGTTGTATACAACAATGTTAAACGCAAGAGGTCATGGAGCAGAAAAGATGAACCGGCTCAAAGCGTGTCAAAAGCCAACATTCACCAAAAAAAGGTGATGCTCTCCGTTTGGTGGGATGTCAAAGGAATCGTTTTTTTTGAGCTTTTGCCGGACAATACAACGATTAATTCAGAAGTCTATTGTCATCAGCTGGACAAATTGAATGATTATAAATATATATAACAAATATTTATTCATTATACGAAAACTGTCTTTCATGTTCCGAAACAAAAAAAACGAAATGACTTTCCGAACAACCCAATATAATGTAATAGAAATATTTTAGAAATTTGTGAATAAGGATAATAATTAGCTTATGAACAATATATTTATGTACCGCATATAATAACCGAAAACTGGAAAGCTGTTCGACTCGAATTGCTTTCTGTGCATTTTTGTGTAAATGTCAGTCTTTCCTTTTAGCTGTTGTTTGTTATTTGCGCTATAAAATTTGTTGTATTTGTCTTTCGATTTCTTTCTGTTCTTCTTATAACTCAATGCGCATTGTATGCCCGTTACAACTATTTTCTTTATCTACATTTCGGAGTGCATTGGTGAAAGGAATTCGAGAGTAAAAAAGTGGACGCAACTCATAAAATACCTTTGATGACTACTACAATGTACTTAATAAATCATGGAGTTTAAAGGCGGCTATGTTGATAGAAACATCCTTTCAATTTCCATACTGCCCTCGTAGCAGAACTCCACTTCATTTTGTTGCTCCAGTTAACAGCAGCTGTTGGCAAACACGGTAGCTTACTTAGTCCTATGGATACTAACTGTTTAAGATAGAGTAAATCTATGTGTGTATAAGTGTATGTATGTTAGTAAAAAGATGAAATTTTTATATAATCTGAAATTCGCCACTATCTCAAAATTGTTATTTATTTGCCTGTTCGCTGTGTCGTGGCAACATTTGAATTACAGAGTTTTGGTTAAGGCAATCTTTTGCGATTATTTTTATAAAAAAAATCCATAGAAAAACGTTTATATGCAGATATATTTGGTTAACAACTATTGTAGTTTTAAGGAAAGTGCTAAATGCTTTAATTAGGTAAGATTATATTCTTTTACTTCAAAAATTCTTTGGATTTTTATTAAAGGTGGCAACTTTATTCTAACTAACGAAATTCAAGCCATAGAAAACAATTTATTACTGAACCCAGGCTCTATTTTAAACTTCCAAATTTTAATTTCGAATAATTTTTTACTTAATGCCAGGCGGCAACTCATTAAAATTAAATATTTGTAATAAAGACTCTTCTTTCTTGCCGTATTGAAGTTTCGTAATTATGTTAAGATACCTATAAAGCGTAGGCGATGTTCTTGGTGAGTGGATTTCTAAATGTCTACTTAGAATAAAGTTAATAATTTTGGCAGCACGACTTTGAGGCTAGTTTAATTGCGTACGTCAATGAAGTTATGATTGTCAAGGAAGACATCTAAAGGTCATAGCCAAAAGGGGTGATTGACAGTTAACAGGCATGCGATCAAGTTCTGGAGGGGATGTTGTGCTTTGTACTTGGCTAAAAATACAGGTAGTAAAAAATTTGGATGATACTACTTTTTTAGACTAGTTGGATGCCGAAGGAAGGGTCCAGAGAGTTTGTCACTAAAATAAAGGTCTATTTTGTGTATGCAGACTTGTAAAAACACTGACTAAATTAATTATTCAATAGATTATTAAATTGTCCCAATATAAAAGAGAATTCATATTATCAAAGTGGAGTTAAAGAACTTTAATTTCTAATTAACCAACCGGATGAAATCTTTAGGGATTAACAAAACTTATTTAAGAGTCAGTTATGATGGTTTGATTTTGACTTCATGATTTGCACAACTATTTAAGTGCAATTCTCGCGATCTATATAAATGAATTCATTCCGTTCCAAAATTAGTTGTGATCACCTATTTGACTAGAGGAAAATTATTTTATGGAAATAGTGCAGCAATAATATTAATTTATGATTAACCATAAACCTGTCACCGTTCGGAAGCGCACAGAGGCAGGCGAGTAGCTAACAGGCAAAACCGGGCTCGTTGTGGAGAATCGTAATGAAATCGATGTTGTTGTCAGCCTCCGAAAGTACCGTAAAATTATGAATTTTGCAAACGTGCATGCATTTGAATTCGTGCACACCGGTTAGACGCACTGCAAAAGCGCGCAATATGTAGCCGCACTATGTAATTCGGCTGAACATGGCCGCATGCTTTGAACCTCTTGCCAGTTTTTTTAGTGCTGCCACCCCGCCGTGGGTTGTGTTGCGTCGTCGAAATCGTCAAGTAGATACCGCTCTTGATGCGCTGCCAGCTTAATAATGCTGTAAAACGGTGTGTTTTACAAGGCTTGCACCACGTTATTGGAAGCGTGGCCGCAACGGCAGCTGTGAGAAGTTGTTACACTCGGCAGCCACTGAAACGCCGTTTGTGGCTGGCGCACTGGTTGCCTGCACTGTTGCCGCCAAAATGTTGATTGCTGCTAGGCATGCGTTTCACTGCTTCTCAGCTAAATGCTGGCAAAATTCGCTCAGCGGTCTTGCAGTTTAGCAACGTGTTGTCCTTGTTGTTGTTTTAATTTTAGTTAGTCAAGCAGTTGCTTTGCGTTGTGTTTAGGGTTTCATTGTAGTTTCGTGCTTCGATTTGGTGTTATGAAATTGTGCATTTCTCTTTGGCGAAAAGCTCCGCTGGACATCGCCGCCGACGAGTGCTTCAGTGCCCTCCCATTGCGGCGCCACAGCACGTGTCCTTTGCACAAGCGCAGCCAGTGAAGCGTTCTGCGTACGAGCTAACATTTCACGACCAGCAGCCGTTTAAACGTCATTAAAGTGTGGCGCAAGTGCCACCGCAATGATTTTGGCGTTTCTTTTGTTTTGCGGAAGTGTTTTTGTAAACGCCCGATGTGAGCTTTTGTCGGACGAACTCGGCTCTTGTATTTGAATGAGAAGCATTTTGCTGATTCTTGCGGTGTCGACTGTCAACTGTCACTCTTGCTCAGCGTATCATAGCGCTCAATAAGCCATACGTACTCATTAAGAGCGGCACAGACTGCATCCGCACCGTGATTTAATTAGTGTTTGCCTCATTGTTTAAGCGTAATGCGTTTTTTCAGTGGCTAAACAAATTAGTTTTGGTAAATTAGATTTGGAATCGTGCTGCGCCCACTCTGATCCGAAGTGCTGTCTTTGTTTTCGGGTAGTCGGCTTTATTTTAGCTCAAGTGATTTGCAAACACGAGTATCTTGAATGATCAAGTATTTACTACTATCGGATATACAAATATACTTTGGGAACGCTCCATTGAAGGTTTATTCTTAAGAGCATAACATTTTTTACTACTATTTCATGAAGCTTTAGTTGATTTAATCTGTGGCAAATGAAATATACTTATGCTAAGTACACGGCACATGGCGCTTAGTATAGTTAGATTAACGGTTTTTATAAATTTTTCCCTTCCCAATAATTTTTTTGTTTACATCCTCGAAATAGACTTATATTCCTGAGATGAATGAATTTTTATTCAAGCCATTGTAAGAATCATAATTTATGTATCCGTTCACCTAAGTCTTTGGTTAAAATATGTATATTTAGGGAAGTGCCATTTTTTCTAGATTCGTTACACTAGGACGGATAGAGATTACACACATTTCAAGAAAACCCTTAAAACTAATCACAGTTTTCAAATACTTAATCCTAAATTTGCACAAAAGTGTCGATGTCTGGCAGTGTATGTAAAATTGGCGCGCGTGCTTTCGGACAACAACAGCTGGCAGAAATAGTGGTATTCAAGAGAAATATTCTACAAGGAGCAGGCTCGATTTTAAGGTTTTTGGAAAATTCAAGTCAACAAACAAAAAGAATATATATTTACATTGAATTAATGCGTGCTGGGCTGAAATTTAGGAACCGTCAAATGGTTTGACGTTTGACACTTGACAGTTGGCGCCGCTAAATAGTTCAATAATGTAAAAGAACTTTTATTTATTCTTCAGTTTTTGTGCTGAAACAGAGAAGGAAACAATGCAAATTCTTAAAAATAATATTTGTGTTCTAAGCCCCTGATGGCTCAAAAGCTCACACTATACCAACCCATATTTATGTGTATTATTTATTACTAGGGGCGAGCGATTGGTTGAGAATCAGAAAGTAAGTCGACAATCCCGGTCAGTATAAATATTCCGGAGGTTCCTAAACATTTTTTTAGAACTTATAAACATCTGTTGTAAATTTTAGCGGCGCTTTTTATAGCTCATAGAGTCGGGTTAGCCCTCTGTTTTAATGTGAAGCTGTTTTAAAGCTCAAAGCTCAAGAAGTTTTTAAACCACAACCTGGTACAATGCTGAATACGTAACATTACGAGGGAAATTTTCTATGTTAGATCTATGGAATTTTATTGAATGGATAATGAAACCTGCTACAATAAAGATATTATATGAGCGGGTCTTGGATTGGAGCGGAAATAATAGGCTCTAAACTAACCGCTACCTAAGTAATTTTATACATTAGCAGACTAAATGTCGACTTGAACCCTGAAATAAAATATAAGCAACAAGACATATTCGGTAAAAGGCTTCTAAATTATATACTTGGCTTGGACATAAAAAGTATTTAGCCATAATATCAACATTTACTAATGGACCCTCGTAGAACCTATGCTTATTTATATATGTATTCAATACGCAAATAGAATTCATTGTTTTCTCCCTACTCTTATACTTTGATGCTGTAAGTTTTGCTTAACAAACAAAAGCGCAGTTTGTGGCGCATTTCAAGTTCCTCTACGCTTATACTACAATAAATATTTCGAACAAATATTGCTGATATTTTGCTTGGCAGCAAGAACAGAAAAGAAAAAAAACACTAATAAAAAGGTAGAATAAAATGAAATTCGTACACTAATCGCGTTGAATGGCTTAGCATGTAACGGGACAGCGGTGGCAGTGGCATAGCGCATTTTAAATGGTGTCGCGTGATTATTTGTTGCTGTGGCCTGATTGGCATTTCCGCTTCAGTGGATCCGAATTGAAACCACTGATGTACGAGTACGAATGTATGTATAGATATTATATACATATATGTGCGCGTATATGGGTACGGTGATTAATGTTTCATTGGATGCGAGCGAATTTGTTATTGCAGTCACATTTTATTGAGGTTAGGTTTTATGTGGAATGGGCGTTTACGTTGGGTATTCATTATTGTGCATTTAACGGTAACTAAGTGGCTCGGCGCCCGAGTTTAAAGTTGTATATGTATATATTACTTTAGTATACATGCATACGTAAATATTCGTATATTATTTTTAAGTAGCTGCTTAAAGCGTATTTATGAATTTTAAACATTTTACTAAACTTTTGTTTATTCTTCTCCAGCAGTAAAATTATAATACAATTTAGCGCTCTGTTGGAGCTCAGCTCATTTCTTAATTAAACATTTCTACGCCCCATTTATAATCTTGTTGTTGTTATATTTTTTATTTGTATACGCCTACATTGTAAGTAAGTCTGGGTTTATACACGGAAACTTTTGTTTCTCATTATGGGGGGATTCTCTTGTGGTGTTGTCCATTGCATTCCCATGGGCGACACGAGTCCGGCAACTCGAGTCGGACAATTCTCTACATTCCGTTTCATATCATAATTTCAAATTCTCGTAAGCTCGTAAGCTAATTTTTATCCTTATTCCCAATTTTCCAAAATATTTCTATTATATTATGCATATTTGTATATATATTTGCATATTACATTCAAAATATATATAATAAGAATCAAATTTTCTAACATATTGTAAATATTCATTTGAAAAAAATTACATAATGAAAAGGAATGCTGAACTACGTAGCAGTGAACTGTTACGAACAAGAACGCAAATCATGTGGCCCCAGCACTAGCAACGCGGGGCACTTCGTCTTTCCTCGTCGCCCACTCGCCCACAAAGTTTGAGTCCCTGCAACAAAAATCTTGTGTATGAACGCGCTCTAACTTTCTTATTTTGCTACCAACAGCAATTTCCTCGCTTTTCCGCGTAAACATTGCTTTGAAAATGAGTTTTCCTCCACATACGGTGTTTCTATTTGTTCATAATTTATGACAATTTCTCTTGGCTGAATCGCCATTTCGTAACAACTCTCATACGAGCACTTACGTATACATAAACAAAAAACTTATGTATGCATGCACTTGCGCCATATCCCCATAGACATCTGGGCCGACGTTATACTCACCCCTTTCGTAATTCATTTTGTAATTATGAAACTGTGTTCATTTTTAATTTAATAATTTTTGTTTCATTTGAAAAAAAAGGAACATTTTTGTTGTTGCCTTATTTTTTTGGTTATTGCATATCGCTGTTGTTGCTAATACTGTTTTAATTATTTTTATTTATTGTTGTTCCATTGTTGCTCATTAGTTTTGTTCATGTGGCGAAGGGCCACGGAAAATATTTCAAACTGTGCCGTTGCATTTTCTGACGTGGAAATGCTAATGAAATTCACATTACTCAAGTGATAAATAGTGGGTGGAGAGAATGGTTAATGCTTTTGCTTTTCCAACTTTACTAATTGCTTTGTGCAATACTTTTTTAAATTTCTTCAAATATTACATGGTAACCTTATTTCTACACTAACAGCAAACATTATAAACGCGTTGTCTTCGGCTATGACAAAGACTTTGCATATTCCATGAAGGAATTCTGACTTAATATATTATTAATATAAGGCCTTATTATAATAAGGATGTATTCGAGTGGGATCTCGGAACACAATTTAAGAGAACAAATTTAATACATAAAATTAAATATATTCAAATGAAAATTAACTCATGCTAGTTACATTAATATATCTTACGTATTATCCGAGATATACAATTCGAAGTCAATTAGGTAGTATATTCAATATATTGGTTATAAGGAGACATAAAAACACAGAAAGGAGTCAGGGAATTAAAATCTAGAGATCTAATGGCCGGTAAATTTTCTCCTTTTTTGATATTAACGTTCAGAAACCTTGTTTGACCATATATCAGCGATGTGAACGCTCGGTTGGTGTGTTAGTTGTACTTTTTATGGAAATAAATCCAAATGAAATCATTTCAATTCAATCTTTCTGCAAAATCACCTTAAAAATTTGTCGCAAATTAGTTCCTGTGAGGTGTTCAATCTCTCAGCCCTCTAACAGCTTCAATCAGTTCATTTGAGGGTCTTCGTCGTTAATGAACTACATGTTGACGGTCTCTTACTGTGCCATGCTGAGGAAAATTCAACACCAAACCGCGAATAGTATTTTCAGACGGTGCCGGTTTTCCACGTCATTTTTGACGATATGCACGTCGAGGTAATGTACTGCACTGGCTAATGTAAATCGTAACTATTTCGACGTGGTTTTTCGGTGTGAAGCGTAGTTAATGTAGAATTCAAAGATTTTCAAATTTATTTAATGTTAATTACTGTCAGAAAAGTAATTATTTCAAAGTGTGCTGGAAAGATATGGATTCTCATATTCGATATATTGGGGCTATAATTTGGTTTGGTCAGATTTCGCTCCTTTCTACTGAATCATAATATGCTAGCATTAAAATTCTTAACTAATTTGACTCAGTTATCTTACGTATAAGAAGGGGATCTGATAATGATTTAGTGCCATTAACGCAAAAAAAAATTTCCATTGCGTGGTAAATTCTCTTAAACGATTACTGTTTCAGTCGAATCAGCCGAATCGGAATCGTAGCTTCGTTTTGACCGTGTGTTGAAGAGGTTGTGTCTGGTTATTTTAGCATTTAGAAGGGAAATTTAAGGGGGGAAAGGGATTTAGAAATCACTTTGTTAAATCCAAGAGTGCTTGGATGCTATATGTATATATTGGATGGTTTCTCTCCTCCTATGATGGCGACCGTTAAAAATTGGGTCATACCGAGGTGCGCACAAAACAGTTATCACGGATGTTAACAAGTTAAAAGTAATTGTGGACTTCAGACGTGGACGTATCGGCAGACATGTTCAAAGAGTTGAACAATCTCTGAGAAATAAATCACCACTTTTCTAAAATTTTAGTTTTTCCTCGTATATGGCATAGAGATAGAACCAATACACAAAATTAATTTTATTTGGTAATTTTATACGGTAAATAGAAGCTAAACGTAGTTATGGAAATTTATGCCCATTTTTAGAATGAAGTTGGGACTTGTCAGGATTATTATATCCGCTATGATTTTGTTAGCTTCAGTTATTTATTGTAATATCAAATAAATCAAAGTGACATTATATGAGAAGTAGGCGTGTTTATGGTTTGATTTTGCTTATTTTGAAAGTGTATTATAACTTATGTGTTATAACTGATACAATACTACAATTTTACACTTTTATCCATAACATCGCATGCTATTAAAAAAGTATTAAAAGTAAATTTACAGTTACAATATGTGAGCCTTTAAATTATTTGGATTATTAAAGAGGTGTTAAGTGAACATTATTAGGAATTTTCATTTGAACTGCAAACAAATCACCCATTTGTCAAACTGATGTCAAACAATGTAATCGGAAATCGCAGCAGATGTTAATCCGGTCGCAACGTAAACTGAACAACTGAACAACTGTACCATCCGGACAAATTTCGCTGAGAACGCGGCTGGATGACAAACCTGCAGGATAATGAAGAATGACAACGACTATGGGGACCTGTGGCGAAGCGAGTGAATCTGCCGGTCAACATATACACTCATGCATATGTACTTGGTGGGGGAGGGCTAATTCAATTTTTATTACAAATAACAACGCCACAGTTGGCGGTGGCATATAACAAAAGCGTAGAACAACTTTAACCATTTCTATGATGAATTGAAGGAATGAAAAAAAATTAAATAGAAACACAAATAAAACAAAACAGAACAACTGAAGCTGTTGGATAAAAGGCTAAGGAGTGCACTTCCTGGCGCCGTATGTTGTTGCAATTGTTATTGTTGTAAGATTAGAATTGGCGCTGAGGACGAATAAGAAGACCCCCGCTAGCAGACGCGTGCGTAGGAATCTGCGTGCTCTGAGTGGTGGAAGGGGCGTGTTTGTGGCGGGCGGCCTTTATAACTGCTTGTGCGCGCGCGTGCTTGAATGTGTGAGTACAAGCGTGCTGGTGAACGTGGTTGCGGCAAATCAACAAGCGAGTGAGAGAGATGGCACGTGTAGTTGGCGCACGCTGAATGCTGCGTTGTGTGGCCAAATGCCTTTTGGGCCAATTCGCGTGCGGCCAAAACTGAGTGGTTGGCTTTGCGGCAGGGATAACGTAATTGTGTGCACTCGTTTGTGGCATGTGCGATATCCTGTGGGCAATCAAAGTATCGCACAAACAACGTCCAACAATGATATAGCAAAAAGCAATCGCAAAAGCAACTCCAGCAACAAAAACAACTGTGCGGCTGTACGGCAAGGTGTGAAAATCTTTTTTCGGGCAGGAAATTTTAAAACTGTATTAAAATTGACTTCGTTAAATTGTGTGGCTCGTGTGTATGCGACAACTCTGAAGCGCACCGGAAATCATCACAGAGTGTGAAATTTAAATTGTTGCAATTTTGGTTTATATGGTTTGCGGCTGATATGTAGAGGTTAGTGTGCATATGCACATGTACATATATGTATATACACAGTTTTTATTTTTTGTTATTGTGTTAAATTTATAATGAAAATGAACATATTTGCTATATGATTTTCTCTGCAGGATATTCAATGACTTTTTACAATTAGTATCCTTTTACGTTTTATTGCCGCTTGTGTATGTATTTATTTGTGTCGCTTGTGAGTTTGTCTACTTTAAAAGTTAGGTTAACGATCAGCGTGGCGTCATCGCCATTCACCCAACCAACCAGGCAGCTGCTTTTGCACCGGCGTATCCCTTCATTTATAGAGCGTAATTCGTTTAGCATTTGCTCTTACCCACATTTACATATATATTTTACGTTTTAACATTTATTGCTGACTCGCTATCAGTTTATCTCTTAAGGTTTACACAATTTCCCGTGTGGTGCTTGGTGTTGAAAAATTTCAATCAATTCATATACTTAATATTAATTATAGTAAACATATTTAAATTCTGATATACACACAAATATAACCACACACTTATACATACTCATGCTCATTGTTGTTTCAATATTTGATCACATGCCAAATATTTTCTTGGCCGTAACCAATCGCCTTGCCGTCCGCCTTGTCGGTTCCTGCTCTCTTTTACCCGTACCATGTGTATCCTTTCTCTGCAATTTTTATTAAAGCATATATCTTTTTTATTGCTCAGCATGTACTAATATTCGCAATTTCACAGCTTCTTTCCCTTTATTGTTCTGCGTGTCATCTTTATCGTTGTCATTTATAATTTTGCTTACCCTGTTTATTTTTTCTCTTCGCTGCTTTTGTTCTTCGGTTGTTATGTAGACAATTTTCGTTTTTTCTTGTTGGTTTGTTTTTATTGTATATTGTCTTTTAATGCACTTATTTATTTGTTACTGTGGTGAATTATTATTACTGTTGTTGCTAGTAATTTGTCACCGTAGGATGTTAATTTTCTATCCAATTCATTTTTGAGTTTTTTAATTGATTAATTTTTCATTATTTTTTAATTTATTTTGAAGCTAAATTAATTCTATGTATTGAAGAATACCAATAAAGTACATAATATTATGTGGTGTAACGGACCATCAGTGACCATTTCATTGCATCCAAACAACTTCAAACAAAGCAAAGGCGAGGAACTACTTCGTATTGCCGAAGTGCGGCGTCTTACACAAGAAGAATTTGTCAATAAGATATAATATATAAGAGGAGGACTTAAGTTTTGATTGATTCTGACGCCTGCCGGTAGCAGTAAGTACATGGAGAAGATTATAAATCGAACATTGTATTATGTTTATATCCAATATATCTATATATTTATTATATAAGTCGAAAGACGAAATTCAACTATGATTGAAATTTAAAGGGCTCTCTTTTATCCATCGACAACGTGTCAGAGAAACAATGTTCCCACAATCTGCACCAAAGTTGGCCGAATAAACTTCTTAATTTTATATTAAACTTTGTCAAAGGTAGGAATTCTAGGTAAGAAATAATTAATAATAATATCAAATTCAATTACGAAAACACGCACAAATTTGCCTTTTTTGCTTTATCGTAAATTATGCAACCGGTTATAAGTTTGACACAAGTTGACAAGTGTACACAAGTAAAACGAATAAAGAGTTTTAAGCAATTTATAAGCCACCGAGCTCTAAATTGTTTCTTGTAGCCCTAAGTAGTAGATCAACTTTTTTTTTGCATGTTCAAAAACACAGTAATCAAGTGTCAAATACTTTTGATTCTTGTGTTTGTCGTGGAACAAAAAAATAGCATGTCCTGAGGACAGTAAGTTTTAAATCACAATGTCAATGATAATTTTAGTTTTTAGGGATGTGACCCATTATTTATGAAGTCTTCTGGGTGCTTTATTTCTGAAACTCATTTATATTGTCACCCAGTGTTTTTAATACATGAACGAAATAATTTTTTTTTCTATCCGAAAATAAAATATCCAGAAAAATTGATTTCAAGAGTTTTAGCGTATCACAAGATCAGTTATTTCTTGATTATTTTTGTTAATCGACTTGTTTTGAATGTATATATATATATATATATATAAGCTTAAATATCTACAACGAGTGTAAACCTTGCAAAACATAAAATGTTTTTAATATATACATAATGAACACATTTCAATAAAACGTACTTAACTCGGTGGGATATAAAATAAATAGTGGTGTTCGGGCACTTTCACGCCTCCTTAATAACGTTAAGTTAAAAAAAATTACAAAAGCCAACATAAGGGTGATGTAATCATTAATCAGCATACAAAATTTTGCAACATCAGCAACAACTGCAACACGTAATATACATAAGGGCGCCACTAACGTAACTCTATCGATTTTGTTGCCTAAGTGACTAAACGAAATGCCCTTTGAAGGACATGAAAATAAATGACATATGGGATATTCGCGTAAATAAGGTCAAAAGAATGGTCACTAATATATTATATTTCCAATCAGAATTTAGAATCAGCGAAGTTAATAACAGGAAATAGCAGGAAAAACGAATATGGAATTCTGCATAAATATGTGTATATCTATATATATATATGTGTTTGCATATACATATCTCTGTATTTCTTTGCGTATGATGCTTTAAATAAAGGACGAGGCCGTAAAAGTGAATTCTATTGCATCTACCGAGTAATTACAGAACTTAATAGGCCTACAATGTGTGTTTAGGTGAATATACGCTTATATTTGAGTACTTGCATTTCTAAATTTACCCCTAAATAAATAAGATACTTGGTCCAATGTAAAACGCGCTTTTGCGTCATACAAAAATTATTTCAATGTGCAAATAGTAATACGTTTTTGTTGTTTTTGCTTCTTATTAGTATTGCGAAGGTTATTATTGCATTCTTGTTATTGTATTGTTGTTGTTATTTTGTTTCTTGTTATGAATGGAAAGTCCACCTGGAGTGCAATAGGCGTATGAAGGATGCAAGTTCATACATACATACTGGCTTTTAATAAACGGTTACATAAGTATATAATTTTTAAACAAGCATGTATGTATGTATGTAGAAATGTAAAATTTTATTAAGTACATTCAGTTCTATTTTTTTTGTCTTTTTATAACGCTGGCTTATGGGGAGTTTATCAGGAGACAGTTTTCGAGAAAAACGCGTTTAAAGTTTCGGGTAAAATTGATCCCAGAGTCAACTGGGCCAGTTGGTTAGGAAGTCGTGTCACTAAAGCAGCTATATCTCCGAAAAAAAAAACAAACCTGTTGAGTGGGTGGGCACAAGTTTTCAGAAGTAATTAGAACATATTTTAGGTAAAGTTATTGGCTCTTTATAGATCTCATTTAAGATACATGATTGCCGCCGAATTAGAAGAATAAATATAAATTTCTTAACGAAGATCACACATGGTACAATTGACATATTAACTGAAGTGGAGGCAGAAAAAAAGTTCATAGCAGTGCCTGCAAAGCGTATAATTTTATCCGATATGAAACTATCGGAGAAGTTCATTGATCATTGAGGTCTTTCCTGAGTATTTAGTATTTACATACATACTATATGAAGTAATACCAAGGGTGTATAACATACATGTAACAGAAAAAAGTAGACTTGTTGCAATACGAAATCTCAAGTAGAGAGCAATTTTTCAAATAATAAAATTATATGTAAGCATATGAGCAGTATTAAAGATCTCCGTCTACTTATTTATTACTTTCAGCGCTTTCAAATTATATCTAAAGTAGAGGAATATGAACAGCACCAGTATGTGACGAAAAAAAACACTATATAGTAGTGTCGTTGTTGGATCAACCAAAACGTACCAACTACTAATGTTAAGAGACATCACAGGTCATAGCCCGTGGAAACTTTATTTTTAAAGTCTGGAAATGGTACAACCATTCAGATCATACAGTAAGCATATTGTAGCGTTAGTTCTTGTCTTCTCCAGATTGGATGATTTCATGATTTTCAGATTTTCATGTTGATTAACTTGTTAGAGAGTTTAGCAAATTGTTATCTTGTGCTTAGTTGGGAACTGCGAATTTTACCAACTCTTGAGGAGCCTCTTAAGTAAATTGATGCTTGAGATGCGACCGCTAGCTGTTAAGTGCTTCAGCTATCTTATACAACCAAAAATATTTCTACAAAGTGGTTATTTATATGGATTACAGGTGTAAAGTAGTCGAAACCAGTTTCGGTGTAGGACTTTACTTCGCCAATGTTGCCCGATGACCGGCGATTTACCCTTTTGGATTTACCAATTTGGCTGTGAGAAGGAGAGAGGCTCTGAGAATATGCACAATCGTTTTTTGCTGCACAATCGACTGCTCACTGGACATGGGCCCCTGAACGCATTTTTGCATCAGAGGCACCTATCAGACGTGTCAGAATGTATGTGTGGGGCACGCTTTGAGGACTATGTCCATGTTATAGCAGAGTGCCCTATGTACTCGGACATTAGGAATCTTGGGGTTTTTGGTATCAGATGGACTGACGGACAGTTAGATGTGAGTGGTGTGATCTCCACTAGTCAGGGTGAGGAGAGATTGAAATTGTTTGGGATATATGCGCGTGAATTGTTTAGGCGGCGAAGGCGTATAGCTGGATAATAGGGTTTTCTAATTAGAGTGTAGGTGGGGTTTTTATTACATAAGTGAGTGGGGTTTTGCCCCTGGTCACCAGTCCAGAGCTGTATGGAAGCTCAACTGGTAGTAGTTTTCTGGCTACGAAGTCTGACCGGAGACTAAATTCTGGTACCACGCGGAGCAGGAGCCCTTGGAGTTCACTCCAACCTGACAATGCGGCATGGCCCTTCGGAGAGTATCGTGGTGGTTGTGGTTTAAACCCAAATGCGGGAAGAGCTGGCCTTGCGTCAGCTCAATGTGGAGTTGCATTGCCACCGGGTGCCGGACCCAAAGTACGGCAGAGGTTTTAGATGGGCCTCGAACCCTACCAAGGTGGTCAGTGTGTCCATTCCATACTGCCAATTGGTACCGGCAGGTATTTAGCAAATGCTATCCACCTTCGGGGCGCCGATCAACGCATTGTACTGATCCGTTGTGTTTCTGAACACCGTGGAGTTAGGCTGCACAAACGGCAGGTACCCACGTAAAGCACAGCGTTCACTGTGCGTTGACTATAACTTCACATAGAAATTTTATTCAATTATTGGGCTTTTAGTCATTTGTACCGTCCTTGAAGATCAGCGCGTTACGGTTTTAGGTGTCGTAGCCATATCTTAATTCGACAGTCTTACTGCTTACAATTTATGTATTTGGCATGCACCTTAAGTATATATAAATAAAAAAAAAAAAAACACAAAAACTTCGTCTACTTCAGTCTTTATATTACTCAAGAAGATCCATAAAAACACTCAAAATAAAGTCTATTCAAGTATGTGTTCACGAATTTAATATATTAGAGTCAAAACTAACACTGCCTTTGTTTTCATATTTATATTAAAAACTGCTATTTTTTCTTGTCCTAGAAATCAGCCAAAAACTGCATGTATAAAGCATAATAAAAAAAAAATAAGCAAAACGATATTCAATAGTTTCTGCTGCTGCTGTTTCAATATCAGCGCATTAAAGTACACTCGAAAGTGTTTCCACTTTTTAATCTTTCAAAGGGTGCTAATATCTGAGACTCCGCTGGATTAATATAGAGAAAATTATTACAGCAGAGTGATTTTCAAAGCACCGCCATTGTTCAAAAGAAAAGACTGCACGCATTAAATACACACTCCTGTGTAGAAAATGCTTTCAACTATTTTTGCAGCTTAACTTTTTTGAAATTGTTGCATTCAAGTGGATTTTCGGCTTTATTATGGTTGACTTGATTTATAAGTGGCCAGGTTCGTATGTTAATAAAAACCATGGTTCAATGATTTGGAATGTTTTCAAACTTCAGCACAAAGAAAAATATCAGAAATCGCAACTAATGAAATATTGAGTAGACTTTCGTCTGATTGAGCACAATATAATACTCATATTTTTATAGACATAAATCCAATACTATGAGTTTGGCTGCACTGTCAGTATTATAATAATTTAATGAGTTAGCAACAGTCTTGAATAGCAGTACCTTTCTAGAACGACCTTTACAGATATAGTAAAGACCAGTTTATCTAGATATTGGTATAGAACTAGGAGAGATCGATCGAATAGAACTAACTTAGCCGCTCCGTAAGATGATTGATTTTTTCCAATACTATTTAATTTCTATCTATAGACCTCCATCTCAGTTAATGTCGATGATGGAACTATTATTATAAACGGCCAGAATTTTGATGTCCTCTGTGTCAATATGAACAGTCACATCAGTTACATTGACAGATTCTTCTCTACAAGCAACCGGGACCCTAATTTTCTAAGTCAAGCGCCACACTTTTCGATAATTCGACAAAGAGTAAAATTGAATATCGAGGCTACAGATTGAAAAGTTCGATCGTTATTCACCGTTATTCTGGAATCCTAGATTTAATATGGAATTCTCTCTCGCTCGCGGGGTACAATACAGCATAGAAAAGAAAGCTTCGACAGGAGCAAAGTCTTAAAGTTCTTAAGTCAATCATAAGCAGCACTTTGGGTGACAATATAACCGTTTTTTCATATACAAAGTCATTGGTCATTTGAAATAAACTACTCCATTTTTGTATATTCTCTGAAAACCGATGACTTCTTATATCGGACCGAATCTTTTCTATTCAACCAATTCCTAATAAGCCAGAGGAAGCCAACTTTTGCTTCAGGGTAGTATAAAGAGTTATTTTGGTTTACTGGAAAAATGAGCACCAACAAATATTAGAGCAATTAAAGAAATATATCATATCAAGAATAGAACTCAGCTATTCGACAATGTAGTATTAAAGTTACCCATCTATTGATCTTTAATATACCTTGAAACCATCGAAAACAATATCAATTTTGAAATCTAACGTAGAATGACTCTTAAACCCAAGCGCTGCTTAGAAAGGATAAGATGTTATTAAAGTCTCTCAAAAAAAAAAATCGGAATATCGTTACGAATAGATATAATGACGATGAATCAGATCATACGATGATCCGAGAAGGATTCTGAGTTGACTAAGGGCAAATATCGTTTAAGATTGAATGTTGAGGTATGTAATTTAGCGATATTTATATGCTATATAAATTCTTGTAGGCTCTCCAGCTGTAGAAGCAGTAAACACCGAGCCAGCAAGAGCTGATATGAGTAAGTAAGACCACCCTGATTTTGTATAACCAAGTTGAGAAAGACTTATAATCAAAGCTATTCTTTTCGACAAACACAAGTTTAT
This sequence comes from Bactrocera minax, assembly GCA_021498325.1. Lineage (NCBI taxonomy): Eukaryota > Metazoa > Arthropoda > Insecta > Diptera > Tephritidae > Bactrocera > Bactrocera minax. Next base: position 180,814 of record JAKEEE010000101.1, read on the forward strand.
GTTTAGTACTATTTCCATGCAATACTGTTGAAAAGGAAATAAAAAATCTTTTAATTCAATGAAGTTAAGGAAATAATTGAACTTAATGGTTGATATTGTAGCCTTAAATATAATACGAAATGAAACAATTTTTGGACAAAATAAAATAAATAGAAAACAGCTGCTCATTCCAAAAGGGTAATTTATATTTTTTTTTCTGCTAAGAAATTTGACATTTATATTTATTTCAAGGTAGTATTTGAGTAATAAGCAATAAGCACGCGATGAACGCAGCATCGAGTTGAAGTAATTCGTGAGCTTTTCCCATAACCAACCACCGACGGTAAATCCACAAACGCCAGCCGTGGCGCTTTCCCCACCACCAACCAACCACTCTTAGCCCACACTTATTTAACATTTCGCAGCGTTTCACCTCATAAAATGCACAAAAATTATTAATATGGCACGGAATGATTGTTAAAAACCAATACATACGTATGACTGAATGAGCAGCGATAGAACGCCACAACGGCAGAATCGCCAACAAACAAATGCTGCCAACGCGTCGCTGACGGCACACAGAATCTGCGTGCGCGTACGCGTGTCCGGAACCGTTCAGTTGTCGGACTGTAGTCCTGTGCTAGGGGCCACTGCACTGACATGTCTCTATGCAGGTTTTTACTGTTGCTTTTTTATTTCGGATTTTTTTTCGTTGAGTACTGGCAGCAGCGCCAAATGGAATGAAAAATTGTCCAACGCAATGATAAATTTGGTTCCTTAGGAGAACATAAAAGTCCAGTGCTGCCACGAAATGGTCAGCCATAAAATAAGCCTTGGGCGCGAGCGAAAAGGGACTTGTTTGTTTAGCACTTGGTTTTACAAGATTTGTTGCAGCAGTTTATCCAACGGTGAGAAACTGCTGGATGTGCTCCTTCATTCCACGCTGTTGCGAGACTCGTGTATTATGTGTGTGTATATATATTTATATTTATGCGCGTATGCACTTTTCGATTTTCATATGCTTTGGTCAGTATCAATTCTGCTCATTGTTTTTGTTTTTGCTTTCGTTTTTTTTTATTTTTTGCTTATTCAGTGATTATTGGCTGTTTTTGCTTTCTGCTTTTTCAAAGGAATGTGAAATAGAAGTTCATTTAATAAGTTTGCATACTCGTATGTATGTGTATATTTGTTTGACTCTCGCCTTTGCTTTTGCATTGTTGACTGGATTTATTGATGAGTTGTAGCTGGAGGGCGCCGTTGGGGGCTGGTCTGAGATCGCGCCATGAAATTATTAAAATATGACAGTTGAACGATTAAGCGTAATCACTTTAAATGGAAGTTTTCAGTTCTCATTGATTTATGTCTCGCATTTGGCTAATAGTTGCCTAGAAAATGTAAGTGGAGCGTAGAACAAATTTTCAGGAGATTGCACACGAACATTTACGAATATGTATAATAAGTTTGCATATATATATATGTGCATATATATATATATATATGGATGTATATATATATGGATGTATATAATCAGTGTGGGTGTTTTCTAAAATATAAATATTGTAATTTTATCTATTTGAAGCTGAAGTTTGGTAAAAATGTGGAAGGCGTTAAAATAAAGTAGTGAAGCCAATATGCATAAGGCGATCTGATAATACACGATGTAGACAAGGGGTTAGGTATTAAAATATTTAGAAAGACGAGACGAATTGTAACAGATAACTTAAGTAATTGGTACATATTTTCTTTGGCCTGATTTGTAAGCTAATATTGCTAATGGAATCGAACTACTGCCATACCAAATAAAAAGAGTTATCAAAAAATATATGTTTATGTATATTTTCTCATTTAGAAAAGTGGGTAAATATTTGACGGGTAAATTTTTGAAATAAAATGTGATTTTAAATTTTACGCCATTTTGAATCACATGAACTAGCTGAATCGAATTTTTATTAGATACATGAAGAACTAATAAAGAGATGAAAGTAAAGGCGATCACTTATCGTACCTAGTAACTGTCTTCCGGGAATAAGAGAAATTGTATACAACTGTCTCTAATCCTTTCATATCGAATATAATTATTTCCGTCCAGTTGATTTTATACTATGTATATCGGTCAATATGTCAAATGTCTTATTATGTCTGTGTTATATTTCTCTTATTGAGATTATTTACAATGCAAAATGGTTGAAATCGATTCATAACTTTCTTTAGCCTCCAGATAGCGAATATGAGGATATTCGTCTCTAAAAAAAAAGTATGGAAGATAGTATGATTTAATTTAAAATTCAGCGTTTAGATAAAGCGTCAATCTGGAAGTTCCAAGATGTAGATTGCTCTGAGGTTCAAGCTATTATAGGGTGATGCGATGCGGTGTTGAATATTTGATAAAACCGGGATAAAACCATGAAAGTCTCCATTTAAGGTATCACATTTCAGTATCAGAATACCAAAATTACTTCGAATCTTATACATTTCCCTTTTACGTATATTTTAAGACTTTGGCCTTTACAATGCTCAATACAATGCAAAATAGGAGAAATTAAAAAAATTCTATAAAAATTATTATATATACTTCTTGAAATTTGTAGTAAGGTACGGTTCTAGGATCAATAAATTCAATTTAATGTTTTCTTTTACTTTCAAATACTTTAGATGGTATTGTGTTGTGATTTTTGATATGTGTACCGTTTATATTCTGAGAGATCAGTATTTTCTTTTTTGCTCATTTTAAGGCTCAGCAACTAATTATACTCTCGCAACATGTTGCTACAGAGTATATTCGTTTTGTTCACCTAACGGTTGTTTGTAACACCTAGAACTAAACGAGTTAGATATAGACATATATATATATATATAAATGATCAGGATGAGAAGACGAGTTGAAATCGGACTGACTGTCTGTCCGTCCGTCCGTGCAAGCGATAACTTGAGTAAAAATTAAGATATTTTGATGAAACTTGGTACATGTATTCTTTGTCACCGTAGGGCGGTTGGTATTGCAGATGGGCGTAATTGGATATCTGCCACGCCCACACAATACTATTAATCGAAAACAGATAAAGTGCTATAACTAAGCAGAAAACTAAGATAAAATTCTGGAGTTTGGCACAGAGGATCCTAGTAGAGTGAGGCATCTGTGGGAAAATTTTATTGTAAAAGTGGGTATGGTCCCAGGGTTTAATATAGGTTTAATATATATATACTATATATATACTGAAATATATATTTCAGTCCTCATATACTGAGAAAATGAGTGGAATCGTATAATAACCACTCCCCCCCTCTATACAAAAGCTATGTTGAAAACTACTAAAAGTGAGCTAACTCTTTGAAGGAACATGTCAGATACACTAAATCTCCCAGCAAATGTGATATAGAAGGGTTACATAAGAATACGAGTAAAGTTTTGGTGATGGGAGTGGCGCCGCCCACTTTTAGGATAAATCCCACATCTCAAGAACCCCTTAACCGATTTCAACAAAATGTGGTATTTCATCTGATCCTTTCACTTTAAAGTAGATAAATCGAGCAGCAATTAAGATATTAAAATCAAATTTTGTACAAAAAATGCTTTCAAGATATGCCATCTCATGCATAAAAATATACGAAATCGGATTATAACTTTTCAAGCCATCAGATACCCAATATTAGGACCTCAGTACCTCTATCTGACTTTTTGTCGAAAATATCGGGAAATCTGTAAGATATCATAATGAAATTGGAGGATTATCTTTCCATGATAATAGCGTGCTCTGGTATCAAAGATGGGAAAACTCGGATAAATACTTCCCCTAACACCATATACCTAATATACAGATTTTCACCCTTCCGGTAGACTTTATACCATTATAACGGTAAATATGTAAGATATCGTTATGAAATTGGAGGATTATCTTTGTATGATAATAGTATGCTCTGGTGTCAATAATGGGAAATTTCGAGTAAATACTTCCCCTAGCCCCCATATACCTAATATACGGATTTCCAACGTTCCGGTAGACTTTATACCATATATTTCGGTAAATCTGTAATCTGTAATCTGATATCGTAATGAAATTGGATTATTATCTTTCCATGATAATAATGTGATCTGGTGTCAAAAATGAGAAAAATCGGGTAAGCACTTCCCTTAGTCCCCATGTACCTAATATAAGGATTTTCAAGCTCTGGGTAGACTTTATACCATATATTTCGGTCAATGTGTAAGATATCTTAGCAAAATTAAGTGAACGTTTAATATCGGATATACCATAAGTTTAAAGCCGAAAACGTGTGCAATCGGCCTGCGAATTATCCGAGCTCCCATATACTACACATAATGATTTTCGTCGAATATGTCGGTCACTGTGTGAGCTACCTTCACAAAATTGCGTGAAAACATGTTCCCTAATAAACTTGAACAATGAAAAGAGTTAATGTGATCAGTGCATAACTTCCTCTATGCCAAAAATGCCCGATATAAGAATACCCGGCTTTCCATCTGACTTTAAACCGTTTATGTTGGTCAATATGTATGATATTTTAATGAAATTAAATGGATATGTTTTCTTAAACACAATGTGATTTCGCGCTAAATATCGCTAAAAATCGGTCTAGACCATAGTCTAAGAAGCTTATTCCTAATATAATACTTTCCTTTTCTTCTGTTTACTTATTATATATTTAATATATTTATTAAACCACTTTGGTTGAGTTTATATCACATATACCACTTTTGAGTTAATTTGGTAGATTTTATTTTAGATTTTTTAATATAAAGTTATGAAAGCACCTGAAAGCATTTCCCCGCTTCTGATCCTTGCACATTGCGAGGGTATAAAATGCTCGGTTATACCCGAACTTAGGCTTTTCTTACTTGTTTAATATAATAATTATAGCGTCTGAAAATAAAAACAAATTCATAATTGTCAAGCAGTAACAGATATTAAAACACGTTTGAGGACAAACTGTTTCTACCACTATACGAATATTCAAAATTCATACCAAACGAAAATTTATCTGTCAACCAAGCGCAACTAATTGGATGTGTACACCTAAAATGAATGGAAAAATACACAACGCCAAAAAAGGAAGAAATACTCCTCCAAAAGAACTGTGTCGAAAGTGCAGAAATAAAAATACAAAAACAAAATAAAAATTTCAAAAATCTGTAACGAATTGGAGAACTCAAACGAACTGGCTGCAGGGGGGCTAATAAACAAGATATCGCATGAAAATGAGGCAAAACTTTTAAATAGCAAATATGCTGGCCTCTACAGGAAGGACAACAACGGACATACCACAGAGATAACAACTACAACAAATATAATGGACTAGAATGAAGAAGAGGAAGACGAACTATGTGAAGGAAGAAAAACATGCACACATTGAACGGAATCAATGTTAGACAAACCAATAAAATCGAAGAAACAAACACACATAACTACAAAACTGAACTTTAACAACGTTGCCGCCAATATGGCATCAGCAATGACAAGCATTTTGTCACCTTTTCACATAACGGACGGATGTCAACGTGGAAACCGCTGTTACGTACAAAGTGGCTCAATACAATGTATGATATATGTATGTACGTGGGTGTGTGTGGGAACACAGTGGTTGGTGAGGTCGAGAGAAAGATGTGCACGGCGGGTGACAGTGATGGCTCAGTGTGGTTGAGTGTAAATGTGTATATGTAATCACAGCTAAAGGCTCCAGCTATAGCACGAGCTACAAAGTAATAGCAACCATATGTATGAGAGATATCCATTTCTATAATATCGGGGAAACCAACAACGACAGTAATGCGCTTCATTATGAAAATGAAATGAATTTTTGTGCAAATGAGCATTGAAATGTGATATGAAAAAAATCGTTTATGAATCGAAGCCTATGATCAGGTATACCAAGTGTCCCAACTAAAGGTGGATGCTGTGCGCGTGTGTTATTTTCGAACTGTAGCTGAAAGGTGAAGACTATGGCGGTCAGTGACTATGACAAAAAATGTGAAGGTGTTTCTTTCAAATTCATTGACTCGATTTATGAGCATCCTTTTTGGATGCTTGACCCACGGAGCGGTTTCTTTGTTGTTGCTTCGTTTGTTTGCAGGACACTTTCCTGTAATTTGCCTTTGAAACAGTGAGTGGTCCGTTGTTCGGTGCGCTCATTGGCTTCAACTCATTGCCTTAACGAGTGGAACGAGCAGACATTTTATAAATTCTCGTCTTTTTACACCTTTACATTGGGTTCTTCTCTCTTCTTCTTGTTCTGTGTGCAGTATCCTTGCTCTTGAATTTCCGTGCACGGTGGCCTTACAAATTGGTTATATTTATTTAACTATTTGCTTGTCATTTGAATAGTTTTCGTATGATTGTGCTGTTTTTTTAACATTAAAAACTCATATCATATTATTACACCTCTTTTTGATTTATTTATGTCGAGTGTTTTTATAGTTGTTATCAAATTTTATTATATGGATTATTTGTCTTCCAAGTTTAAAAACACTTAAAATGACATTGTAATGGAAATTCCTGAAAGGTATTACGCAGCTGGTTTCCTACACCAACAGAGTGCTTATTTCATTTACTTGTAATTCATTATAAATAATATGGGCGATCCAAGGTATTTTGCATTACGTAAATGTATATCGAAATGTGCTATGTTTTTAGTACGAAATTTATCAAAAAATGTGGTTAAAAATAAATACATATCATAGAGATAAAAAAAACAAAGCAATGGGAAGCTAAAATTTATTGGCTGAGTTCAAATACATTTGACCGATTCTTATTAATTTAATTTTAGACCTGGTCCATTGCACAGATTTTACACATGTAAGAAGACACCGACCATTTAATTTATGCTTTTAAGTTGATTAGATTTTTTGAAACGAAAAGAATTTGGTCTATATTATATAGTGATTTCAATCTTAAAACATTTTGGTTAATCGTTTGGGATATGGAAGAAGTCTAGCCACCAAACTCATAATCTTAAGACCTACCTTTTTTACAAGAGAGCAAACGGTTAGAGCTCTTAAAATAAATTTCTTTTTAAAGAAAAATAATCGAAAGAAACTTCGGATTTACATTATTCGCTAGATTTGCATCCAGCAATTTTTTCCTACTCCCAAAACTCAAAAATAGGCTCTGAATATCGCTTAAAGGAGTAAAAGCCAGCTCTGTTAAAGCTAATAACAAGTATTTTATTTTTTATCCTTTTAGTAAAATCTATGCAGGCTCTGTTTATTATTTCTTATGTGATTTATATGAAAGTGTGGCCAGCACAGTTTCCTTTGTTTTTAAAAGCGTAATATTTATATTATATTAAATATATATGCTTTTATATATATGTATATATGTCAACCACACATTTTCGTCAATCTTTAGTAACATAATTAATGCGTTAATTGCATTCATGTACTCGCACTCGTATCTTACCCCTTTACTCCGTTATATGGGCAGCCAACAAGAGTGGGTAAACTTCTTCTTAATAACGTTATTAATATTTTTATTTTAGTTAGCTGCCTTTTTTTCCTTTGCATATACATACATACATAGCAGGTAGGAGCATTTGGCGCACTCCTTAATAGGCCTAGACTACCGGGTGCGCATTGAAAATGATTTAGTAGTAAAAATATGGCATTAATTATATCGGGCGCATGTTGCCTTCCCTCTCTGCCTCCGTCATTCGTTTTCTTCCATTTTTGCGTCTTCCTGTGCTTCTGCGTTATTTTAGCTGCTTAACTGGTTGGGTGCTTGGCTGTTAAACAGTGCTAAATGAACCAACCGGGCACAAAAATTAAAACCATAAATAAAGTAAATATTAATTTATGCACGTTAAGGAGTTGGGGCCATTACTTGGCTGCTACTAAGCCAACGGTCAACGGCGGAAGGTGGAGCATCGGTGGTTAAAGCGTAGAATGCGCAACAGGAGCAGCAAATGTGGCAGTGAAACTAAATCTTTAAGATTATTGGTGGTTTGTACAGAGAAAAGTGTAATTAACCATTAATTACAAGTGAAAATCTGTATGTGGGAAATTGTTTTCCTCGTTTCGTAGCTTTATGTTATGCAACCGTTGTAGCGTGTGTATTTTGCTTCATTTGTAATTATTTTTGATAATTATTACATCTACTTGCCAGCCCTTGTGCAATTTTCTATTTAAATTGAATAAATCAAGGATAAATGAGCTTATTAGCAATTTAGTCCTTTGCGGAAACTAAACTTGTTAAACTAATTAAAGTTTTGCGTATTAAAATGGATAAGCTCTCTCTATAACATTTATGGTTGGCTATGCTCTTTGCGCCTACGCCTTTTCTCTTTAAGTGGCAAAGGCTGTGCATGTAGTGAAACAGAATGCTATGCAAATATTTCAAGACAATATTTTTTCGATGTTTTGAAAAAAAAAAAATTATATATATTAATTTTTACGATATTAATATTAATTGTTGTTTTTTGTAGCATATATAACTATGTGTTAGTTAAAAGCAAATTTAAATAGTTTTTCGCTTTACCAGCTTCACTATTCAGCGCATTTAGGATTTAATACTTACTTAGCTTTATGTGTTTATAATATCTATAAAATTTTATTTAAAAAACTACACAATGGGAACTGATAAAACTACGACTTTTGTGGTATTTTACCAATTGTTAAATTTATCCCAATGTATTAGGGTTGCACATATCATTAATACGGATAAAGAAATTCACAAGCTTTCTTTACTTGCTTGACTTCTTTTTGGCAGTGTTTTTTGGTTGACATTTCTTTCTTTGACAGCATTCAAATCCATTAAACCTTTCAAAGTAGAGCAGCCTGAAATACGGCAAGAGAATTTAGCAAAGATAATTTGCATTAAATTCCAATTCACACATGTGATCGGCAACTATTTCAATTTTTTTTATTGATTTTTTTTTTTTTTTACTGATATTTTCTTTTTTCGAAATTGACGATAATCCGAATTACACCATCTTGCACTTCATAATAAAGCTGGTGGCGCAATTTTGTACTCTGTGAACACTTGCTAGTCTGTTAGATGTGATTCTGGATTTAATTTCTAGAACACAAAAGTTATAATCTGTCCGCGAGATCGAGTATTCTTTATAAACGTCATCGGGTGGGTAAATTATTTTTTAACATCAAAATGCGTTACTGCAGTTGCAAATAATAGATCAACACGCTGTTTAAACAAAATGCAGCCTTGCTAATACTCGCCATTAATTATCATTAAATTATATAAATGCTTTTAAGATGTTCACTAGTAGAGTGTAGTAGAGTTTTCACATATCATCAAGTCCTGGTCAAGTGTTAATACCCCCGACTGCATGTTTTTACAACACACCTAATCTGAAGTGACAGTTGATCTCGTCAAGTGGCCAAGACGTATGTTTGCCCTTTGATGCAAAACTGCATTCCATTGTGCATTTTTCGTGGACAAAAAGAGCTGTGCTGATAAAAGCCTAACGATTTCCACTCGAACACTTCTGAATAGAGTTTGAAAACGTGCTTTTTATTATTGGTATATTTTATTATTGGTTTTTAGTACTTTCTGAAAGGGGTTACATGCCGCAGCAAGCAAACGCGCGCGCTTTTTTCGACTTAAACGGAAGTGAACAAAACGACGCAGTTTATTATAAGTCGCAAAGAACAACGAGAAATAATAATAATAATCAGTGCAACCTACTAAAGGCGCGGAATGCGAAAAGCGTGAGAATATTTTCGTTACTTGGCGAAAATGTTTATACAGACGAAAGGACTTTGCAGGGAATTACAGCAAAAATAACGCCACAATGAACAATAGCAACAAAAGGTAGTTGAGATTTAAAACAACAACAAACAGTGATATGTCCCGCGCCAGTATATATATGCATACATAACTTATACCTTTCAAGGGCAGCTTAGTCGAAAGTCACGCATACGTTGGAATTTTAAAACACCACCCTTAGTTAAGGGATGCACCGGCCGTAAGCAGTAGGAAGCAGACAGTACGTTGCAACGTTGAAAAATGCTTGCAACAAAATCTGCACTGCTCATAATTACACGTTAGCTCGGAAAGTGCGGCATAATTATAGCATTTCGGCGCTCCAATTAGCGCGAACATTAAATTTGCCAAGGATTTCACCACAAAGAAGCAGCGCCTTCACGAGCGACATTTCGTGGGGTTGCTTAAGAAATATTATATTTGTGGAAAAGTGTTCGTACCTTTACTTGCGGGTGTGGCCGTAGTTGCCACCCATTTCTCGTCGAATCCAGATACTTGGTATGCTGACATGAATTGTGTTATGCTCATAGCGTAGCAAGAGTCAAGTCGAGGTGACTTTTTCAAGCCAACGCGGCATGCATAATGGCAGATCTTATATTGCTTTGCGCACTTCCGGTGCAACGTATCGTATTTCCTTGGTTGTGCCTTGGAGGCTGCTAACTACGGTGACATAAGTGTAAAGTCACTAAATGTTAACGCGCTGTTGGTATTGTAATCGACGATTTTGACATTTGTTGACTTTTAGTAAGCATCGCTTGCTGCACCACCGAGAGCTTACCTTACGCCGTGAAAATAATTAAGAAAATAAAATAGCCCCTTGACATTTCTACGCAATCTTTTTACTTCGATTGAGATCGTTTAGCATTCAGTGAGCATACCGTGCATTTGTTGCTTTGTTATTGTTCAACGAAAGGCGATTCAGTAGGGTATTCAGTAGGGTTTTCATCACTTCTCCTTTGTCCTTGGGCATTTATTTGTTCGTTTTCTTATTGTGTACAACCCTTATTGTTCGATTCGCAATGAGTTGTCCTTACAAAACTCCTTTGCCATTTCGGCGATGAATTTCTAAATACTTTTTTTTCTTTTGGCCCATTTTTTCGTCTCTAATGAGGCGTATTTAGCAGATCTTTCGATTATAAGCTTATGCGTTCTGTATGCAACCGAATGATTTTCAAAATCAAAACTGAATTTTTATATATTTACGCAATCAAGTGGAGGCACATACGCTATATTTATAAAAATGTGGGCACGAAATTCGTTACAAAATTATTTATGAGACATTTGCTTTGGTGGTTGTGACTATGAGTACCTTTTCCTATTCTTGGCCGTTTTTTGATGATACTGAATCCAAGTGACCGATCAAATATTTTTATTTCTAAAAAATTAAATCTAATATCTAATATTAATAAATTTTAATTAATTTCATAATTTTTCTATGTAATAATACAAAAAATTCCAAAACTGTCTTATTTTTGTTTCAAATAATTAAAATACATTATAGATTTAGAAGAAAGTATTTCGTAGATCTTTCACAGAATAGTTTTCTCTCTGTGCTTCTATAATTTATCCACTCCACAATCGCCGAAACTTAGTCAAGTTTTTTCATTGAGAACATAAAGTAAAGGTAATAAATAGAAAGAGAAAGAGGAAGAGGGAGAATGATAGAGTCTTCACTTGTGGGAGAGAGCGGGAATATGACGGAAAAAATCCCAGTTCAAACATATCTCAACCCTTGGAAAATATGTTCGGAGATAAAAATGTAGATAATCCACACTCCAGAAATTCGACCAAAACACAATAAATGAAACTTAAGATCTACTGTGTCTATTCCTAATAATAATTATTACTAGCAAAACTGGCAATAAACCCATTGCAGGTGATGGAATATGTGTGTAATTAAATTACGGGGCCATGACAATGAAGCTTATTACTTTACTTTTATTACTTTAGCACTTTACTTTTTTTACACATACCATCTCTAGGCGGATGATAAATTCGAGATGTATATTGTAGGATAAGTTTATTAATAATTTAATTTGGCTATTACCAAAGAATTTACTTGGAATTCATGCAATGCAAGAATCGTTAAAAAACCGAGTACATCTCGGAGGGTATAGAGAATTTCAAAGCGATATTATCCTTCATCAGCCTGGAGCCATATTTGATTCAGAAATACAAAATTGTAAGAAAATTGGAAAGAAAGAGATTTTCATATTTGTTTTGAAAAACATTAATTAAACAATATATTTCCATTTCCATCGCAACCAAACCATCACTTCTCCTACTCTCACGAATGAAAATAGACTCGCACAACGAGTGTCGAGCTGACCCACGCGCTACAAATATCCTGTCACTTAATTGTGACACTTTATTGGATTTTAAAAAGTTCATTCGAACATGAACGTACATGCACACATACACTAGCATATGACTCCCCGCGCCACCATTATCTGTACTTGTGTTAGTAGTTGCCGTTTCCATTTCTTACGCGCCGCGCCGCCAAGCTGCGCGTGGATAATTAAATTCCATTCATTGGCATTGTTAGTAACTTATCTCCTTATGTGTACGATTTGGGGAGCGGGTGGATGACAATTTTGGCTGTTTTGTCTTTCCAAATCTGCTTAAGTGTGTGTGAGTGAGTGTGTGCCACAATTTCGAAAATTGATTGAATTAAGCCTGGAACTTGTTGTCAGTTAATAAAGGTCAACGTTGTTGCTGATATTGTCAGGCTTTTGGCGCTATTGTTGAAGACGATTGTTGTTGCTGTTGCTATTGACAACGATGGCATGTCGCCACTGTGGCGGCGCTGAAATTGCATGGCGGGCCATCGCATGTGCGTATCCCGTTGCCTCGGCGACACAGGGTGCCACTGCAACATCGGCAACAACAGCAAACCCTACAGCGATAATGCCAAACAGCAGCGACAACATATTGCAGTCACTGTTGTTGCTCATTTTACAACATACTTACACATATGTATGTATAAGCATATGATGGATAAATTTGTATGTGTTGATGTGTGGGATATCCATATGTCCTTCCCACTTTCGCTTATGTATACAGTATGTTGCGATTTCGCTTGGCTCATCTCCAGCTCCTGGCCATTATTGACAGCCGCAACATGTGGCCCCAAGTCGATGAGCATAAAGGCTCACTACATAAAAGCTCAATAAAGGAATTTCCTACAATGAGTGTTCACTTTATGCGCTTAAGAGTATATGTATTCATTCCCCGCGGACACATTTTATGCCTTAATGCTGCGTAAAATTTTGGGGGAGTTCCAATTTCAATTTGAGCTAAGCGATGAGGGTGTCTATAATATAAAACGCTAAGTGCGGGGGTGTTGTGCTGTTGATGATTATACGTTTTTATTGGCGTATTGCTGTTCACACTTAAGTGGGTGGCCCTGAGTGGAAATTTATCCATCGTAATCGTGTTTATTTTATTAGCTTCCCTTTCTTCACATATATCCTTGTGAAACTCCATTCTACTCTTACTTCCACGGTGACATGAAAAAACATGTGTTTCGACCTTAATGCGTTAAAACAATAATACCATTGAAACAATATGCTTTGGGACAATTTCTGTCGTGGCTCAGTTTTATGTTCGTGTTCTTATTCATAAATTCCTTGGGTGTTAATTGAATTAAATGAATCGGATAGCAAACCTATTATTTCCATTATTGTCTAATTAAAACTTCCTAAATAGTTATCGAGCGTATTTGTACACTTTGTTGAGTATGTTAAAAATTGAAAAGCTTTTCGCTGCCACATATCCTTCGGATATCTTTAAAATCTGATATTAATTATGGTTACATCCGTACCTAGGAGCAACGCATAGTACCTCACCTCACCACCTTTTCCAAGGTCTTAAACTCAATCAGTCTCCTATATAAGCTCTGGAGGGGATAGAAAATTATGAGCAGATAAAATTCTTTAAAATCGGTTATTATTATAAGCGAATCTAGTGAAGAGTAACTGTGTAGATTAAGGGTTGGAGGTTCAAATCCTGGCTGAGGCAAAAGTTCAAATTATTTTTTGGATAGCGGCTCCTTTGGAAGGTTAATGTCAAAACTCCGAGAGTATTTCTAATAAAGTCCTTAAGCAGTTCAGAGGAACACAAATCTGGTAGGTCATCAAGACACCAGAAATATAGGAAAGAGCTAGGTGACGTAAGTGCAACATATATGGATATATAGTTAAAAACAAAGTTTTAAAATTTGCTAGACTAAATTATTGATTGCATCACAGCAGAATTCTTGTAATTGATTTAAGTTCTGTCAAGTGTAGTAGTAGATATAATAGTGTTCCCTTTGAAATATCCAGAAAAAGCTAGAAACAGAGAATGTCAAAGGAGGGCACTTTTTAGCTGGTTCGATTTTTAAGTAAATCACTAAACCAAAAACAGAGATTAACGCTCTCATTGTAATAAACATCACTTTTGGTGTCACTCAAACTCTATGGTTAAACCTATTGCTTCTTTTGATCTATACATTTGATTTAATCCGAAACTCTAAGAGTTTCCGAGAGGCTAAATCGTACCCACCCCCAATGACAAGTGGAGATCAGATATTTATTGTTACTTACATAAAGCCTTGTGCTAATTACTTACAGTTAAGAGTAGTGAGCTCAGTGTGCTTTGGGCAATTATCCTCTGGATCACAGCTCTCTACTTCATTAGAGAAAACTAAAGGTGCACCAACTAGTAATTCAGGCCGGTGGAGTGACTTATAGGATTTGCTTCAGTACGTGTATTACCTAAAATTATCGCCGGGTGGTATTTAAACTGCGTGAAATTATGCTCTCTACCTGCCGAATATTTATGAGCGAGCATTTTCTTTTCCAAGGAGATATACACATTTTGTGAATTGACAGATTCGTTAGAACTGAGATATATTTTTTCAATTTCCAACAGCCAAAATTTCCTGCGATTTAAGGAGAAAGTGTTTTACGTAGCAATCAATAGGCTGATGAGCGATTTAGTTTTGAGTAACGGTAAATGGATGACGTACACAGACCAGTGTTAGTCATATATTTATCTCATTTGAGCGACGACTTCTTTATACGAATTAGAACAGTTCACAGGTGCCTGATTGCAAGGGGCTTGCAAGTTTTTTAAGAATCGGATTCAACAACTTCATTAAGCACTATTCTGTATATTCGCTGCAGAGAACTTTTGAGATTTAACACAAATAGCTCATTAATTGCATAATAAAATAATATAATAGATGGAAAACTTCCCTCATAACTGTATGTTGACACTCACTCCCGATTCAAGTGAAATGACACATTCACTGACAGTTTATGACATTAATGCCAGCGAAATGAACCGCAAATTATGAATTAAGTCAATCTATTCAAATTGCATAATTTGTCATATATTCATTTCAAACTTGAAGTGGACAACGAAAACAAACAATTGCTGCTGATTAAAATGTAAAAAAAAGAAACAAACATTTCAATTATGCTATGAATGAGAATACAAGCTAACCAACTCGTGCGCGTATAAATAACAAATTAGTAAATCTATGTACCTCTATACGAGGGTGGGCAGCAATGGAGAGCGAGGAAAAAAATACAGATTGCATGTGAAGGGAGAAATATTGCTCAAGGGCATGTCTTATTTGTCTTCATTACTGAATTGAGTGGAGTTCAAGTGGTCTGCAGATTCAATTAAGTTATGACTGCGGAATGAAATATTGTACAAATTACGAAAATATTCAGAGTTTATCCGACGTTTCGTAGAAGAAACTACACATAGAAGGAGTATTGTTCAAATCTGGGGTAATTTTTTAAAATAATCTTTGTAGAAATTGACATATGATCAATTATCCTTTATCTTTGACTTCCGGGAAAGTCATTGTAACCTTAATCATATTGTCTAAACGTTCAGAGTACGATTTGGTTCAAGAAAGTGGATCGTCTTTCTTTGATATGAGAAACGTCGTTAATTGGAAACCTATAAAGTGCTATAACTAAGCTTCAAATTAAGACACATAAGGTTATTTGGTACAGGGAATAGCAGTAGTTAGGGCATCTGTGGATTAAAATGTTTTAAAAAGTGGGCATTGCCCCACCCCTTAATAGGTTTAATGCGCATATCTCAAAAACCATTAAAGCTATATAAACCAAGATGAGGCACCTCCTCAGACAGTGGGAAAATGGGCGAAAATGGATATTAACCACGCCCACTCCCCACATAAAGGTTATGTTGAAAACTATTGTATTAAATGTGCGATAACTCACTAAATAAATACGTTGGAAGCATTAAATTTTACCCCTAAATGGGCGCTTAAAGTTTTCGAAGGAATTAGTGTAAAAATTGGACAATGGGCGAGGCACCGCACACCATTAGAGAAAATCATATATCTTAGGAAGGACTTAACTAATTTGAACCAAATTTGGTGCATAATTTTATCATGATATTCCTTTGTTACGTTGTGAAAATGGACGACTACAACCACGCCTACTTCCCATATATCACAATTTTAAATTCGATAAGATTCTTTCACTTCAGAGTAAACAAGTAGCAATGAAGATATCGAAACAAAACTTTGCACAAAAAAGGTTATGCCATCTCACCTCTAAAATTGGTAGAAATCGGACTATAACTTCTCAAACCCCCAGATTCCCAATATGTGAGCCACAGTTCCTTCGGCTGACTTTTTACCGAAAATATCTGTCATTCTGTCAGATTTGTTATTGAAATTCAGGGAGAACCTTATCCTGATAATAATGTGCCCTTGAGTCAAAAATGGGTAAAAGCGGGTATATACTTCTCCTAACCCCCATATACCTAATGTCGAACTTCTAATACTACTACTAATTTTTGAACTTCCGGTCAATTTTATACTATATATGTCGTCAATATGTAAGGTATTTTAGCAAAATTAAGTGAATCTATAATATTGGATATACTATGGCTTAATGCTGAAAATGTGTGAAATCGGTACACGAATTATCCCACCTCTCACATAGGGAGGTTCATTCGAAATTCTTGTGGACGTTACGCCGAATATATTGGTAAATTTTTGTGTTATTTTATTTAGTAAAAATGTTTGGAAATATGGTACGAGCATACTTTAGTTTAATGCCAAAAGTAAATGTTATCGGCTTAGTCCTCCGATGTGTGTCCTAGTGATTTCCGACTTTCCAGCTGATTTAAACTCTTTATATAAGTCAACATGTGTGATATTTTAAACGAATTCAGTGATTTCTTGACCATATTGTGGTTTAGCGCTGAATATGAATGAAATCGGTCCAGACTTTGGTCCAAACCTCATATCCCTAATATAATGATTTCCGTTTCTCTGGTTGACTTTTTCCTCATGTATCTAATATTTTGAATTAAGCCACTTTGGTTGAGTTTATATCACATAAATCACTTCAGTTAATTTTGTTGTTTTTAATATTATAAAAATATTTCGGACAAGAAGTAAAATATATTAATGAAAGTACGTGAGCCTATGACCTGTAATAAAAGTTAATAAGATACTAAATATAATTGTAATCCATTAAAAATTTCGTGGAATGAAGAATTTTGCATTTGAGACAATTTTTAATATAAAGTTTTGCAAACACCTAAAAATATTTTCCCGGCTTTGATCCTTGCAAATTGCTACAGTATAAAATGTTCGGTTTCACCCGAACTTACCCTTTTCTTATTTGTTGGTATTATTTTAGTTTTCAGCCTGAGATTTGTTGTCAATCCACAAATCGTTGATCGCTAAAAATGTTTTTCGTTTGCTTACTTTCAGCTACTGCATTCTACTTTATATATATAGATGTAGATTATATATATGAGTAATTTAGCTTTTCTATGAGCCACTTTGTAGCGAATAAACCCTACTCGGTTCGCATGTCTGCTGGTAATTCGTCAACGCCCGCGGGGGTTATCTATTGCACACATAAAACTTTTGTTTACCACAGTATGCAGCCACATTTATATACATATGAGTAGATGCATACATGTCTGTACGAATAAATATGAGTATTTACATATGGGTGACTACGTTTTGATTACTATTGCATTACTAGCTTATGGCTACTGATGCCTGTTGTTTCTATTACCTTTCCTTACACCCATACATTCATTTTATATGTGTATATATGGGTGTGTATTCGCGCTTGTGGACCGCTTTTAGTTTTTTTCTAAATTTGTTGTTTTATATTTTGGTTCCGTTCTTGTGATGATAAATTAATGTAGATGGGCTATTTGCTATTTTGAATTTGAGTTGCCATTTATTTGATTAAATGAATTTGTTACAGTAATATGTTTTCGGCGGAGACATAATAAATTGGATTAAACGCATTAAGTGACACCGATTTGTGGGTTTGGATATTGCATATATATAAATGTATATATATGTATATATATGTAGATATATGATATATATGTATGAATATATATATATATATATATATATTTGTAATTACCCTCATACAGATGGGCTTATGTAAGAGCATATCCAATTCATGCAGAAATATGCGGTAAACTTTACTACCAGTAGTTTTAAAAGCAATTTTTTTATCCATTCTACATTGCTTGACATATTTTAGAGTGGAAAATCCTTTAATTTCTATATATATTTATATCACTATTTTGATTTGCTTGAACAACCCCCAATTTTCACGAAATATATACAGATACTTTACCTCTTAATATACACGTAAGTTGCGATTCCTAGAATTTAGGTCTTCCATATTTTATTCAAACATATATACATTAATTTGAATAAAAATAATGAAAAATTTGAATGTGCGGATAATCACTAAAGAACCATTTTATAAGAATGTTGCTCAATTTAAAGATTCTCCTTCTCTGTGGATACCATAAATTCAACTGTAAGCGTGCTTATTCTGTTCTAAATATAGGTTGTTTTTGAATCTCACCCTGTAAGAGATGTATATCAATGTCTCATTTTATTAGATGTTGTCTTTTAGACTGAAATACAATATTTTCAGATATTTAAGCTTAAATTACAAATCTCAAATCAATCTGTTGATTTTATATATATATACAAAAATGGTTATGGTTATTAAAAAAAAAGCTTGGATTGAGTTTTTCCATGGGTACTGTATACTGCTTGATGTTATAAACCAAGGGTCCTAAAAATAGTTAAAAAAAACTTTGAATGGGTGTTGAATTTATCACATCGGGTGGATACCTAAAGGTTTGGCAATAAGAAGAGTTGAGGAAGGACGATTGACAGTACAAACTATTTAAATATGTTTGTTTATTTATGACGAATCCAATTAAGTTGCAGCAAAGTCTAATAACAATGATTGTACTCTTGTAATAAGTCATCTGCTCTTATCTACCGCTTCTTCGATGATATATATATTTATCTATTGCTCAGTTCTCTAAACAAAAAACCCCTCTTAGGTATTGTTGCGTTCCTTTCGGCATAAACTGATAAATATTAGCTCTATTCTGTGGAATTGAAATAAATGATGGCGGAATATATTGCTGCCTCAATTTTTAAAATAGCGTTTCTATTACAAGAACTCACATAAATGAATATGCATTGTAAACGGTATGCTCATATATATACATATATATATATCTTGCAGGTATCCTTTAAAGTGAAGATTTCTATCTTCAGACAATTATATTTTAATTTAATTAAACGAATTGAATTCGTGTTGTTATTGCTTTATATGTTTTATTTTTATTGTTGGGAGTAAAACATCAACAGGTGTTTTCGCACAATTCATAATAACTACAAATACAAAACAAACATTTTTCAAACTCGAAACAAGCATTAGGTGTCAAAGTGAAATGATGCGTTATATAAAGGAAAAAGAAGAAATATATCTTTGGAAACTCCGCTCAAAGAAAGGTAAGCGTGTGAGTGGCAGTTTACTACACTTTTATTTTTATATATTTGTATTTATGTTTACGGCGGAGGCATAGAAAACATGTTTTCGAAATTAATTAATCAAGAACACATTTTGCCGACGGACATTCGGGCAGCGCTGAGTTCACATCTTCAAATGCAAGCCTGTTGCAGCGCAGTGCTATAGGTGCATAGGCAATGTGCAACTTGCCGCACGTAGGCATGCACGCCCCTTCTTTCTGCTCAGCGCGGAGTACTCGAGCATGTGTAGCTTTGTTGCTTTCGGTGGTTAATTAAATGATCGATGCGGCAGGTTCCGCGAAAGAGCATTGTTTCTTTTACTCTACACTTTTGCACCAACAAACTTATTTGTATATGCGTGGACGTATATTAAATATTTTATTACGCACATAAATATGTACGTGTGCGATCGTACTGACAGTGGGATGTTGGCTACTTTTAGCGAAGTCTTTACGAACTGAATTGCAAGGCCTCTATGCGAGCGTAAAAGTGCTAAAAAGCTGCGTAAAGTTCGGATAAGTCAGTGTGCTCAGTGGTTTGCTGAAATGAAGTTGAGCTGCATTTGTCGTTGGTGGCATAGAGTCGGCACTGGGCGGCAACCCCATAATTAGGAGTGTTAAAGGGAGGCGGACAGCTGAAATTGCTGGCTTCTTGCTTCGGCCGGTTTGTCGGTAGCTTCTTTTTGTTTGCGTGGTAAATAAATTGGCGGTTTTTCGAAAATGGGCGAGTATAATGATTGTTTACACGCATTGATCCTTGGCCTGAGGTCAATTTTAACACTTCACGCCCCGCTGTAGGAGGAGCAGTTTTTAGCTGTTGATGGCACTATTATTGGTCTAATTTATATCCACCCAAGAGTATGATGTCTGATATATTGTTCGAAAAGTTTCTTTTAATGCAATAACTATGAATTAATTCAATAAATGACATCCAGTGAAGGAATCTAATTAAGTTGTTAAGAAAAACTATAATATTAAATTTTTCCTATTAAATTATAAACACTTTTGTTTTACATATTTGAATATTAGGAAATTTGAATAAAATTTTTTTCGCCAAAAATTTTTTAAAATTTTATTTTTATACTCTCGCAACATGTTGCACAGAGTACATTAGTTTTGTTCACCTAACGGTTGTTGGCAACACCTAGAACTTATCGAGTTAGATATAGACATATATATATATAAATGATCAGAATGAAAAGACGAGTTGAAATCCGAGTGACTCTCTGTCCAACCGTCTGTCCGTCCGTCCGTGCCAGTGATAACTTAAGTAAAAATTAAGATATTTTAATGAAACTTGGTACATGTGTTATTTGTCACCTTAAGACGGTTGGCATTGCAGATGGGCTTAATTGAACATCTTCCACACGCACAAAATTCCATTAATCGAAAACAGATAAAGTGGGTATGACCCCGCCCCAAATAAGTTTAATTTATATTTTTCAGAAACCGTTGAAGCCATATCAATTAAACTTGCCTCGAGTAAGACTTTCGAGCATCTCCTCATATAGGGAGAAAACGAATGTAATCGGATAACAACGACGCAAACCCCCCATACAAAAGTTATGTTGAAAACTACTAAAAGTGCTTTAACTCGCTGAAGGAACACCTCAGAAACATTAAATATTACAGCAAATACGATACGGAATGATTTCATAGGAATCCGTGTAAAGGTTTGGTGATAGGAGTGGCACCGCCCACCTTTGGGTGAAATCCCATATCTCAAGAACGCCTAAACCGATTTCAACAAAATTTAGTGTGTGATATTATATTTATATTCCCATGGCACACTGTGAAAATGGACGAAATCGGATAACAATCACGCCTACTTATCATATAACACAATTTTAAATTTTATCTGATTCTTTCATTTTAAAGTAGATAAATCGAGCAGCAATTAAGATATTAAAATCAAACTTTATACAAATAGTTCTTTCAGAATATGTCATCTTATACGTAGAAACAGACGAAAACGGATTATAACTTTTCAAACCACCAGATGCCCAATATTAGGACCTCAGTACCTCTATCTGACTTTTTGTCGAAAATATAGGGAAATCTGTAAGATATCGTAATGAAATTGGAGGAGTATCTTTGTATGATAATAGTATGGTCTGGTGTCAATAATGGGAAATTTCGACTAAATACTTCCCCGAGCCCTCATGTACCTAATATACGGATTTCCAAACCTCTGGGTAGACTTTATACCATATATTTCGGTCAATATGTAAGATATTTTAGCAAAATTAAATGAACGTGTAATATCGGATATACCATAGTTTAATGCCGAAAATGTGTGAAATCGGTATATGAATTATCCTAGCTCCCATATACCACACATAATGATTTTCGCTATTGTAGCAGACTTTATGCCGAATATGTCGGCCACTGTGTGTGCTACCTTCACAAAATTGCGTGAAAACATATTCCCTAATAAACTTGAATAATTAAAGGAGTTAATGTGATCAGCGCAGATCTTCCTCTATCCCAAAAATGTCCGATATAAGAATTCCCGACTTTTCATCTGACTTTAAACCATTTATGTTGGTCAATATGTGTGATATTTTAATGGAATTAAGTGGATATATTTTCTTAAACACAGTGTGATTCCGCGCTAAATATGAAAGAAATCGGTTTAGACCATGGTCTCCTGGACCATGGTCTTCTGGACCACCAGTAAGCCACTTTGGTTGAGTTTATATCACATATATCACTTTTGAGTTAATTTGATAGATTTTAATATAAATATCTCTGACACGTAGCAAAATTTGACAATGAAAGTACATGAGTCTATGGCCTATAATATAAGTTAATAAGATACCTTAAGACGGAATAAGAAGGAAGATTCTTCCGCAACATTTTTAATATGAAGTTATGCCAGCACCTGAAAACATTTCCCCGCCTCTGATCCTTGCGTATTGCGAGAGTGTAAAATGTTCGGTTACACCCGAACTTAGCTCTTTCTTACTTGTTTTTTAATTCGATTTGTGTGACAATTATTAGTCAAAATAGTAGAGTCTCCATGATGGCTTTAAACAAAGAAGATAATAGTGGGTCTGTCAGGCAAAGAGCGCATGACGGCAGTTTTTTGAAGTGATGAGAAGTCTTGAGAGCTTGTTTTAAAAATATTCGCAACATTAGTGTCTTTACTCCACATTTAGCACTATAAATGAACTGTTTCGACAATTATAAATTGTAGAACTATTGAACTATTATGATTATGGAATTAATTCAGAGCCGGAACCTTGGTAATGTAAAACTTGAGTGAGACTTAGTAAAACCACTTAGTAAAGAAAGAGAGTGAGACTTACGTTTGACAAATTTAATAATTTCTTCTGCTCAATTGAAGCTTACAATTAATTGTTTATAGATAAAAATTAATATTATTAAGCTATTTATATTAACTGACAAGCATACGCAACAAAATAGTTTACATTCAGAACAAATTTACGACCGCTTCAACGCATTCGTTATCAATTAAACGCTTAAAAGCACGTTTCACATATTTCCCCGACTTTAGTTGTGGGTCCGAACCGCAGTTAAGTCATTAAATTTAAATGCCTACAAGATAAGAATGCCATTTGTACGACAAATTGTTTAAATGTGGTCGCGCATGCGCATTGACACATGAACCGCACGAGTGCCTACGGATGTTCAAATGTATACGCATTCGCGTACATAAAAACATGCAGTAGTATGTGCAGCTAAAATGTAGCCAGCTTGTGACAGCGGTTATGTTTGCTTATCGCATAGTTGACACTTGAAATTTACGCCTTCATCAAGCAAATGAGCGTAGAATAATTGTGGACTTGTCGGTTTCTTTAAGTGGTTACGGTAGTGGCTGCCGTGTGGCAATACCGTGTGTGTATTTGTTGGAAATAAATTTGTTCATATATTTACATATGTATGTACATAATTACACGTATTAGATGTAGATACTATCTTCACGATATATTGACATTTACAGGTGTGTACATTAACTTGGCCGTGAGTGTATAACAATCTAAGAATGTACTCCAGTGTACGTATAAATAACTGTTCCGACTGTTCAGACACGTTTTACGTGTATGTTAGAATCGTTTCTTGTTATGCTGGTTGGTTCTTCAGAAAATATAGACTTTACTTTACGGAAAGCATAAAAGTTCAAGGCACATTACCAGGTGTAATATACTCACACTTTATAGCATTTTTTGCGAGGGTACATAATATATAAGGTGATTGGCCAAACCTAAGGGGTCCTAAGGTTTAAAGATAATAGAACAGAAAGATAACAAAATGCTAAGAATAAGACAGGGATTCCCTTTTGCTGCCAGCCGATATCTCAGACTCGAAACACTCACATATTTCGATATTTTCCCGAAAATATTTATACATCTTCATACCTTCAAGGTTTTACCACAGCTTACCCCGTTCTTCCATTTCAGTACAATATTTTTCTTCCATTTAGTTAATTGTCCGCTCTTATGACAGTCGGATTTACGTAACCGGAACAGACAAACATTAATAGCCAACAAAGCAATGTAAATCGGTATCAATATTTATATCATTCTCCGAAAATGTCCTTGTCATTTTTAGTAGTATCTTATCATTGGCAAGTAATGCTTCTGTTTCTTTGCAATACTTTGGACTCGATCGAAAAATGAAACTTCCATTATTAATAGATACCCTCGATTTCTGTTTTCTCACTTTCGTAATTTGAGCGACTGTACATTCTGATTACTTCTACTCAAATTCCCCTCTTTGCTCGCAGTGATCGTCATCAGAAATGACCGAAGAGAGCAGGAAATGGCTCTCAAGATGAACTGACGAAAATTTATAAACTGAGTTTTATTAGATTAAGTCAAAAACCAGCCGGCGGTGAAAAACATTGCTTAGTATGCATGGGAAAGTATTTGATTTCAGAAATTTTTTAATTTAGTAGCAGAACTTCGTGAAAATCACATTTTGGGTGAAAGTAACATACAAATAAAAATGTGTATTTTTCTGTGCGAAATAACAAAGTTTGCGGTTTTTTTATGACTTGTTATGAGAAAAATTGCCAATTCTCACGTAAGCTCACTTTTCTATAGAAGTATTACAACTTTTGCCTAGACATTTTAATTGATAAATTATGAATATTTAAGGCACCTGAACTTTAATCCCCACATTCAGAATGTGTTTTCGTCTGACAGTTCCCACTGTTTGGGTTATTGTGAAATGTTGTTAAATATTTCTACGAAACAATTCGGGCTTACATTAATTTAGAGCTGAAACATTACAATAAAAGACTAATCCAGTTTACCACAACATTAATAATAATAACAAGTATTTGTGAAGAACTATCAAAAGGGCAACACCGAAAAAACCTTAAGACAACAATGGCAACAAATAACGACCAAATATAACAGCTACAAGCCTAAAGACTAAATAGGTGTAGGTACATAACTGAAAATACATATATACAAAAATACATATGTATATGCGGCACCAACGAGCAATAACTGCAAGACAAACATTCTAAAAGCAAACGATGTCATTAATTTACGCATAAAATTTTATAATTTATGACAACGAACGCGCCACAGCTTCACCATACAGCCAATTGAGTTGAAGTGCGGCGTATGTAAGTGGACAAGGGGGTAATGCTTATACACATAGGCATGTACAGCGCCAGCGTCGTTTTAAGCCAAAATACCATAGGTTTAATAAGAGTTTGAGCGCAGCCTAAGAATACAAGCAGCCAAGAGCGCCTTGCGAGTGTATTAGTAATTTTTGTTGTTGCTTTCTTCGGCGTGGTCGTCGTCATCGTCGTCGATACGTTAAAATCGTTTTTAAGAGCGATCATAATTATGTCTACGCATAAAAATCACATAAATTCGAGTATAAATACGGTGCGCGCGTAACTGCATTGCCAAGCCAGAGAAGCTGCACATAAACATACATATATGTGTGTATGTGGCTGTGTGTGTGTGTGTGTGTGGAGACAAATAGGTGGCGCAGGGGCCAAAAAAAATTTCAAAGCAGAGATTTAGAACGACATGCCACAAACCGCGCCGGAATAATAAATGATGGCGCTTAAAGATTTTCGTTAATACAAAAGAGTCATGAATACGCTGGACTGACAATAATAACAACAATAACAACAATAACACGAACAATATGCTTTACGCACATCAATAATTAAAGCGCCATATTATAAGAAAGATACAACAAAATATGTCATGTTATTTGTGGAATAATCAAAAATGTGGTGAACAAAAATCTGTGCGTCAAAATAAAATCATTTCTTATATTTCTCTTTTTTGGTGCTTGAGATACCCTCTACTGTTTAATATGTTGCGAACGAAAGGGTAAAACTGACATCGTAGTCACCTTTGCTCCTTTTGTTGGCCGTATACATATAGACGTCTGTTACTGTGCCGCTACAGACCGCTCCACAGTTCCAGCAATGTGTCTCATGATGTGTCTCATCATCGGTAGCCGCAACAAGTGACAGAATTGCCAGTATCCCCCATGGTTGTATGTGGTGCGGCACACTTAACTTTTTGAGTGAAAATCCATTGGCAATCATTAATAATATCACCATAGTCGGGACATACGCGATGCCGACGATTACAAAAACTGTCCATTTTTGATTTAGTGTTGTCGTTATAAACAAATCCTCGTTGATCGTTGATCGCAGATCGGGCAAGTCTCACGGTTGTGCGCGACTTTACGAGCTCGCATTGCATCTTTATCTCACTCATCGCTGCTGTGCGTTGCCTACCCGTTGCTGATGGTGGCGCTGGTGATTTTGCCAACTGCCTTGCCGTCTTCATCATTTCACATTCTCAGCTCTTCAATCATCCGATTCATTGTGATATTGGCATTCTGAAATGTAGTTGGGTTGCATTGCATTGCATTAAATTATAAGTGGTTGGCTGCGCGTATTCAAATGATTCTAGTGACGCTTATATAGTCATCATATCGTACAGATTTACATATGTACCTATGTATTTGACAATTCTTTGCGGAAATCATTTATTTAGTTTGATTACTGGGTGGGTTCATTGGAACAAAAATACGGCAATTACACATTTATTTTACATGAAATTTTTTTGCGGAGAAAAGTAATGTATTGTTGTTGTAACCCTCAGCTAATGATGTTGTAATTGAGTGTACACTTAGTTCTGTATATGTATATTACTATGGTTCAAGATTTAGTAATCACCGTGTGTGAAACTTTGTGTACAAGCCAAAAGAGAGATAGCTTGACTGTAGAGCTTCTCAGAAAAACTCAAATAACTGATACTGAAAAATCTGAAATGAGCAATCACTGTCCATCGAAAGTTAAAACTAACAGGTGATCAGTTCAGCTTTCACAATGCACCTGAATTGGTTTGTACAAATATATATAACATGATCTGATTACTGAAGTGCGGAGCAAGGTATAAATAAAATTAAAAGTTTTGCAAAGCCTATTTTAAGTCCTTTGCTCAGTGTAATAGTCCACACCCTTGAAAGGGCATCTTCCTACATCTCGCATTAAAGCAAAATTATCTCCTACTAACGAGAACTAATCCACTTTCATACTTTCATACTGAAACTGATCGGAGTTTTTAATACCTTGGACGGCAAGAGAGGTATTTTCATCTCGGCAGTCGTAAAATTCTTTCCTTAACGTGTCTTAACTGCCGTTAAAGTGTTGAAGCTGATTCACTTTTTATGTGTATAGGTTTGCCTAATATCGCTAACTTAAACATCCGGAACCAGCAATTACGATAAAACAAGGGCGAAATAAATGAAGAATGAGAAAAAAAAGAGCCCAAAACACAGATGCATAAAGAATTCAAAGTCCTGGCTGACAAGAAAAGTGACTAACTTATACCAAAATGTAACGAACTAAGATTCGGTGACGAACAACAATTGGCGACTCTATGTGAAAACTTTATGGAAATATACCAGAACATTTCTAGGTTGCATATTGTCATATCCAAATTTAGTATAGGCACAATACTTATAGAGCTGTATAAGAGTTATGCCAGAATTTGGACAGACCTCTTCAAACCTTTCAATAAGAAATCAGATTTCAAAAAGAGTAAGTCTATGAATAAATTGAAACGATGAGCTTTACGATGAGCTTGAACTTTAGAACAATTTTAAATGGGTTCAACGAGATAACACTCCAAATGTTTTTATGCCTTCAGCTTTAAAGATATTCAATGCAGTACTATCTGAACGTGGTGGAATAAGATGTAGACAATATCTTATACATATATATATATATATATATAGATATATTGAAATTATCAAAAGAAAAGTATATAATACTAAATTAACTTCGCTGCCAATTTGGAGCAAACTTTCGGTACGGCTGGAGCATTTTTATATATTCAACTGGAATAATTTAGATGATTATAGCATCAAAATATTATTATGAACATGTGATTTGATACGATTTATTTAAGAATATTACACAGATTATGGGAAAGTAGGTTTTTGATGAAAATAACTAATGTTCTGCAACATTGCTCAAACAAAACATTCTTTTCCGTGCTAATCATTCTTACATATTTAGTAATTTGATAAGTAGTCAAAAATCGTATATTCAAATACAAAAAGGAGATCATAACTGTTCCGAAATAAATCTGTATCTTAAAAAGTATAGTATTCGAAAATACTTACTGGAAGCAAACAATATTTCTGGAATTACTAATCCCGTCGAAGACATGTCTGTCTTCTAATCCTTTTAAAGCCAATTTTCTTGTAATACAAACAACAGTTATACTTCACGCCCACTTCCAAACATCGAGCAATAACTATTCATTGTACTGTCGGAATGTTAATCCTTCAAAGGATCACTGAAATTAATTGAATGCTCTTAACATCAACTTATTTACAAACATGCTTATATGTACATATGTATATGCATGCAATGTTTGAATGTATCTCAGTGTAGAAGTACGCTTGTAGGTAAATGTTACCACAAGTGTACACGGTGCAACGAATGTCCTTGACAAGTCCTTCTGCAGCAAGTGTTGGCCACGGGTACTGTACATACAGACGCATGTGCATATATGAATTGGGGAAAACACACAATTAGAAAATTCGCAAAAATTTTACAGATTCTTTATTCAAGGGTATTGTTTAAAACAAATTTTTTTTTAATTTTAAAATAGTTAATAGTTATTTTTTTAATCTTTAATAATATTTTTACTAATTTTTAGTCCCTTTTGTTGCGAAATGAATATTTTAAAAATCTTATATATTATGATTTTCAGGTGTGTCATATTCAATTTAAACTAACTAAGCTTTGTGTGTCTTTATTTCAAGGCACGCTAACCGACGATATTTACAAAATATACCTAGCCTGTTTGAAAATTCGGTGATATAGTTAATATTTTCATATATTATACTTACTTATATACTTACTTACTTATTATACTTTCGACCGATCGGTAACAATGCACTTCCCTTCAAAGTAATCTTTTCTGAAAGTACTATGTTATGGTAGCAATCAGTACCAAACGTTTCATTCCTCTGAAATGATTTTCTTGCGATGGTTATTTAATTGACGACTCATCCTTGAGATCCAAAATATCTGGAAAATTTTGGTATTAAGATACCAGTTTGGCATCTCTGTTTGAGTTAATCCATAAGAGATATGGAGAGGATTGCTGTAAGGATGCGTTTTCTATTATATTCTCAAGAAATTTTATGATTCTAAGCTAAAAATTATTGTTCTTACAATTTTTTCATATTCTAACTATTTATTAATATCTGCTGCAAATATTGCGTCAATAAATTTGGTAATGAGCTTTTGTTTACTTTTAGTAAAAAATATTGTTATTTAAAACTCTATAAATATGTACTTGCTATATATTCAACACACATACACACGCGCCAATATGCACCCATATCACATTACAAAAAGGTATCAATTTATGTCAATGATTTTCATGCCGCTTACACATACATACCCACATATGTTTTACAACACGGCTAACTCTTTTGTTCTTTAAAAAATTTTATTGATTACAAATTATATGCGCAATCGGTAAACAATACTTCGCAGTCTATGTGCATATGTAGGTATTTATATCATGAAATCTAACAATTTTATTAGTTAGTTGGTAAGTGTCGCTCGGATGACTGAAATTTGTAGAAAAATAGCTGCATCTCCCAATCAGTTTGTATACTTGTATGTATATGCTATTGGTCAGTTTGGTAATACTTTTGTACCGCCAACGCGTCAACAGGCTGCATTTAAAACAACCAACTTCACCCCTTGTATTTATTCCTTCAATTATTTTTCTTTTATACACAAATGCCTTTTTTCTTTTAATGAAAAATTAGTGGCCATCCAGTGTTTTATTTATACTCATACATACACGAATACATATGTACATATTATCCAGCTTGTTTCAGATTTGCCCTCTACGCTTTCTATTATTATGACTTTGTTGCACCTTTTCTTTTTGGGGCACACCTTCTCATACGACCAATGCAATGTTTGTTTCGCTTGTGTAGACTGTAGTCTGGAGTTCTCCTTTTATCATTTTATATAATTCTTTTCTATTAGTACCTCTTGAGATTTTTATCGCCTGCCTTAGTTAACAATTATTAATTGGTCATAACATTTATCAAATCATATTTTCTTTATTACAGCATCTTTTTCACTCTATTGACGACAAAGTTCTTCTTCAACTCCCCTCATACCCGTAAATGAAAAACAAAAAAATTAATAAGTTTGTGTTTTTGTATGTATGCATATGTACATGTCCCATTCAAATCAGCATAAAATTCTCAAAATTTCTTTCACTGTCTGATAGACTTCAAACATCTTTTTTTTCATATATGAAAAAAATTATTGAAGTAGTTCTAGAATATCAGATAACTTTGTGGTGCACTAAAGAGCCGCTTTGATACTTGATAAGAATTTGTGGCATAAATATCATATGGAAAGTATGATAATATATTATGAGCTGACGCGTGTATGAGAAAAAAATTTGGTAACCACTACTAAAGCGTTTGGATAAATATGAGAAGATTGTTGGGAATAAAGCTGTTTCCGGTTAATGAAAAAATATTAAAATATCAAAAATAAAAGTTACTTAATTTAATAATATTATTAAGCTTACTTATACAGAGTTACTGGGAACAAAAACCGATGGAATTCAAAATGACGTAATGTGGGAAGTAGATGTGGTTGCAGTCCGATATTACCTTTTTGAAGCGTAATATGGAGAATAGGGATTAATAATAATTACATATATGAAATTTAGCTGCAATCTATTAAATGGTTTGTAAATTAACAAAATTTTCATGCAAATAGACAGTGGCCAGCCTGTAGTCCAATTCTTTACCCAAATAAATCTTATTGGAATGACACTAATTTCGAATCCCAGAGTCATTTTTGTAAAGCCAATCAGCTATATCAAGAAGATTTTTTCCTAAAGTAATTCGCAGCACGCATTCTGAACGTTTTGATTTAAGTATTACGAGGTGTGTTCAAAGTATAACGGCAATTTTCGTTTTTTGAAAAAAAAATTTATTCATTCGTCTGGATTAATGTTGTCGCCTACAAAATAGTCTCCATTCCATATTATGCACTTCAATACATCTCAAACTTGATTTTCGGGATAGTCTTTAGCTCTTTCAGCGATGCGTTTTTAATGTCATCTATACTTGTAAAACGAAGGCCCTTTAAGTTTCTCTTTATTTTTGGAAATAGGAAAAAATCACACGAAGCCATGTCTGTAGGCTGGGGCATCGTTACCAAGAACCAACCTTCGTTGAGCAAGAATTCACGAACAAGCAACGAAGTGTGAGCAGGTGCATTATCGAGGTGCAAAAGCCATGAATTGATTTTCCACAAATCCGGGCAATTTTTTTTTTTCCAGATTGTTTCACGCAAACAGCATTGAACTTGTAGGCAGTACTCGTTATTGACCATTTGACCTTGAGGCAGGAATTCATCAGCCACTATGCCATTTAAGTCGAAGAACACAGTCGAAGAGCATTCCCGTTATTTTCTGAACACAGCTCGTATATAATTATATATATATTTTGATTATTATCAAAATTGTTACAAACAATTGTTGATTGAGTAAAACTATTATACTCGTTGTAATAATAACTAGGTTATGTTTTCTGGCTTAGGCAAAACTGCATAAAAAAGGTGAAGGAATAAGTTTTACTAATCTTACCTTGGTGTTACGGACCATCTGCTCGATTTTCCAAAAAGTGGTTAAATAGAAACAAGAACATAAGACACAATCCTTTACGGTTCAGTTTTTATGACTTTTAAATGTGAAAAACATAAATTTCGATTTATTGAAGCATTTTCTTTGTGTCCTTTACCAGTCACTTACTTGGTCTTTTACGATGCCAATTTGTGACATATTTGACGGTATACAACAGCGCTCAAGAAATAACCCATTCGCCAGTTGGCCTGCCGCCAACAACAACAATGCGATTGGGTGCATTCTTTTAACCCTTCCAAGAAAGTCAAGCATTAAGTCAAATAGTTTCGAAAACCTCATTTACATACACAAGTAAACAAACAAAGCATCATTGGCAAACAACACATACATACATGTGTATGTAAAGGCAACAAGACCATGACGAAATTTCATTTTACTGTAAGTAAGTATTATTATAAAAATACTCACACTGTAAATTCTAAAAATTAAAATAATATAAATTTAAAATTATTTTACACAACGAAAATAAAAACAAAAAACATAAATGCGGAAAAATATATTGCATAGAGATTTACAACTAGCAATTAGAAATTTGTTTGGCCTTGACAAGGATATTTTCGTCGCACCAAGCCAAACCAAAAGTCATAAAATCAAGCCTGACTAAAAGTGCTACGGCAGTTTGCAATGAGAGCGTGTGTGTAATTTACAGATTTATGTATATGTTAAGACATGTTTTTTTATTTTTTATTAGCCAAACATGTAGTGATTATGTTGGTGCATACAGAAAACTTGTGAAATAAGTTAAAAAATATAAAAATATTTAAGAAAAATTAGGCAAATTATTTCCTAAGAAGTTACTTAATTTTTAGTTGATTCTAAGGGTGTCAACTATTTCAACAATATGAGTACTAAGCATACTAAATATTGATTGATAGACGTGGAAAGTGGCAGGATCGCTGCAACTAAAATGATGGGTGCTCAGTTTATAAGGTCTGAGTTGCAGGTTTCCCTGAATTTAGTAAATTCCACCCTTTGTGTAACCTATAATGGCGTCTAGCTAAAAATACAGCTAAAATTTATCTATGAATGTGTTTATGAAGAAACATTGGTGTATTTAGTGGCTAAGCCATTAGGTCAATTGGGCCAAGTGTAGGATTTACGAAAATTTTCGGATCAGTCTTAAATTTTAAACGCGTTTTACTCGATGTTGCATTTTTCAAATCTAGAGACTCTTTGGTATTTATTCTGTAGTATTTTACTAGAAAATATTATATAGATTAAGATGTCGTGTCTAATTTGTTTTAGATAGCACGATTTGCTAGAACCACCGCAAAGATTCTCCTGAAAAAATTATTCCGAAGGTTGACCCAACAGCCACCATTTTATATGAAAGTGTCAATATAACAAATTTTTTTGTGCACTCAAACACATGTTTAATAAAACATGAAATAGTGAAATTCAATTACTTTCTTCTAGCTATCAAAATAAATTGTCAAATATTCCACCTTTTTTGAGAACTCAAGACTGGCCTAACCCATTAAAAAACCTGTGAATTAAATTCTATATTGTAAACACGATCAAAATAACAAAGTACTATTTTCTTATATGTATATATGTATAAATTGTTAAAGTTTTAGTCGCAACAAATCGAGAAATATTGGCCTCATAAGAAGTAGCTACTCGCAAATTCCATTTGGCTCTTTTACTTTAACTTTAACGTTGTAATAAAAAAATATATCGAAAGGCAAGTATTTCGAAATTATACTAACGGAGCGTGTATGGGTGTGTTGCAAAACCGACAAATTATTATATTTACATTTGCGTCTTTTGCTGTGACCTTGACTTTCGCACCGCTAATAAAATTCTTTGCCACAGGCTGAAGACATTTCGCAAAGTTAATTTCACTGCGGATGACACAATAGAAGATATCAATTACAGTTTTGTTTGCCACATGGGCATTTGTTGATATTTTTTGCAATACAAAGACAACAACTTTTTGCTTGTGTAATCGACAACACCAATGGTTGCAAGAGAGAGACAGATTGCGAAAAATGCAGCAAAAAAAACATATATAAACAGCCACGCCAACATACTACATACACACCAACACTACTTAATATTATAGCATTGGTAAGAATATAACAAGGTCATGTAAATGCTATTATAGAACACAAGGACACGCAGCACGCAGTAACACTCTATTTCTGTTGCTTTTGCACCATCACTATCTAAAGGATTGTTCCTTGTCTATTAGCTGATATTTACTCACTCACATGCATATATACATATATGTAGTAACATACCTGCGCGTCAAAGTCAAGCGGTAAGCAAATATACTGTTTGTGTGAATGGTCGAGAAATTGACTCTGTTTAGGCACGGTCCGGCCTACCGAGAAACGCTCGAAAACAATGCCCATTTGCTATACTAATTTTGTTGTAGGCTGCAGTCCGGTGATTTATGACCCATTGATTTATAAACGGCTGCAAAATGAGTTTGTTTGTTTGCTTATGGGCGTGATGTCCCTAAAGATGTGAGTAAAGAAAAATTTTTGGGTCCCTAGCTGATGAAAGCATAGCTTGCTAGTATGTCCATAACAGTTAATATTTGTATTTGTATATTTATTTGTACAATACATAAATATAGAGAATGGAGAAGCTATTAATTCTTCATATAGACGATAGAGAGATATTAACGATTCACTGGAGTTGGGCGCCTATTCTCAAATTGATGAAAGCTGTAAAGAACGTTTTGGGAACTTTGAAGTTTTACAAGCTATGTAAGTGTTAGCTATAAAGAGATCTCATCTATTTTTATGAAATGTTTTCTAAAGACTTTGAGAACGTACGAAACTTGGATGCAAATGTAGGAAAACCATGTTCTAAGACTTTGTCTTCAAATTTTTAATAATATAGTTAATTAAGAAATTTTTTAATTTTCAGAGAAATGTAGAATAACAATAAAAATAAAATTCTATTTAATTGAAACAAAATGGTTTTTTTTGTACCCAAGATTAATTTAGTATTGGAAATATCTTCTAAAAAAGTTACATTTACAAAGTTTTTAAATTTTTTATTAATGATTGGATATAATTAATATACAATATGTATCATATCATATGTATCATATCATGTATGTATCATTTAAACACTTTGAACATCTCGTTATGCATTTAGTACTTCCTACTATGCATATAGTGTATAACCAATTTCTCAAAAAAAAGTAGTATTCGATTCGCTGAAGAATATTTTTTATTGGATAATCAAATTCCTACACTAAATTTCTCTTAATATTTTTTATGAAAACAATAATAAAACGAAGTTCTGTTGTATTTGGTTACTAGTTTCGTATATATATCGATGTTTTCGCGTATAAAATTTACTGTTACACAGTATTTATATCAAAATGATCGTTTATTGAATTTAAGCTAATATATATACGATTTATTCGATTCGCCACTTCTCTGCTCATAATATTTGAGCTCTGCTCAATTGTCAAACAGTTCATTCAGGAAAGTAACCAGTAACAAAGTTATCCAGTTGAAATGATGTTGAAGAAAGTATTTCATAAAAGTGGTATAACCTAATTTATTTGATTATATCAGTATAGTTTATTTATATGAGTTGTCTGATCTATTCGGCACTCGACAAAGCTTCACTCTTATTATTTTTCAATGAATATTTATTGTTTTCATTTGTGTATATAAAAAAGTTGAAAATTAAATTAACACTCAGTGCCCACACATGTTTCCCAATCGATATGACTGTGACATTTTGCCTAATCAGCAAATACGGAAACAATTGTATGTCCTTGTTAAAGGCACAGACACTCACATAAACTCTGCAAACATTAACAAATTGGCAGTTAAACTGAATAAGCGGAAAGGAAAATCGACAAAAATGTTTGAATACATAAAAATTTCGTTTAAAACCAGCGGGACGAACGGGCACTTAAGGCCAACGAAATAAATAAATAACAAATCAAATAAACTACGCAACGATACCGTACAATTGGTGACCTCCCAAAGGAATCGTAGAATCTCCTAGATAGGTGTCCTTACCCACGCAGCGTGTGGCAAGTGCTACTCGGTGAGCTCGTATCACACTTTGAATGTTTGTTTGTGTAACTTACTTTCTTTTTAATGCTAGATTTTTAAATATTAAAAAAAAAAGTTAAATATATGCATGTATATATTGTATATACAAAATAATATATGTATATATATGCATATATACATCCTCGTTGGAGTGTTGGATCATATATATATATATATTGTATATACAAGGTATATATATGTTAAGTGAAATTGTTCAATGCGCCACAAATTGGTAAGACCGAAATGCTGACAAAAGTTCAAGACCTGAAATGCAACAACAGGCGGTCCTCGTTAGACGGACAGACAGACGGCTGAGAGCGCAAGAGCGGCCGCAAATAGGTGCTAGTGATAAACCAAGCGGATTGATTTACAAAGAATAACATTTCCGATGCGCATCAACACGGCCGATCGTCGGGATTGACGCATTCGTCGGTCTCTCCACGTGAATTGGCATTTGATTGTTGAGCTTCGATATGGGCGGATTTGTTTATCTTGTTTAAGTGTTGGAGATTTACAAGTACTCGGTGGGTAACAAGTGTTGGCATTGTGCGCCAACGGGTCTGGTGGATGTAACAATAGCGCTAAATGCATTTGTGCGTGTATTATATATATTACACAAGTGCGTGTGTGTGCAAGTCACGCGTGCTTGTTTGTTGATTATTCCTGCCATTTGGTTAATTTAGTTGCAAGGTTTGGCACTCGACAGCTGCCAAGAATTCCCCAAATAATTCGAAAAACGAAAAATCAATATACACATATACTACACTATATATTTACGTGTGGACATATGCATAAGTACATCTTATTATGTATGTGTTACATCTTTTTAATTAGGTATATTTTTTTCACATTATATAACATTTTTTGTTATTGCTGTTTATTACATGTTGAACTGTTTCACATCATAACCCAATCTCATTCCTATGCCCCTCCAGACATAGATATTTATATGCTCATGTAGATCCCTTCCTATCGCTCCAATAGCTGCAATAGCAAAAGCGCCTCCAATTGTATGTTTGTATGTATGTTTGTTATGCGTTGTGTCCAAAATTCAAATGCTCGTTCGCTTTGCGTGGCACCCGCTGCGTGCGCTGCTTAACACCTGACCGATTTATTTATTTATCTTTATACAAAATAAATTGAATAGAAATTCAGTTTTTTTTTCGCTTGAGTGCCTCATTTATTTACAGCAAATTCAATTGAAATTTTTCAATTGATTTATGCAGCTATTTAAATTTTTCGTTTGCACTAATTAAAAGGATGATATGTTGGCGTAAGAAATAAATTACAAAATTATCAGCAAATTAACATAAATGAGATAGATATTAAAAATTTCACAAACGTATTAATTGTTAGATTAGGAATTTTCTGTTCAATAAATAAAAATAGATTTTATCCCTATCCTGTGAAGGTGTAATTGTAGCACAAGTTTTATTAGTTTTGTACAAATACCACTACTTCTGTACAACTAATTATATATGTTTTATAATTATAAAAAAAAATTTTAGACCTTCAATTAAATTAAATTCTAAGAAAACCCGATTTATTGTCTGATAGGCTATGATAAACATTCATTTTTCAAAGTTAAAAACAACATTAATACAAATTCATTATAATATTATATGCACATATGTTTTGGCAGACGTTAGTAATTTGACTTACCGAATACATACTTAAAAATCCAGTATCCAGTCCAGTCCAGTCTTCAGTGATCCTTGGCCATTTTAGGAAAATTTTAATTATATACCAAACCCCATCGTGCACCCTAATGATTGAAATCGAACGATAAATATGAGCTTGTTAAAGCTTCTTAAAAATTATTTGTAACAATTTTCATGAAATAATGTTCATGAAATAAACTCGGATGTCTTTGTTATTATGAATGTCTATCGAGTATTTCGTATTTTGCTACATCTACTATATCTCTTCCTTGCTTAAGTAAGGTAATGCTAAGATAATTTGTGCGAAGTGTTCTCTTCTCTTCTTCTTTCTCTTCCAAAGTTATACTCGTATATATAGAGTACATATAATAAAATGTAGAATGCGGATATAATGGCCTCCTTTCAATTATTTGAAGTATCCTATGTGCCAAATCATTTCGTTCGGCAAATGTTGTTGGGGGAAGTCAAAACTTTCTCTCATTTCTGATGAGGTCGTCTCTTGCGTATGCTACCTCTAACAAACACTGCAGCGTAAACGTTGATGTCTGAGGTATTTGTGGATTCATTTATACAATTTGGTATCGCGAAGTCGCTTTTTTGTAATTTATGAAGCCATAGTCCTCATAGAACTCTAGCTTTCATTGCTCTCATTGCATTTTGTATCATTGCAACTCATTGCTTCATTTTCCACATTTCGAGTGTTCGCTTTCGCCAACGCGTAAAAGGCCGACATATCTTTCGCATATAATTCAATTACTGTACTATATAGGTACTATAGCAGGTGAAATTTTTCCTTAAATTATCTGTACTTAATACTATTGTGTCTTGACATTACTTATTATTACAAAAACATATTTTATGTACTACATATTATAACACACATTATAATTTCTGGTTTTTTTTATGTTCGTAGGGAATTACTACAAAAATAATATATTGAAACCGTCAAAAGTGCTTCTGATTTGTTCTATTCATTATGGGATTTTATGCTTTACTCTCCTTTGTATTATAAAAATGCTTTCGCGCACGAGTTTTTGAGAGCAAGAAAGATTATACATTTATGCAGAATCCACTGTTTTGACTCCGTCATAATTATCGTTGCATTATCAACGCCATTGCGTTACACATTGTAAACAATAAAGTAGTCTTTTATCTGTCCGTATGATCAGCACACATGTAGGAACACTTTTAAGCGACTTTTATTAGCGTGTTTATTATTCATGAAACGAACGATTTCGCTCGGCTCTACGCAGCATATGAGTTACAACGCGGCTACCATGCAGGATGAGCATCATAAAAATGCAACGAAATAACTAGGTTTTCTCTCCAACCGAAACTTAGACTCATATCCGCATCCGCAAGTACGTCGATCGCCGATAACCGTAAGTTGTCGTAAAACACGGTTAATAACATCGTTAAATGTGTAGACATACATACACATAAACTCCTATACATGTATGTGTGGGATATGTAAATTAAAGTAGTTAATAAGCTATATTCCACAGTCAGAGTGTTTGTTTATGATCACTCGTATTCGCAGTGTGTTTAAATCTCATTCAGATTGAGTTGTTGACCGCTAACACCAATGAGCCGACCGGGCTGCCAAGCTGTAATGAAATGAATTTCAAATGTGTAACATCGCGTACATACGTACATAGCAGCCAGAGGCAGCCAGAGGCAGCGTGTATTTAAAGTACTGAGCGTTTGCATGCAATGTCTCAATGAAGTTTCAAGTTGGTTTATAAAAATGTCAAAGAACGCGTGTCGGCCGTTCGCTGAATGACTACTGCGGCTGTCGTTGCTGCTATTGCATTTAGTTGTTTGTGTCGGATACGCTTACCTGTGCGCTCGCGTTTCTTTCTAGCTTTGGGCTATATACTATGTAAGGTAAATGCGCAGGCGGTCAGTTTGGCCACAAGTACTATTGTACAAGTACAATGCATTGACTAGCCAACTAATGGTAAGGTGTTTAACTTGCATTCATACTTAACAAAAAGTCCCTCTAGCATTATTTAGCAGTTGATCCTTCCTTTATTCAAATATTTTGAATTTTTTCACAATATTGTCGCTTCTGTTGCTGTTGGCAACAATACACAGATTCGTTCTACACCAAGTTCATTCATTCTTTCGCAACATCTATGAAGGGTAGAAATACTTGTATTTCTTATCACTTGCTTTTAGTTGTTGTTAGTTATTTTAATATACCCATAAATACGGTCGCAGTGTCTTCTTTGTGTAAGCGGAGACCGAATCCGAACTTGACTGTAGATTTACATACATACATACATATATATATGATAATGGCATTCGATCTTAATTTCGTGTGATTTAATTGGGGTTTCCATTTGTTTTGTTTTTTTGTTCGATTTTCGTAATTTTGATATTGCATAAAACGATGTGCTAACCAAAATTTAGTAAATATCTGAATACGAAATCAAGAATCTAAAAGTCTTTATAATATTTTAATTCGTGCACGTTGTTCGTATCAGAAGTTCTTTTATAAATAAAATATTAGAATTTTTGTCATACTTTAATACTTGTGTCATACTTGTGTTCTTCCACACTTGCTTCTTAAGAACTCTCACACCTGTTTTTTAGTTTAATTCTGGTTAATTGCTTTATATTTTATGTGTATATTTTCTGAATTGACCCCTCAAAGTCAAAAATTCAAATTTGACCAAAATCCACACAGAAAATAGGAATGAACCCATTGTGTATGGTTCAGGTGTTAGAATACAATCAATACAGGACGTAGCAAACAAGTTACTTTACGGCAATGTAGGTAGGGGCAATCAAATAACTGCTATTCTCGTAGACTCTAATTCATTATTAACACAGAGCTTTTACCTTTGAGATCTTACCTCCCGAAAATTGGCAAAGTAGAATCAGCAGGATTTAAGTGCTGAGGATGACGAATTGTTCGAACAATATCGATGAAAATGCCTTGCTTTCCGCAGATTCAGATGATATATCTTCCATCGTGCCCAGTGTTTCGTTCTAAGAGATAAAAGAGATCTAAGAGTAAAAATTAAAAATGTTTGTAAATTCCATTAATTTTTTTAAATTATATTTATTTAAACCTCAGCTGGGAGAACAACAAGCCAATTCATGGTTTAAGTGTGGTTGCTTATTCTTCCTTCTTTTGACCAACATTTTTCTGAAGTAAAATACTTTCAGTATTTGGGCTAACGGTATCTGATATCTAACTTTTTGTATATTGTACCGTATTTTGATTTAGTATTAAGAACTGAAAAATATTTCATTCTTTTAAATTTTGTACTTACTATTAAATTACTTATTTGTAGACGGATACATTGTAAACACCAAATTATATGTAATATGGGGGTATGTATGCTCGTATGGCACACTGGATGGCGGCATTTCTAATCAAAAGCTAACTTTTTCAACTGTTTAACTGTTTCGCAATTAAATCTAATTTGTAAGAAAGGAATTTTCAAATCAAGTCATAAAACTTCATGCGATTGAATTGTCAGTCGGCCGATTGAAGTCCGTTGACAGCCGCCGCCAATACATTTTAAAACAAACAAATCACGCGGTAATAATAGAATCCAGTTGGCAACCATTTGTGGTGGAGTCGGACTGTTAGCAAAAACATTACAACAAACACAAGTAGCGCATACTCGTATAAATGCTTTCGGAACTGTCAACACATTGACAGCGAGCTCTGGTAAAAGTAACATGGCAGCGCTCCTAACTTGCGAAGTACCTCACGTATGGGCATACATACATTTGTATGCGTGTGAGTTGTGTTAGAGCGTTACTAAACTTACTGTACGGGGAATGAATGGCTTTCAAATAGGCTTAGCGGCCAATAAGCTAAATGCATTCAATACACTTATATGTAGGATATATCATATATACATGCTTGCATACATGTATAGCAGTGCAGAAGTCAAAATGAGCAACTTGCAGCTGGCATCCAACAGTTTGGACGGACACTGACTAATTTCCACCAATGGTATTGGTTGTTGTTGTTGCTCTTTTTTGGCATTTAAACGCACAATGCAAATTTAACAAGTTGAGCGTAAATTGTCGAAGTGCGCAAAGCAACGAGTAGTTGGATGAAAAATTAAGTGAAAATAGTGGCGAACAGTTGGTAGCCGTAAGGCGGCATTAAACACAAACAGCGTGGAAAACAGTAAACAGCTCTGATACCGTTGCCCGTTGTTGGCACGCAGTAATATTGATTGTCGAACAATAAGTTACAATATAATAATAACAACAACAGGACCAGCAATAGAGACAGCAATGGCTGCAATGACAGATAAAATAATGGCGAATGGCAATTGTCGAATAGTGAAGGCTATTTGGACTTCGGCCAATCGCTGTGCAAGTGTAACGGACAGTGCGAAAGTTTTGAGACTTTATAAAGGAAAATGGTAACTATTCCAAGTAATAAAATACCTTCGGAATAAGTAGTTTTAGCCACCTCTCTACTTGCAATGTTTGATATCTACATTTTCTTTTTTCAAAAGATTTGCATGTAAACAACAAATTAATTTAGTTGAATTTTATACAAGAAAATATGTGGATATCTCATCAAGAGAAGGTTCGATTCGTCACTCAACAAATGTTGGCGAATTGTAATGATTTATTATTTCATAAAATGCCCTACGATCTCAACAACAACAGGAATAGTATTGCTAAAGCAACTTAAAATGTGAGACGTTTTAAAAATCACAAATAATTTATTTTTGAAAATAAATTGATTTATTTCTGTTACCTTTAAATTTGGACATAAAACTTAACTGAAAGAGGGCTATTTATGGCTATACCTAATTTTCTTCCTCTTCGCGATATTGAGGTTTAAATATGGTTTCTGGGGAACTTATATGCCTATTTTCGAAGGAATTAAGTAACAAAATTATGTGTATCAAACGTCAAGTATTCCTTTTCAATTAGCTCTAGAAAATAAAATCTTATCCCAACAAAGTTGGTTAAAGGGTGGTTATCTAC
This sequence comes from Bactrocera minax, assembly GCA_021498325.1. Classification (NCBI taxonomy): domain Eukaryota; kingdom Metazoa; phylum Arthropoda; class Insecta; order Diptera; family Tephritidae; genus Bactrocera; species Bactrocera minax. The sequence continues at coordinate 223,278 of JAKEEE010000101.1, forward strand.
TAGTGGGATGGATAGGATGATGTATTTGAATGGGCCTCTCAATCGTCAGACCTGGGCTTTGGTATCTAGTGACGAAGAGCGCGAGTACAAGATTTTAAAAATTAAAAGGTGTTGATAGCTTGCCTAAAATATAAAAGATTTCATATAAAAAAAATTGAAAGTTGCTTAAATTACGACAGTTCCATAAAGAGTTCATTTGAATATTTGTTGTTGTTTTTCGATCACTTTACATTAATTTACAAAGTATAGTGAAAAATGTATACACGCTGAAATTCATTGATAATTATTCAAAAAATTATAATTTTTCTTAGAGGTACTAAAAGGTTATAATTCAATTAATACTATATTTATATTTATATTCGAACGACTAATTAATGTACAAAATAAAATATATTTTTTTTTATAGTGCTTTTTCTTTGGCTGTAATATATATAGCTCACAAAATTTAGTACCGTAAGTAAAGTTACTTGAAAATTATTTAGTAATATAATACATAAAATCTTTATATGGATACAAAAAAAAAAACAAGCAAAATACCGGATTCTATTCTTGTTAAAAAGATACAAATCTACAAAGATACAAAGAAATTTACTTTAATTTTATTAAATTTTTAATCAGAAGTAATTTAAAGCAAATTGCGATTGCAACTCTATGCCAATAACAGGATTACTTTTACAGGAAGGTTTCTAATTACATATATAATGTACTTACTCTATAAATATGTTACTTAACCGCTTAAATGAATGAGTACTACTGTGAGGTTGTCAGATACTTTTGTTGAACACTTAAATATTTTGCGCTTAATTAATCTTATGCAACGAAAACAACAAAAAAATAAACAGTTTTATGGTCACACACTTATACAAACATATGAATATAGTTTGGTACATATTTGTGTATATATATTTTGTATGAATATGTGGAAAGCCCATAATGAATGTAGCTGTGAAGAAGAAAAATTAGACTAACAGCGTAAATAAATAATTATAAGTGAACGAAGTGAGTGTAAAAATTAGAATGAAAAATTACCACAAAATGCCAAAATGAAAATTGTATGTAATTAATCAAGGCCAGTGTACGAACGAACGCCAGTTTTGAGAGCTTAAGGCGATTGGGTGCCGGACAGCGCGGGAGACAGAGCGCAATATACGCGTGTAGAAGTCGTAATGCATTAGTTATATGTACAATGTACATGTGTCCAAATGTACCTATTTATGTATGTCGTTGATTTCAACAAAGAGACTTGATTATAGTTGATGATTGTATTCATATTGTGAACTATAACTAATCTTTGTAGATCTAACTGTATAAGTGTACAAGTTTCTTTCTTTGCTTTGACTGCTTGTTTCATATATCACCATACTGTTAGGACAAATTATTTGTGTCTGTACAAAAGTATTAGCCCGACGAACGCCCAGCAACGCTTTGTAACAGAGACCCTATGATCATACGCGCCTTGCAACGTTGACCAATCAGAACGTTGCTAATATCTTCTGCAGCGTTGCAAATGGGTCGCAGGGAGTTGAAGGGTTAAAGTTTGCACCGAATGGGTATTTGCTTAGTTGACATGCGTAAACACGCCCACTCGTAGAGCCACTGGATGCACAGACAGTTTGAGCTGTTTGATAAAGAACCCAAAGAAAAGTGATAAAAATGAAAGATTTACAAAATGTATACGCCCACGCAGTTTGCAAGCCTTTTTATTTGAATTTTTGGTATGCCAACAGCTAAGCTTGAAGCATATATCAACCATACATTACATTACACAGAGGGCGGACGTATACTTCCAATTCACCTTTTATTTCTCTGCTTTTGTTAACCACCATTGCTGTTTAGAGCTCCCGAGCCCCGCTATGAGGGTGAACGCGAGAGAGAATTTAAGAATTTTACTTGCTCTGTTAAACACACGAGTGCTACTATGCTTGGTTTAGATACCGAAAGTTGTTGCTGTACTAATTTATTAACTCGGCTATTTCACTTGCACACGTGCGTCCAATTCTTCCCATTGGAATTCAGCACAGCCTTATTTTGTCTCTGTTTAGTTCGGGGGTTTTATATTGTATAACGGCCATTTTGAATTACTTGCTGGCACTGTTCCGCTACCGTATGTGTACGACTTGGCGAAAAACCAGTCTTTCCACTTTTGAAATTCACCACAATAGATTGGTTATACACCACTTTTACCGCTAGCTGTGCTATTCACATCATTGCCAGTTTGCTAGTTCTGGTGTGACTTATTAGCTTTGCCTTCTCTTATTGTCTGTATTCACCACCTAAATTTTGTGCTCTGCTTTTAGTTGCGTGCGTGCAACAAAAGCTACGGCAGACGGCATGTGGCATGCGATCTCTTGCTGTTGCACACATGTGGAGCACCACTACACTATAATTTCGCTAGAGTCGCTTCAACAGGCAGACAGCCACCAGCCAGTCTGAGCCGTCGGTCGCTGATAAGTGTAGTTCTAGTCATGCAGTATTATTTTTGTGTTGTGTTTTTGTTGTTTTTTCGTTCTATATACACCAACATTGCCTTCCTGCCCGCTATCCAGCGCATGCACATATTCCGAAGGAGTCAAACCAACCACTGTGCTCCCCGCATTCGCACAGCGTCGACCAAGACGACAACACACACGACACGATACCACTCGGAAAGGTACGGTCGGCAGCATGCTAGCAACTGTAGGCAACTGCAGTGGCATAGGCAATTCCCAATTGTACAGATCACTAACGGAAACGAACGCAAACGCAGTTAGAAATTATTCGTGCGCACATCTAATAGACGGATCAGAGGCTGGTAATACGGAGCGCTGTTTATGACGGTGCCGCGGTCGGGAGAATTATTTAGTTATTTTAATAAAGTGAGAATTTGTTTTGAAAAATATTACAAATTTTATTATACAATACTGAAATAATTATAAATCAATATGAAAAGTTCTATATTTGATAATGTAGAAAATATGAAAAATGCGACGGCAAACGGACGCAGTGAATATTATAGAAGAGAAAAAATGTGAATAAAATTTACACGTTAAAAAGTAGAAAAAAAAAACAAAAACGAATATAAACAAAATAAAAACAGACATTCTGTATTTATTAAGAGTTTTGTGTTTAAGAATATATCTATAAACAAAATATTAAATAAACTAAAGATAAATAAGCTCTGCGAACTGGTTTACCACATAACAGTTTGAGTAGCACTTGTTTTCATACATCTTTGCACTACACAAAGCATCCATAAGTAGTGACGTATTTACAAACTCAACTATTGCATTTCATTGTCAATCCTTTTTAAGCAGCCTTCAAAATGATGATGAACGCTTTCATCGACCCCACGCCCTCTCAGCACCACCTGGCTTCCTATGGGCTACGTATGTCTCCGACAACACCCACCAATCAATCGGATTTATTGGGTGGCAGCGCGCAACAACAACATGCACAACAACAGCAACAACAACAAGTGCAACAGCAGCAACAACAAGCGCAACAACAGCACCAAGCACAACAACAACAGGCGCAACAATTGGACACCAGCGGTCTGATGTCCTCAGCAATGTCGCTGGGCACTAGCGTCGGCGATATGTCTTCGCCCGTAAGTGCATCTGCCGCAAGCGCTGCTGCTTATCAGAATAGCGGTTACAGCCACTTCAATACACAACTCGGCTCGGCATATTCATCACCACGCGATTTTCTGCTTGGCCGTCGTACCGACAATGATTACATGTCCGGCGCCGCAACAACGCAATTGGTAGGCCAAAGTGCTGCCACCACAGCTGCAACTGCCGATTCAATGCTATTTCCATCATTTCCCGCCACACATGCACAACATCCCGATTTGACTACATCCTTTGGCAATCACCCCTTCCATGCGGCGGCACATCATCACGCCGCGGCAGCGCATCATCATCAACATCAGATGCGTATAGGCATGGCCGATTATGCACATCCGTACGCACATCATCCTCAGCATCATACAAATTTTCCGTCGGTGCATCATCATCAACATCCCGCCATGTCCATGCATCCAGCTGGAGCGGGCGCTTTTCTACGCTATATGCGCCACCAGCCATCGGCGGCGTCAGCCATTAAGCAAGAGATGCAATGCCTTTGGGTGGATCCCGATCAACCGGGCGGTCCTAATGGACGCAAGACATGCAATAAGATCTTTCATACCATGCACGATATTGTCACACATCTAACTGTGGAACATGTCGGCGGACCCGAGTGCACAACACATGCCTGCTACTGGATAGGCTGCTCGCGTAACGGTCGCCCCTTCAAAGCCAAATACAAGCTGGTCAATCATATACGCGTACACACGGGCGAAAAACCGTTTGCCTGCCCACATCCCGGTTGCGGCAAGGTGTTCGCACGCAGCGAGAATCTCAAAATACACAAACGGACACATACCGGTAAGTCGTCGCTAACAAATTTTCGTATTATAGTAGAAACATTATGTATGTAAAATACATATGTTGGAGGCGTTGTGTTTTCACCTGTATACAGAAGGCGTGAACGCGGCTGAAACTGTCCGCAAAGCAATTTTGACTTGAATTTATTTACCTATTGCTTTGCGCTGTTTTATTTCGTTTTAACTTGTTTGCCTGTTGATTTTTGTTCGCTAATCGGTTTAACTAATTTTTGGGCGGCGCCGTTGTAAGCGTACACATTGAGTTTTGCGAATGCACAGAATTTTAAGCCCTTCTGGTCTGTGCAGTATTTTTACTTAGTCACTAAGTAAGTCACCAGGATGAAAATATTAAATGAAATTTTAGTACGTTGGTATTACTTTGCGATATAAAATATATACATATGTAAATTATTAAATGTTTAATTTAACTGACACAGCCACAAAATAACTTATTTGAATTTTTATCTGTTTTTTTTATCGTGAATTTAATATTAATTGTTAATATAAATATATAATAATTTTCCCAATTAACAAATGTATTTAAAATTGTCACTCTTCCCATAAACTCAAGATAATATAATGAGGCCAATATTGTTTTTAAATATTTTAGTGAAAGTATTTTTCTAATATCTTTTGGGTCAGTTAGCCATATTAAAGGTTAAACATATGTACTAAGCTTTAAATATATAATTTAGAACTTTAAATCAATTTTGATGAGGCCAATATTGTTTTTAAATATTTTAGTGAAAGTATTTTTCTAATATCTTTTGGGTCAGTTAGCCATATTAAAGGTTAAATATATGTACTAAGCTTTAAATATATAATTTAGAACTTTAAATCAATAAAGCGAAAAACAATATACACAGATATGAATGCAAGTTCGTCTACAAAATAAAGCTGCAGGCCGCCGAAGTTCCACGCTGTAAATCATAACGAATTTGACATAGTAAATCATTGGGAAACCCCTCCTATACAAAATGTTTTACATATAATCACACATACCTGTGAATGTGCGCAATGCCAAAAGTATATTGAAAACTTAAATATGGATTTAAATAGTAGAGTAGCTGCAAAAAACAATTACAGCAATAGTGAATCAAAAGCAATATCACTAAATCAAAAGTTTAATGTGCCTTTTAAAAAAAATTTAACATAAGTCGTTGAAAGCAATTTCTAGACGTGAAAACTTACATGCGTACATAAGTACAACCATGCCATATATTTACAACGGTAATGATTGAAACTTTAAGTCAGCAACACAAACAACAACGTGACAATCGGTATTGTCGATTTTATTATTCTACCCAATTTTCGAGGTTCGTTACCATGAATATTTGCTTATTTAATGCTTTTAGGCAGTCTTGTTATTGCTTTGACATTCAATATGCGTTTGCGCGCCAATGAGTGTGCTCTATCGCCCTAAAACGCGCATTTCCTGTGACACTTTATTTTCGAAACGGAAGTTTTGACACGTGTCAACGCAAGCAGCCTCCGTTTATCCTCCAAAATGCTTCTGCTCATTTATGTTCTATATACTCGTGTACTTGTATACATGTGTGTGTTTGTATTTGAATGTAAATATGTTTGGAATGCATTGTTGCTAAATAGTACATACTACAAAATAAATATGCTATGCACTCTGAATGTGGGCAAACAATTCGTTGTTTAGGCTGACTTGTGCTGCCTCTTACTCACACAAACGCATACACCCATGCTTACTCCGACACCATTACACTATGCTGGCACAATAAAAATCGGTGATTGAATTTTGATTTATTTTCTCAATTGTAAAATTGTTTAATGAGGCGTATTTTCTACAACCGCAAGACTCCGCTGCTGCTCCGGTGGCAGTAACTCAAGTGGCATCTCAAGTGGTGCGGTGTTACGCGTGTGCTTTGTACATGATTTGCTTGGTTCGTTAGAATTGAAGAAAATAAAATAAATACATGTATGTACGTATACATTAATAAAAGGTGTTGTATGCGTTCAATGTGCCGCCGTTGGAGATGTGGAAATTTCATTGTTCGTATGTTTGAATTCTTGTATATTTACACATAAATCGCGCTTTAATTGCTCAAGAGGATAATTGGCAAGCACTTGAGGTGTTGAGTAAAAGCTATCGTGTGGCTTTGAGAGATTAAATGTGTGATGTTAAATAATTTTTAAATAAATAAATTATATTTATAATAGTATATATATTTATTATAATATAATTTTTCTACAAGAAATTTAAAATAAATAAAAAATTAGGATAAAAATCAATTATTTTATTGGAAGCTTTCTGTCTTTTTAATTTTTTAAGTTTTGTTCAAAAAAAAAATTCTGCTAACCTATAACATAAGTTAAAAATTTCTTCTCCCTTACAACATTTAAATTAGAAATATGAAAATTAAGTTGTACTCATAAAAGTGAACGCCCCTAACCGGCAAGTAGGCTTACCAAGGCAGTATAAAATTGCTAAAGCAAGTATAAAAAGAAATTGTGAAGAATTAATTAATAAACAATTTTAAGAATATAAAAACTCACCTCTATACAAAAACACCAACTCTATACATAAAATTATCCACAGTCATATGAGTATATTAAAGCTTAATTTAAATTTACTTCGAAATTAAATGAAATAATAACAATAAAATAAAAATGCAATTAAAGCCTCAAGAAAAAGATTAAATAAAGGTAACAAATAAAACTGCTAAAAAATTGAAACAATTTGTTTGCTATTGTTATGGACATGAAAAGGAATAATAGCGCAACACCAACAAATACAAAAATAATAATAAAAGAAAAAAATTTTCAAAAATACTAATAATAACACAATATGTACTAAAGAAAAATGCCGAAATTGAAAAACTGCCACGTAATGATTGCCAATCAATGCTTTAATATGCGTTGCCATGCCCCTAACACACGGCAAATCTTCAATGCTCGCACCAATAAACACATTCATATTATATGTACATACTTATGAGTATATATAAGTAAAAACATTTGTACAAGTGAATGTAGTGCGAGCAGCCGCAAAAAATGATAATAATCCATCATTATGTCTAAAAATCCCAAGCTAAAGAAGAACGAGCAACAAGAAAGGGTAGAAAAAAGTAGCAAAAAATCGAAAAAATTTTTAAATAACATTGAACAAGTTGAAAGGCGAGAAAAGCGTGTAAAAATATGCTAGCTAGATATATGTTTATAGGTATGTGCGCATGTATATGTGTATGAAGTAAGTGCAGCATTTACAAGTTCGAAGTGGCTACGCTTTAAAATATTTTAATTACTTTCCAATGATATGCAATTTTACACATAAATCACTCAACAGAAATCGCCATCACACAGAAGTCGAAGAAGTAATAATCTAACAGTGTATTGATATCAACATATGAAGTAGTTGATATAAGAGCACATACATATGTATGTATATTTCTAGCTTATTTCATGCGTTTTATTGCCGTCGAAGTTAACATAAAATGTATTGAGAAAATACACAATGCGTTCATATATAGATACAAGTGATAGTTGCTTTTATACTTTGACTGCTTTGATGGCTTATTAGATCTTTCAGCAAAAAAGAATTAGATTTATGATGGCAGCATTCATATTTAAATCGGCAATTTATTGAAATAACTAAAATTTGGCATGCAGCTATCGAAAAAACTATGAAACTTCAAAAATAAATAATATTAGAAAACTATTTCTATTTATAATATATATAACTTATGATGTTTTCCTACATAAGTACCATTGCTTACAAATGAATATTGTAGGTCTCACAAAGATCATGTTTTAATTCGCACCCACAGTAAGGTTATGCGGAAAAATTTTTGTATTAACTTTTTTCTACTATTCAATTCGCACAGTTGGATTCAAAACTTTAAATAATAAACCATTTAGTTGTAAATATTGAGATTTATTTTTTTCTGAGTTGGCTCACTTTTGAAACTAAGATTGAAAAATATCTGTCATAGAAAATTTATAACTGGAAGAAAAATATTTATCGTATACATATTGCCAATATCGCAGCGCATATTTGTAATAAATATATTTTTGGCAAGAAAATTTGCCTATTAAATGAAATAAAATTAGCTTTTTATTCATATGACACATATGTATATTTAACACAAAAATATATACATTTATTATATTGCAAAATGTTTCTTCTTTGTTTGAAAATCATTATGCTCCAGTTAAATATAAGATATGTACTACATTACGCTTCGCTACTTATGGCATAGAATAATGAATACCAGTTAGGTATCTGCTCAAGTGCACTTTTTATGGTTTAACAGATAACAACTTAAACAATAGTCATATAGTTTTTATGGTTTCACAAGTTTGCATAAAATTTTTATGGTTTAACAGATAACAACTTAAACAATAGTCATATAGTTTTTATGGTTTCACAAGTTTGCATAAAATTTTTGCAATCGTTTTTGTTAATAACATTTTCTATTTGAGCAAAGTATAAAACCACACTTTAACACTTTTGTAGATTCCAGTGATAGAATGATTCCAGTGAAGATATGATGTAGCAACTGTTTTATGTAAAATTATATCAAAATTTGCGAGCACACTAAGTAATATTAAATTTTAAAGCGTAATAAATTAATTAACGAACGAATGTGATATACATATATTATATATCCCATGCCTCCCATCCCATGTGCCCATATAAAATATTGTTGTGCATGATTAAAAAGTGTCAACAAAACACGATACAACAATGAAATACAAAAAAACCATCAAATATACAAATAATTTGTCGGCATTAAAGCACACAACTAAAAATGTTACCAAACATACCTATATGTATAACTTATGTATATGTATGTATTGTATGCATGACCATACTTAACCAAATCAACTTTATAAAGTTCAACAGCAAGGATGCAAGGATAGCGAAAACAAAACCAATAATTGCTTTAAAATTGCGCCACTCGTTTTAATAACCAAAGCAGTGTAACAACAAAAACCATCAGCACCACCAAACAAGTCGCTGTAATAAAAACAATGAGCAAAGTTCGTCTGTCCAGCTACATCTTTTATGTACATAGTACATAATGTCCTGCGCCAGAGATCTACACACATATACAGCTACCACTACCTATGCATATGTAATACTAGCTCAGTCCGAAGCCAACCGACAGTCCGAACAACCAACAACCGGCTCTGCCGCAGTCTGTGCTAAGTGTTTTTGTTTTTTTGTCATCCTTTGTGTGTGCTGTTGGTTGTTGTTACCTTTGATTTTGTTTGTGTTTTTAAATTGTTGTGTTGTGTTTATTAAACACAGCTCCGGAGCATAATGACGGCCACAAAATGGCGTTAATAAAACAAAGACTTTGTCGACTCGTGCGTATGTATAGCAATAATTGTAATAATAATAGCAACAACACCTATAGTTAAATTCTGTGCTTTTGTAGGCAGAAGTTTTTGATGTTGCTAGTGCGTAGAGTTGCCAGTATGCCCGGGAATATTTCATATCTTCTTGAGTACATATGTAAATATTTATGAATCTATTGAATATGTGTGTGCGTGGAGTAGTGTATGGGGGAGCTTTAATTGAAAATTTAAATAGGCGCCATTGTGTGCTGTCACACTGAAACGGTTTGAGAAGAAATAATTGTAATGTGAATAGGCATACAAAGAAATATGGGTGCGTGAAGTATTGTTAAAGGTGTGTTAGAGATAGTAAGCAGAGTTTAATAAAAAAAACTTATACAAATTCTTAGAGCAGAGAAAATTGAATTAAAGCACATTTGATGAATATAAAATATTTCAAAATTGTTGTGGGCTTGTTTAAATGATAGAACAGTTTCAAAAAATCGTTTTTAAATTTCGTGGACATATAATTGATTGCATGTATTCAAATAAAACACATAAAGTTAGTCTATGTGGTTAACCAAATAAAAGCACTACTATTACTAAAGAATTTATACATTGGTTCTTCGCATAAAAATCGGTCAAATATTTTTAAAGTGATTAAAGATTTAAAATCTACACAATGACGCATCTTGTTTCAACTAAGTCACCTACTGTTACATTTTTCATGTTGTCCTCGAATGGTCTTCCAAATACTTTTTGTTTGTTAATTTTTTCACGAAAAGATTTCTTCCATGCTTATTTCATATTTGATTCACAGTTGTTCTCACTCGTTTCTATTCAAATTGCTTACATGTGCTTGTGTGCTTATCATATCTGCTACCAATCGTGGCACCTTCTTCCATCACTTTACGACAATGTCCAGTTTTGTCTGTCTACTGCATGGACACACTGTCTGCCAGCCTACAACTCCAATGCCATCTGCCATACATACTTTCAAACATACAATATATATAACACATATGTATACATATTCACATATGACTATGTCTCCAACCCTTCATGAATTCTATTATATATGGGCGTTTATTAAATGAAGACGATGACGACGACGTTTTACATTTGCTGCTCCCGCTTTACACCTCCGGCTCATCTTCATTTGGAATCCGAGTATGAGTTTCACTACTCGCCTATGGTGGCCTTTGCGAAATTCTCGCCTGCAATTTTTCTGCTTCATCTGCTCCGCCCTAACTTACCAGTTTACTTGGTTCGGGTGTAGTTCGTTATAGACGAGGGGGAAGAATATGTATGACTGGGAAGTGTTGTGTCGCTGTTGGTGACCGTGTTGCCGGTTGGTGTTGTTCCTTGTTAGTGCGCAGTTTGTTGTTTTTGCTGCTGTCGTTGTCGTCGTTGTCGTCATTGATGGCATTTTGTTTTTTGTTATTGCAATTGTGTAGTGTTTTTCTTTTGCCATTGGCGACAATGACGACAAGTCAAGTGTTTGCTGTGCCAGTGGCTGCTGCTGAACTTCAACATTCAGCTCTATTCTGGCAATCTACAGAATTTTGTTGGCGTTGGCTATATTCCTAGTTTATTTAATTTTGTTGTTGCTGCATCAATTCGTTTAAATATGCGGTTGCAACTGGATTTATTGTCTTGCATTTTGGACACTTTTGTGATTTTTGTACTTATTGTTGTTGTAACATGCTACATGCGTGTGTTCATTAACACCTACAATTGTTGTAGGTATATTGTTGTTTGCGAATTTATGGAGTAATCAGGTTGCATTGGAGAAAAATAAGAGTTTGCTTCTTAATACTTTTTTTATTACAACGAAAGTGGAATTCAAGAAAATTATATGCAAAACAATTCACTATTATATTATTCTTCCAATGTTGCCACTATTATTCACTTTCGCTTTCTTTTCTCGTATTGTCCAAGTCTTAATTAACTACTTTCTTACAATCTACTTCCAACGCATTTGGTGTTGTTCTCCTATCAAAGTTTTCATTTAGCTCCACCACTTTGCATTCACAAATTGCAAAATCTCCTGTTCATTTTACCTACGTAGCGCCATTTTATGGATATTTATTTAACCTATAGGGCTCCAGCTGTGGCCAGAGGCAGTCAGCCAGTCCAGCTGTTCGCCACTAACGGTATTTTTGTATAATACTGTAATTTTGCTATTGCAATACTCAGCAAGCGCCCACACACTTAACAACTTTCTGGTCTCATTACGGTTTTTATTACGCCATTTTATGTTAAGCACTTTTTACTTTCATGTTCCACCATTTCCATACATACATATATATTTACCATTCTTTGCATTTTTTTGCAATTCAACACTTTATTAATATTATACCATATCGTAGTAGCATTAACTATTATTATGTTTGGCAGTAGTTCATAGTGTTAGTGTGGATTTTTGCACAGCCAGCAACCAAGTGCGGCGCCATTTTGGTCATTTAGTGTGCGGACATCTCAACGAGATGTAGTTACGCGTGTTCAGTGCTTATTTGTAGGTATGTATGTATGGTAGGTGGTAGCTAACGTCCTCCTCGTTAGTTGGCGACGGCGACGGAAGTGTACAAAATGCATTTCCGACAAAGCCAATTACAAGTGCGCTAAGTTACTCTTTTTCGAGACTTCGTGTTTTTTGTTTTTGTTTTTGTTTTTGGTTTGCTAGCGAAGTGCTGACACTTGATTTAATGGCATTAAAATGGTTTCACTACCTCTTGTGTAAGAAGAAAGTTGCTATATAGAAAAAAGGAAGCGTAGAAAAGTTGTAACATTGTGTGTGTGCGAGAATATTCTTATGTGACTAAGAGTTTGATTAGCTCTTGTTGTTAAGTGCTTTATATAAATTAATTAAAGTAAAGAGAATTAATAGTTTGCCTGACTTATTGGCTTAAAAGAAATTTTAACAAGTAAGAATGCGCTAAGTTCGGGTGGAACACAACATTTTATACTCTCTCAATGTGCGAGGATTAGAGGCGGGGAAATGCTTTCAGGTGTTGCTTTAACTTTGTATTAAAAAATGTTGCGGAAGAATTCCCCAGTCATTATCCGATGAAATTGTCAATGGATTGCAATCATATTTGGTATCTTATTAACTTATATTACAGGTCATTGACTCATGTACTTTCGTTGCTATATTTTGCTTCGTGTCAGAGATATTTATATTAAAATCTACCAATTAACTCAAATAAGATATATGCGATATAAACTCAACCAAAGCGGTTTAATAAATATATTAGATACATGAGGAAAAAGTCAACCAGAGAAAAGGAAATCATTATATTAGGAATAAGGGGCTTAGACCATGGTCTAGACCGATTTATTTCATATTTAGCGCGAAATCACACTGTGTTTAAGAAAACATATCCACTTAATCTCATCAAAATATCACACACATATTGAACAACATAAAAGGTTTGAAGTTAAATGGAAAGCTGAGAATTCTTATATCGGACATTTTTGGTATAGAGGAACATCTGCACTGGTCATATTAACTCTTTTCATTATTCAAGTATATTAGGCAACATGTTTTCACCCAATTTTGTGAAGGTAACTCACAGTGACCGACATATTCGGCATAGAGCCTGCTAGAATAGCGAAAATCATTACATGTATCCGATATTACAGGTTCACTTAATTTTGCTGAGATATCTTACATATTGAAATATATATATATATGACATATTGACATATAATAAATAATACACTTTATAGTACCTAGAGGTTGAAAATCCTTATATTAGGTACATGGGGGCTATGTGAAGTGCTTACCCGATTTTGCAATTTTTGACACGAGACCACATTATTATCATGTAAAGATAATCTTCCAATTTCATTATGATATCTTACATATTTACCGTTATATATGATACAACGTCTACCGGAAGGTTGAAAATCCGTTCATTTGGTATATGAGGGCTTGGGGAAGTATTTATCCGAGTTTCCCCATTTTGATACCAGAACACGCTATTATCATGGAAAGATAATCCTCCAATTTCATTACAATATCTTACAGATTTCCCGCTATTTTTTTCGACAAAAAGTCAGATAGAGGCACTGAGGTCCTAATATTGAGTACCTGGTGGCTTGAAAAGTTATAATCCTATTTCGTTTACTTTTACGCATGGATGCCATATCTTGAAAGCACTGTTTGCATAAAGTCCATTTTCATATCTTAATTGCTGCTCGATTTATGCACTTTAAAGTGAAAGAATCAGATGAAGCTTAAAATTGTGTTATATGAGAAGTAGGCGTGATTTATCCGATTTCGTCCATTTTCCTTATGTGATACATGAATACAAAAATAGTATCATATACCAAATGTTGTTGAAATCGGTTAAAGCGTTCTTGAGATATGGGATTTCTCCTAAAAGTGGGAGGTGCCACTCCCATCTCCTAATTATACACTGATTCCTATGAAACTCTTCCGTATCATATTTTCTGCAAATTTAATGTTTCTGACGTGTTCCTTCAGCGAGTTATCGCACTTTTAATAGTTTTAAACATAACTTTTGTAGGGGAGGTAGGCGTGATTATTATCCTATTTCACTCATTTTCTCAGTATATGAAGAGATCCTAGAAAAACTTAGTCGGAGCAAGGTTGCTTGATATAGATTTAAAGATTCCCGAGATATATATATTAAACCTTTTGGGGGGCGGGGCCATTCCCGCTTTTACAAAAATCTCTATACCAAAAACACGTTTATGTCTTAAATTGTTGCTTAGTTATAGCACTTTATCTGTTTTCGATTAATTGCATTTTATGGGCGTGGCAGATGTCCAATTACGTCCATCTACAATATCAACCGTCTTAAGGTGACAAAGAATACGTATACCAAGTTTCATCAAAATATCTTAATTTTTACTAAAGTTATCGCTTTCACGGACGGACGGACAGTCAGACTCAACTCGTCTTTTCATCCTTATCATTTATATATGTATATGACTATATCGAACTCGTTTAGTTCTAGGTGTTACAAGCAACCGTAGTAACATGTTGCGAGAGTATAAAAATAATATCTGAAACTTAATAAATATTTCTAATAGAATGCTGCATACTTTCGAAACCTTAATTAACGTACACCTAAAAGAAAGTCTTGGGGTTACTTGTTTCATAAAAATCAAAATATATATACATCTGTCAAACTAGAGTAGGATTAGAATTAAGAATAACCTATACAATTTTTAGAATTTGATCAATTTAAAATAATTAAACATTTCAAATAGAAACTCTCTAATTATCTCATCAATTTCTATTTTACATCAATACATCGCATACCACCCCAAAATAATCTTTATTTTCTCCAATCATCTTTCTTTATAACCTTTCGCTTCATTTCTACCGTGGTGACTAACTGGCATTGCAAACTATTCGCTTTTTGCGTACTCTCTGTCCAAGTTTTATCACAACACACGCTTCACGCCACATTTACAACGTTCGCTTTAAAAAAAAAAACGGTGCAACAGAATGCATGAAATTCGTGAATTTATTTCGCCTTCGAATTTCGCTGCAAATGTCAATGATTGATGACTTTATTGCACTCTTCCGTCGACTGAGTGAGCAAACGTCAGTGAAATACGGTAAACAGCCAAAGTCAGCCAAAGTCAGCCAAACTAAACAATTAGCCACTCAGTCAGCAAGTCAGTCAGTCAGCCAATTTTGACAATTCAGCAATTTCTGTACGCAATGTGAGAATCTGTGCCAAACTACTAGCGGGTGAGTCAAATAGTCAATTGACCAGTTAGTGAGTGAGTGACTGAACCTTCTCGGAATTTGTTTTGGAAAAACATAATTGCCTTTTTACTTAATTTTTCAAACGACGAACCATAACAGAACAATGACAACCTGATGTGTCGATAGTGGCAGGTATTTGAGGGCCTAACAGCAGCAGCAGCACAGCTGAGCCAGCGTCACAACAGGCATACGTATGCACGTCCAATATTTGGCAGACACCAAAAAGTCGCTACGCTTGCAGTCAAGTTAAATCAGTTAGAATGTCTGTCAGTTTTTCGTTAGTGCATTTTGTGCCCATTTTCTTGTTTGATTTGTTGTTGTTTGTTATTCAAATTGTTTGGTGTTGTTGTTGCTTGCTGTAGTTGTCAGTTGTCAGAACTGAAAATCAATTAGTTACGCTGCTTGTCGACATGATATGATGAAAATTTCTGTTCCGCTCACTATCTCCTTTACACCTAACAAAAGTGTGTGTGTGTGCTCGCTCCCTCTCTCTTTCTCTCATTTCTCTCCTACATTTCGTATGCTGAAAGAGCCTTTTTGCTGAAAATGTGTTGCTCTGTCTGCATGCTGTGCGATATCCCGTCGGTGTTGCTTGGAATTTTGCAAGTCTCTTTGTCAATAAGATTGTCGCGCTTGTTTGCTTTTCTTAGTGGCACCTCGTTGGAAAATTAAATGTTGGCCAATTTGGTGCCGTGTCTAATATTTTGGCAAATCGTTTGCGTGCTTGCACACATATGTATGCACTTGCATATGAGTGTGTAAGTGGTGTAAATGCAATTGGCTACGGTTGATTAAAGGACTGTGTATTTGCCTGTAGGCGGTAGGTAAAGCATAGAATTAAAACAATACTGCAGATTTGAAATGAGATTGCAATCGATACCTTCTGACCTCACTTGTAGATATACGTTTTTCCTTGACTTGAATTTTCATTGATTACTTTCCGTTACTTATTGCCAACCACATATTTTATTTCATATTAAGACAGTTTCAGTAGGGAAATAAACGAAATTTGCAATTCTACAACGATTACTCTACGACATTCCAGATATTTTGCTGGCAAAGCAATAAGAACTGCAGAGAAATGCGAGTTTATAAATCATTGTTAGCACATTCTGCACGCCGCTCGATGCCGTAGATGGGAATGTAAGGAGATACATATGAACACACATATACACACAAGGAACTGTGAGGTGTGGGTAAAGCAATATTTTTCTTCTATGTAGTTAAAGCCGTTAGCTTTTTAAAAAAGAATATAAGTACGAAAAAAAACGTTCCCTCTTGGGCACGTTGAATTTCCAGCGGAAGTACTAAGTGAAAAATAGTACTATGTCATTGCTTATATGCATTTGTGTGTACTTAGAATAGCGCAAGGGCGTGATAGTGCACGGGTGTACTGCTTTAAATACTATATAGCGACTTGGCAAGCAAAAGCTGGCGAGCGTGTGTGCGTGTGGCATCAGTGACACATGAATTTAAATTAATGGCCAAAACTGGCTTAAATGACAGCAAAAGTGTTTGCATGTCAAATGTGAAGTACGACATTAAATGCGCGTATGTATATATATGTGTATGTAAATGTGCATGCGCACCCTTCATTTAAGCCAGCCAGCCAGCCAGCCAGCTAGTTACAAGCCAGCTAGTTACAAGCCAGCTAGTTACAAGCCAGCTAGTTACAAGCCAGCTAGTTACAAGCCAGCTAGTTGCAAGCTAGTCTAAAATGGCGGCCGTGAGTTTATTTGAAAAATGCGTACGTAAATATGCCTTCGAGCTTACTTTAAGGACAACATACGTAGAAATGTTTGAAGGATCTGCATTTGAATAATTTTTCTTTGATTGCCTTGAACGTAAGAACATTTGTATGCAAGTATATTTGCCGGAATATTTTATTTTTATTAGATTCAGGAGATTTTGAAAGCAATTTAAATGACATATTTGCTATGCGCACGCATATATATTAAGAACACTTTTACAGCCAATTTACAGGGTGAGCATATGACTTCGGAAAATGCACTGAAATTTATTTTGTAAATATGCTGGTTTAAAAATAAGAACATGGAGGATTATATAACAAAACACTAAACGACTAAACTAAACGATTTGGCGAAAACTAAAATATAAAAATTGTCCAATATTTTTGTATATTTTTAAATTTATGCATATAAATACATTTTGCATAATTCAAACAATTAAATAATATTTTACTACCATTATTTCAATTTTTGAATTTAGGAAATCTACACAATATTCTTTGTATTTCGTATCAAGTATTGTAAAGATGTTACACAACTGAAACTTTAAACTGATTTATTTGATGCGTTCAGAAAATAACGGGAATGTTCTCCGACTGTCGACTTCGATTTTAATGGCATAGTGTATCATGAATTCTTGCCTCAAGGTCAAACGGTCAAAGTAACGGACAAAGTACTACCTACAAGTTCAAAGCCGTTTGCGGGAAGCAAATCAAAAAAACCTGAAACACCTGATCACACTTCGTCTCTTGTTCGTGAATTCTTGGCCAAAAACACTACTGTAACGATGCCCCGGGCTCCATATTCACCAGACATGGCTCCGTGTGACCTATTCCTATTTCCAAAAATAAAGAGAACCTTAAAGGGCCAGGGCCGTCGTTTTACAAGTATAGATGATATTAAAAGCGCATCGCTGAAAGAGCTAGAGTCGGTCCCAAAAATCGAGTTTGAGAAGTATTTCGACGATTGCAAGAAGCGTTGACAAAACTGCATAATATCGAATGGAGCCTATTTTGAAGGCGACAACATTAATGTGGACGAATGAATAAATATTTTTTTTCAAAAATCGAAAATTCCCGTTATGTTTTGAACACATATTATATAATTACACATTTATATAATTACTATTTTGAAGGCATATGTTACTATTTGGCTTAAAAATGTCATGCAAATTCATTGCAAATATTAAAATTTATTTGAAATATTAGCATAATTTATTTTTAAGCCCAGATACTTAAATTCATTATGTAATTTTTAAAATAAATAATCAGGTGCCGTAAATAAACTCAAATACTTTTACAATTGCAAATAGTGAGTTGAATAT
This sequence comes from Bactrocera minax, assembly GCA_021498325.1. Classification (NCBI taxonomy): domain Eukaryota; kingdom Metazoa; phylum Arthropoda; class Insecta; order Diptera; family Tephritidae; genus Bactrocera; species Bactrocera minax. Next base: position 241,820 of record JAKEEE010000101.1, read on the forward strand.
CTCAGAAATGTTAGTTGAGTATTTCGAAAGCCGGCATTTTTTCACATAGCTTAAATAGATATTTTTATTACAGTTCTTCTTTTTCCACGGTCAACTGTGCGCAATTTACATTAAATTTACTGTTTCCACACTTTCTTTTTATAGTTCAAGCACAAAAATGTATATACGTATGTATACTTATATTCAGTATAAACATATATGAATGTTAGTATGTTCGTGTAAAATATTTCATTCTTTTTATGTTTACGTGAAAGCGTAAATTTCCGTTTTACTGCTGAGTGATTTTGTGATTAATATCCAAACTAGGCACTAGCTATAGCCGAGCAGATGGAAGCAAAAAACTAAATGAAATAGTAAAAAAATAAACGAAAGGTATAAAAGAGTATACATACGTATGTAAACGAGTATATATAAAAATTAATAAAAAAAAAGTAAGAAAGAGCTATGTTCGGGTGTAACCGACCATTTTATATTCGCGCAATGTGCAAGGATCAGAGGCGGGAATAAGCTTTCAGGTGTTGGCATGACAATATATAAAAAAATGTTGAGAAAGAATTCCACATTCATTATTCGACGAATTTGTCTATGGATTGCAATCATATTTCGCATCTTATTCTCTTATACTACAGGTCATAGACTCACGTACTTTCATTGCTATATTTTGCTTCGTGTCCGAGATATTTATATTAAAATCTACCAATTGACTCCAATATATAACTCAAATAATATATGCGATATAAACTCAACCGAAGTGGTTTAATGAATCTATTAGATACATGAGGCAGAAGTCAGCCAGAGAAAAGGAAATCATTATATTAGGAAAAAGGAGCTTAGACCTTGGTCTAGACCGATTTCTTTCATATTTAGCGCGAATTCGCATTGTGCTTAAGAAAACATATCCACTTAATTTCATAAAAATATCGCACACATATTGAACAACATAAACGGTTTAAAGTCAGATGAAAAGTCGGGAATTCTTATATCGAGCATTTTTGGGATAGAGGAACTTCTGCACTGATCACATTAACTCTTTTCATTATTCAAGTATATTAGGGAAAATGATTTCATTTTGTTAAGGTAACTCACACACTGACCGACATATTCGGCATAAAGTCTGCTAGATTAGCGAAAATCATTATATGTAGTATATGGGAGCTGAGATAATTCTAAACTATGGTATAGCCTATATTACACGTTCACTTGCTAAGATATCTTACATATTGACCATCTTACATCTTACATATTAATTGTCATTGATTGACATATTTTATTGATATAAAGTCTACCGGAAGGTTGAAAATCTGTATATTAGGTATATTGGGGCTAGGGGAAGTGCTTACCTGATTTTTCTCATTTTTGACACCAGAGCACACTATTAGCGTACAAAGATAATCCTCCAATTTCATTACAATATCTTACAGATTTCCCGATATTTTATATTAATGTTTGTTTTAAATAAAAATGAATATTCGTCCATTTTCACAGCGTGACATAAGAATGCAAATATAATGTGACTTATCGGTTGAGGCGTTCTTGAGATATGGGATTTCTCCTAAAAGTGGCGGTGCCACTCCGATCATCTAAACTTTACACTGATTCCTATGAAACTCTTCCGTATCATATTTTCTGTAAAATTTTATGTTTCTGACGTGTTCCTTCAGCGAGGTAGCGCACTTTTAGTAGTTTTAAACAAAACTTTTGTAGGGGAGATGGATGTGGTTATTATTCGATTTCACTCATTTCCTCAATATATGAAGAAATGCTAGAAAAACTTAGTCGGAGGAAGTTTGATTGATATAGCTTTATTGATATAGCTATTTATTAGGAGATATATATTAAACCTATTGGGGGGCGGGGCCATTCCCACTTTTACAAAAATTTTCGAACCTAGAGGCCCCGCCCTACTAGGATCCTTTGTACCAAATAACACGTTTATATCTTAAATTGTTGCTTAGTTATGGCACTTTATCTGTTTTCGATTAATTGAATTTTGTGGGTGTGGCAGATGTCCGATTACGCCCATCTACAATACCAGCCGTCTTACGGTCGAAGAACACGTGTACCAAGTTTCATCAAAATATCTTAATTTTTACTCAAGTTATCGCTTGCACGGACGGACGGACAGACAGACTCAACTCGTCCTTTCTTCCTGATCATTTATATATATATATATATATGTCTATATCTAACTCGATTAGTTCTAGCTATTACAAACAACCGTTAGGTGAACAAAACTAATATACTCTGTAGCAACATGTTGTGAGAGTATAAAAATTTGAGAGGTGTCTTATGGAGTTCTCTTTATACGCATATTTATATGTTCTCAAAGTTAAATACGATTTTTCGAAAATTTCCCTAAAATAGTAATGAGATTGTGCAAATAATAATAAAAATAATTATTTATAGCTTCATTATTTGATTGTGCCGGTACTTTCCTTATACTAAATAACAAACAGTTTTAGAGCCGCTGTATATGTGACACCATTTTTACACTGGACTGACTGAAGCCGATAGCTACCTATGAGTACCTGCCTATGAGTACCTACCAGTGCACTCATGCAGCTGTCTCAAATCCTTCACAAATGAAAAGGGCGTTTCAGCTACATAAGCAACAACAAATTATATGTTTTTTATAAATATTTTATGTGGTCTAATGCATGTATGTAAATAGCAATGGCGTCTAATTTTCGAAAATGCCTAATTAAAAGGTAAAACATACATACAAGATATGCATTCAAACGCATATATATGAATGTATAAGCATATGAATTCATTGTATATATGTAAGCACGCTTGAATCCTTGCTTAACCCTTTGTCAGTACTCATTTCAGTCAATATTCAGTTTCTACATACTGAGTTAATACATACTGGAGTGCGTTTGTCGAGAGAACTCGTTTAAGTTTGCGTCGCTAATTCATGCCACCCTTTTCCCTCTTCTTTACCCATATTTTACTTTCATAATTTGCTGTAAACTAGTTAGTAGTTGCGCAGTCCTTTAATGAGCCGAGCAAAGGGGTACGACTGTATTCGCTTCAAATGCACTAATCGCTCTAACAATCATTGGGCAGGCGCGAATAAGTAGTGGAAAATATCGATATCTATTTACCTGTACGAAAAACAAACAGTGACAATGTGAGGCTGACAACACGGTTACGCTTCTTACGCTGGGGTTGTACACATGCTATGCGTGTATATGCCTCATCCCTTGCAAATTTTTGACAAGCTCGTTTGTTACGCTTTTACGCTGCCAGTCAAGCGTACTAAAAACTACTTTTAAATGTCAAAATAGTTCTTTGTTCTTATGACTTATTCTGCTTTTATTATTATTGTTGTTGTTATTCATTATGAATGCACCTATTAGCTAAGCGCATGTGCGGCTGGGGTAAGTTTTTGTGACACAATTGTCTCTTGATGAATACTACAAGAAACGGTAAAAGGGTTGCTAAGCAAATGCGGAGCCATTTTGTATTTTTTTAGACTGCATCTTTTTTTTTTAATTTCGTAAAATATTCATGGCTTTAAGGTATGACGAGATATGTATGAAGAGATAGTTTCTTATGGTTGTTGCTGCTATTTCGGTATTTATTTTTATTATCTGCTGATGAACCCGGCGCATTAAGCTTGAGCCGCTTAACGCACCAGCACCAGTTCGGCAGAAGGGGGTGTGTAACCCTTCATTACTGTCATAAGCTCATATATGTACGTATATGTAAATATATACAATATAATTGTTTGCAAGCGTATGTCTCGTCTGCTAGTTATTTATTTAATAATTTTCACTCGCACTCATATTGTGGCTTAAGTTTTGGCAGCTTACACGTGCTGATTGAAAAAATATTTCATACAAATACATACATACTCTTAAATGTGTAAGATCGCGTGTGTGTAATTCATACAGTGGCTTCAAGCCCAAGTCGGACAGATTTGCATTTATTTAGAGGATAGTTGTCACTGTCCGAATTTGGCTTGTTCATTGAATTTACTCTTATTTGCTGTTTTACTAGAATATTTTATAATACTGAATTGCTTTATATGTTTTGTTTTTATAATTTGGAAGTGCAATAAATGAGTAATTGAAAAAATATTTTACCATTTTTTCTAATTGCTTTGGTTCAAATATTTTTAGGAAGGAAATTTTTTGCTACGGTGTCCGACTTTGGCTTGGTGCCACTGTATGTTTCAAATAAATTAATAATTCATATATTAAAATTTTACTACTTCTTCTGAAAAATATTTTTCGGCAAAAAATATTTAAAATGTTACCTTTTATTAAGTTTAACACTTTCTAATGATCATATCTTTCACTGTAAAATTCTGAAAACCTTAAAAACAATTCCACAAAAATTCCAAAATTTTAACAGCTGCGGCTCAATTTAATCCAACTGTCATAAGTAAAATTAATTATGTATATGCCCGCTCAAGAAATATACGCCCCCTTCTGCAACCGAAATTTTTGAACATCACATAGATTTAAGTGCTGAAAATATCAACGATAGATATGTATTGTATTTGAATACACATATATTTGAATGCTTTGTGTGTATTAAACTGCTGACCGAGCCTTCCGTGACTGCGGCGCATAAAGATTGTTGACTTACGCCGCGATTGCGTGCAAACAACACTTTGAATTGGTATTTTAGAATAAAATTTGGCCACTCATAAATTCCGCTAAATGCAAAACTACTGAATGTGACTGGCTCATATATCAAGCAGAGGAGGAATAAAGCAGAAATAAAATAAAAACGTAAAAAATGCGCCAAAAGGGCATATAAATGCTAAAAAGAGCAGCAGCAAAGACCTGCCACAACGTCCGGCTGTTGCAAGTTTGACCAAAGCGTGACTACACACCTACAGCCGGTACTTGTATATTAATGTTGTTGTTGCGGTATTGCGTTTTTATACCTTCTCAATACAAGTTTCTTTTATTTTTTCTGGAATTGTATTTTTTTGGTTTATATGAGTGTATATATGTGTATTTATATCGCTCTTATCGTATCATAATCGAAAATTTCTCATAAACTGATCAGTACAGACAAACCATAAAATTAAACTGTCATCTTGCATTTTATTTGCCACAACAACAAAACGGTTGATATGCGAAAATGGTGAAAAAAGAGCAACAATGAAATATCACAACAAAAAGTGAAAGAAATATACATACTCGTACATATTTATATAGAGTATAATACAAATAGCAACAACAAAAACACGCAAACGTGTGTTCAACCTGGCCGATTGCTTGCATATTTAAGCATTTTTATAATTCCTTTCATATCGCAACATTATACCCTGACTAATCCTCTAAATCTCTCACACACGGCAATACATTAATAATAACAACAGCAACAAGCGCAGTGAGTGAAACTACTATCGTGCATACAAACAAATACAAATAGTATATGAAATCACAGAAATACCACAAACACTCGGAAGATTTCGAAACTCAGAACTTGGCTTATGAAATTCTACGCATAGCGGCAAAAATAAATAATAAGAAAAAAAAAAAAACTGACATGAGAGTAATGAAGAGGGCTGCATAAAATGAGTGAAATAAAAATCCACCTTTGACTTGTATAAATGACTCTATGGGAAAATGAAATCATTATTCATAAAATGATATTTTTTTCAAGAATATTATAGCCTACTATACTATATAACTATATAGTAGGTAGCAGCGACAAGTAGAGGGTGAAAAAGAAGCTTACAAAGAACATAAAAAACGGTTTCAAATTAAGTTTTATTTATTTTACTTCTGACTCTTGGTCATAATAAGAACGTAGGTATTTATTAATTATATATTCAAAAAGATCTCAAGGCAGCTACAAGAGCAGACAGAATATATTTGAAAAAAAAAGAAAGACTGTTGCATAATCTAGTTGGTCATTTATGGGTGTGCATATAGCTTTAAATTACATAACTTCGTATTTCCTATAAACCAAAAATATAGCTAATTATGTTAAACATTTCTTATATATATATACTCGTATATATACATACACACACATTCATACAGACGTATTAAATTCCCATACAAAGCTACTTTGCAAAATTAAAAGGTTACTCACATCATACAAGTTATGCATATTTATAAAAATAAACTTATTTACAAAGTGTCACACGCCTGTCTTTCATTTACATATCTACATGAAGCCATTCGTACGTATATTTAGGTATACACCCGCCCAATCTACTGTACAGTCGCATCATTTTGCTGGTAGCGCCTGTCAGAATGTGTCTTACATTAATTTGGCTAAAATGATTTTGACATGTTCAAGCTAAAAAGTAATAACACAAATATAAGAAGAACAACAAAAACAAAAACAAAAGCAGAAGAATAAGGACAAAACAAAAAACGAAACTCTGAACCAAATTCATGTCAAGTCAGTGGCAGCAAACATTAAAAGTCACTGCAAAACCAAAAAAAAAAAAAATAAAAAATGAAAATATTAACAGCAAAAATATAAAAAAAAAAGAAAAAATAAAACAAGCGAGCAAGTAAGCTAATAACATTGTTGACAAATTTTTTACGCTCAGACGCCTTCAACTGCCTGGTTGGCTTTCTGCATGCTTTATTTGTTTTAATTTTTGTGAAATTTTAGTGTTTTGTTTGCCTGCTAGTTTGACTATGTACGATTATTAGGCAATGTACACATTTTTGTTTTTGTTAGCATAAGCATAACCTAAATATCTGATGTCAAAATGACATTTCTGTTTCACTCACTTTTATTTAGGGCACAATTAGTTGTAAAAACATTCCTCTTTGCAATTTTATCCAATCGTTAGCATAATGCTAAACATAACATTGGTTCGTAACGGTGACAGCTGTCACATTTAACAAGCGCAAGCATTAGTTGACAATATAATGACGGCAACAATTTCAAAATTCATAAATATTTCAATGTTTTATTTATTTAAGCAAATGGGCAATGTGCGAAAAATTAAATGTTTCTAAAATTCTGCTCAAATTTAAATACATATGTATATAAAGTAAATACGATGCTTACGAGCTGAAAGGAATATCGAATGACCTAAAATACACATAAAGTTTATAAGACATTTTATTCAGGGGATGTGTTTTTTTTTAAATTTTTATATTACTATAATCCATATAGCCTTTATTTCATAAAATTTTTGAAAACAATTATAAAAGCGGTCGATCCCGGTGGATCGAGACTCTCCTTATTTGTGTATTTTTCCCAAACAAAAACTTCGTATAAAATACAAAAGTCCATGAAGGTAGAAGGCAACTTAGAGAGCTTGTAAAACCCTCCATTTCCATATTGGTCAAAACAAGGCTTATTTTCTTTAGAATAAATTTTGCCGTCGGTAAAATTTATTTTCTCTTAGCACAAAAAAATTCATGATGAAATCGGTCTACAGTTCCTTTCTTCTGTGCGTTGTTGTTTGTTTTGTGGTTTCCGACGATTAGATGGCTCAACATTGTGGCCACCAAGTTAAATACTCAGCGCACACCTCTATGTATGTTATGGTTTCATGCCTTTAAAACAAAAATTCTTAATCACACCACAAGTAAATATGTAGATACAAAAAATGAACAAATGTAAATATTGAGATATCGGATTTAATTGCAAGTTTGTGGCGCGAATGTGTTAAAATGTACACAAAGGGCAAGAAGAAAACAACAACAATACAACTAATGCATTTATAGCATATGTGCACTCCATATACATACATACATATATACATATATAGAAACAATAATGGAGCGCGAGTGTGTAGGCAAACACTCCAGTGTGTTTGTTTGTTTTTCGCTGACGGTAGCCAATTTGTAGGTGCTTTGCCATGCTTTACCAGATCGCTTGCACTTTAAGTGTTTGTTTGCGGTTTTTTCTCAGCCGTATCGAATTTCATCAGCGATATGTACATGTGACAATCACCGAATTATGTTTGAATGGTTAGGAAATATACAGAGCCCCTACATACATATGTATTACGTGCTGCATGTTGTGTGTTTGATGATCCTTACAGTCAAATGTAACAAGACAACTACTGTTTGGGTAGCTATAGAGATCTGATACTTTTTTTTCGTATTTAGACTATAAATACCTGTAATTTATATATTTTTAGGGAAAGTAGATCTTTGCGTGGAAGTAGTGGTGAAAGTTAGATTGGCTGATTTTAGTCGGGCTTTGCAAAATTAGTTTAAACATAGCATTGAAGTCATTATCACTGAAAGAGTGTCGAAACGAACGTGCAACTAACATACATGAAATAGATTTGGCAACACGTTAATGCTCTGTTTCACCAAAATGAACATTTCGATATTTGGAATTCTGTAACATTTATTTTAGGGATTTAAATTATATTGTTTGTCTCTAAATGTTTTTAAATTTTGAGCTTCGAACTCAAAACTGATCAGTGATTTCAAAAATAACGCCTGGTATTTTATTCAAGTATGACTTATTAATTCACTGCTATTAATATGAAAGAAAAATAAGTATACAGCAGGTATACAATTTTCTTAGATAGCTTCCGCAACTACTCTAACAACATGTTGCATCAACGTCAACTTCTACAGTAATGTTATCAATACAAAGCTAATTACACAGTTTAATAGCTATAAAAAAACGATATTATCACATTAAAACAGCATACATAACCAGTTATCACACCTTCAAATGCCGCAAGATCAGATGCATCAGACGATCAAAACCCACAATTAGCCGGCCATCGAAGATAACACATAGCAAGATGCTTATCAACATGGAAATCTTGTTAAAGTTGACAACTATAAACACAGTCAACAACCAGTACGTATGTAAACAAGCCATTGCCGGTTAACTACCGGCAAATCGAAAACGAAATTCCTTTTCCACGTTCATGAATATCCTGCACCTTTAGCGTCCCTCAGTCTGCGGTTGTCTATTTCAGCTCGGCTGATGACAATCTTCATGACATTTTAATTTTTCAAAAACTTTTCTACTTGACGAAACAAAATACATCAAACAAACAAACAAACTGCTACCAATGCTCTCAGATCCACCGGACCTACACATTGACCTGAAGATGTCACATATGTATAGATGCTACCTTTTTCCGATATTGTTGGAGATTAAAATCTTAACAGCGTAAATTGCAGGCTGGCTGACTGGCAGTTAGCCTCAGATGCGCTCATTCTCATGGCAATTGCTGTGCTTGTACGCGCTTGTGACAATGAATGTTGTTGAGCCAACACCTTTGGCAGATAAGCGTTGCGGTATCGCAAATGAAACCGATCTCGAGCGTCTTTCTCTGCTTCAGCTTATGGATTTTACCCCTCACATACTGTACGTATGTACATATTTCTTATAGCAGTTAAATAGCCGATGAGAGCCAGGCGCAGCAATATTGAAATGCTAAGCTGTTAGAGGAGGCGGTGTTGACATTATTCGCATGCTCAATAAGAATGCACACACATATGCGCATATAGGCACATAACTTTAATTTGAGAATTTCCGCAAATGCGTTGTGACATTAAGCCGCTGTTTTTGCAAAAGTGAAAAGTATTATTACTTTTTTTAAGTATCAATATATTTCGCAGAATTAGTGACTATATTCGAGCGAATGAAGTACTATGTCTTTGAAATTACTCCATATTTTCACTGAATCTTTTATTTTATGCCATATATGCATGTGTGTGTGTGTATACATACTGGAATTTGAATATTTTTGTTTGCTTGTCGGAAGCATTACCTACTTAACGCGTTAAGCCCTCTCAACAACAACTGCTCTATATTCTACAAACATGTATATGCCTATCTATGTTGCCATAGCGCACATGATCCTGTTTAATGTGGTTTTAGAAGATCATCTGCGCAGAATCCCCTCATACATCACGTATGCCGACACCCGAGCACATGCTTAGCTACAATTTTTTCTTCTTTCGTAAATCTTTTGACACTGTATCTTTCTATTTGCTTTCTTACAATTATCAGTTATCCTTGAAGGTCGCTCAAGATGTCCACAATGACACTACCTGCTTTCATCGCATTCTTCTTCACAGATTTTCACTTCATACCTTCTTTTTCCGTATTGTTATTTGCGTGTTTTCCACTCTAATTCAAATACTCTTTATATGATTTTATATTGCATATTGTTGCAATAGTCCTCCAGCAAAATAATAGGCACTTAGATTGTGTCACATTCCTTTGTAGAATGGCATGAAGAGTGCGAAAGAGCACAGTTAAGTGCTTGATGATGATCAGAGCGAAAAATCAGCTTGTAGCGTATCTTTGTTCGGTATTACTTGGTTTTCAGCAATCCACATAATCAACATTTCTGTTTTTTTCTGCTTTCTTTGCACACACTTCATTCATGTGAGTAGCTAAAATTTGTGCATTTTCTACTATAGAACTCAGATTCGACTGATTGAGTTTATTTATGAATGTGAGTGCGATCAAGTCAAAATTAGCTGATTACCTGATTCTTCATTTTTATACCTAAAATATGTAGACCTTGGTTTTCTGTTTCTGCATAATATAATGACTATAATTTTTTTTATAATTTTTCGTTTGTTATTTGATAAGCAATTACTTTTTTTCACTGTTAGCTTATTTCCATAATTTGCTTATTTGTTTTCTCTATACAGTATACGCTTCAGTTTCCATAAAAATTTTTTACAAATATGTTTTTGTAGCTTTAGCATAATTTTGAAACTTCAAATATGATTGGATAGTGAATTTGGTGATTATTTGTCTTCTCTTTATTTATTATTATTATAGATTATTATAGATTAGATTATAGAATTATAGATTATTCTCTTAATTTTTCAAATAAATTCAAGTGCAAAATTGAATAAAATATTTATACAACATTTGGTTTCTTCGGAGCTACTGAAAATATATAAGAAGTGCTCAGAGAAACTTTGAACGAATATTCGAACTTTCTCCCACAGTTAGATTCATACAGTTATAGTTGAATAATAAAGCTATATTATAGATCCTTGCGGATTCAAGTTGATATTCACAATAATTTTTGTTTTTTCTTTTTCATTTAAAAAATATTAGATATTCTTTTATAAGTGATTATGTGTGTTTAGCTCTCTTTTTATGTGAAATCAATATATAAGATTTTATTTTAAAGACCGAAATCATGGTCGTATGATAATTACCATATTAAACAAAGAAGAAAGGGCTAAGTTCCTCTGTAACCGAACATTTCATACTTCAAAGTTACTGTCTGTGCAAATTTTATTCCGATATTTTCTTCGAAATTTTATTGGTGCTTCAGAAAGAATCGATGGTTTTTAAAATTATGTTATATGGAAATTAGCCGTGGTTGTAGACCGGTTTCGCCCATTTCCAACTTTGTAACATAAAGATGCAAATATAATGCTATGCACCAAATTTAACTGAAATTGTTATTGTACCTGTTGAGATATGACATTTCACCTAAAAATTTTTTCACCAATTTTTACACTGATTCCTATACAGCCCTTCCGTACCATCTTTACTATAAAACTTAAAGCTTCTGACGTATTTCTTTGGCGAGTTATCGTACTTTTAGAAGTCTTCAATATAACCGTTAAGGGGTGAGTGCAGTTATTATCTGCTTTCATTTTCACACAATATGAGAAGGTATTAGAAGTGCTTATTCTCAGTTTCGTTGATATTGCTTTAGTGGACTGTGAGATATGTACATTAAACCAACTATGGGGTGGGGCCTATCAAATTTTTTAAAAGTTTGCCACCCACATATGCCCCTCCCTACTTAGATTCCTTGTACCAAATTACAGGTTTGCATCTCAATTTGTTACTTCGCTATAGCATTTTACAGGTTTTCGATTATTTTTTGGCATTTTATGGGCGTGATCGATTACACCCATCTGCAATACCTACCTACCTACCTACTCAGACTACCAAGGAAAACGTGCATCAAGTTTCATCAAAATATTTGAATTTTTACGCAACTTATCGCTTGCACGGAGAGATGGAGAGACGGATGAACGGAATGCTATTTTAGTAAAATTACGAAAATCGACTCTTCGAAAGCGAACTTTTTTGCAAAATTTTGTTAAATATACTTTCTGGCATTGTGTTATTATATAAATAAATTATTAATCGAACATATCGATTTATAATTTGGTAGCCAAAATACCACCTGAACATACGAACGCACATTTCCGCAACGAATTCACAAACAAAGAAAATTAATTTATACATCCATTAAAATGATAAGTACAAAAATGTACGTCAACTGAACCTTAATGCATTTAAAAATCCATTGTTACAGTGAAAAATGAAAAAAAGAACTTCTACTACACATTTCAGCGTGGAAAAGTTAAATTATATGGCAAACGAAATCACCGTATAGCAGGTGCCATATAGCTGTATAGCAGATATTTGCAAAGGCAATACAAATGGTTAAAATAATGCATAAGTGGGTAATCTACATATTAGTAAACGCATAAAAGCTGCATTTACATGCACAGACACATAGCTATATACATATACAAGAATGTCTATGCAGAAGAGAGTTAACTAAAACACAAGGAAGTCTGGCATAAGAGCACAGAGCTACACAATGTTTATAAGTAGTTATTTGTAGTGACTACGATTTTACTATGCACTCCGTTGTTTGCTGTCAAGAACATCTGTAATTCATACACACACACACATATATATATATATATATATATATATACAAGTGCACATAGCGTAGTCAGATCAACCAAGCAATCAACGAAGCTCGCAAGCCACACAAGAGCATTGAATGCAAGATTATGTGGAAATTTGTGCAATATATTCACATTGGCTGAATGACTAACTGGGGGGTGGTGAGCAGGAGGGTGATATGAAGACTTCTTGCTTTCAACATTCGCACTACACTTGCTTTGTCTTGCGCTGCCACTGCCTCATTGTCTATCGCTTGTACCATGCAATATGCTTTCTTTGCCATATATACATATCTACATATCTTCATATCTACATATACATATGTGTGTGTTTTTATACTACATACATAAGCAGGCTTTTGTGAACAAGAGCGTGCATTTCATGCAATTACTCCATTTCGTTGTCGTTGCACGTTGCTAGTCACTTTCAATTGCAGACGTGCAGTTGTTGTTGCCATTGCCTTCTTTTAGCTGCAACACAATTTGTATGCAAACATATGTACGCACATGTACAAACACTTACTTAGCTGACGTTGTTTTGCCATCCCATGAAATGTTGCATAAATGGTCTATCAACGTTTTAGCAACAACAACCACAACCATCATTCGTGCCATGAAGTTGGCTATGCCGTCAACAACATTATCTCCACCGTTACGTACAGCATGTTGTCTAGAAGGAGTAGTTAAGTCGTTGCTTTGCAATGTGGAATTGCAGAGCTTTGCCTCAGCACTCCTCTTATATATATGCTACTACGACTATACTCATACATACACACAAATATCATGATGCACCCGCTTCTTCCGCATTTTAGTGTATTCTTTTTTGCATTTTTTGTTAATTTTTCGTGTTGTCTCCTAGTCAGCACCACTGACACTCTCGACTGTTTCGAAATTGTTGTAATTTTATTAATTTAATATTTATTATTAATAATGAATATGACAGACGTGTGCGGCAAACTGGCACTCCACTAGAAATAGTCATCGCAATACTCTCGGATATGGTTATGGCTGGGTTATATTTATTTATCTTCTTATTTTTCGCCATTTTGTTATCTAAATAAGACAATTAGTTTTGTTGGAAATTGGCATTTATGCATGTACACAGAACAGGTGCTCCATAACCGATATACTCGTGGCATAACCGAGGTGGAATATGGAGAGACTGAATATATAGGAGAATCCCCTTGATTGTATGTATACTTATATACATATATATGCGGTATATCTATGTGTAAAAAATATATCTGGGTATGGTTACTTTAATATATTTATGTAAATATATATATATATATGCCTATGCTGAACTATTTAATACGCTCATATAAATAATCATTAGTTGATAACCAAAATTTTATTTTATTATTAATTTCGAACAATGACGGCGGTCGTTTTTTCTCTTTTACAAAGTATATTTAGAGCTTATGGGTTTCAAAATAAATTGTAGTTACATGGTTCTGATTGGAAAGCACAAGTAACTAGAAAATTTAGCCAGTAAGAGAAAAAATTATCATGACATAAAACAGTTTTCACGAAATTCATATAAGTGAGACAAAAGTAAATACTGTTTATATGAAGAAAACTTTTATATTTTAGATATTCCGTTATTAAAAAAACACTGAATACAAGTAAGAAAGGGCTAAGTTCGGGTGTAACCGAACATTTCAGATAGTGCTGTGAGAAGGTACAACAGCCAAATTTTGTATTTCCGAATGACATAATACTAATCGAAATATTCTGGTTTAATTTTGTTGAGAAATTTTCTATTGAGATATATGCGATATAAATTCATCCAAAGGGACCAATTTTGGCATATTGGGTATATGAAGAAAAAGTCTACAACAGGAACGCGGTTTATCCCAACGTCTGGACCGGTCTCACTCATATCCAGAGCTAAAGCACATTGTGTTTAAAAAAACATGTTAACTTAATCTCATTAAAATATCACACATATTGACCAACAAGAACGATTGAAGATAGCGGGAAAGTCGGGCATCATTATAGCGGGTATATTTGGGATAATGAAAAGTCTGAACTGATTGCATTAACTTTTGGCATTACTCAAATATGCTCGAGATCATTTCCACGTCTCCATTTAATTCTATGGAGATAATTCACGCACTGACCGACATATTCGGCATAAAGTCTGCTAGAATGACGAAAATCATTATATGTAGTTTATGGGATCTGGGTTATTTCGTGGCTCCATTTCACACATTATCGGCTCTAAACCATAGTACATTCAATATCAGACGTTCAATTAATTAAGATTTCTTACATATTGAGCGATATATACGGTGTAAAGCCAACCGGATATTTGAAATTCTTATATTAGGTATATAGGGGTTACGGGTATCGACCCGATTTTATTCATTTTGTAATCACGACATGCTGTTACCAGAAAAATATGCTCTCTGAGTTTGATTAAGACACCTCACAGATTAACCGCTATATACTAACCGATATAGAGTCAAGTGGAAGTATGAAAATCTTTATATTAGATGTATGGAACGGTCTTAACCAATTTCCCCATTTTTGACACAAGTGTACGTTATTATTATGAAAAGATAGTCCTTGAATTTCATTAAGATATCTCACAGATTTGCCGATAGTTTCGGTATAAAGTCAGTCATTGACACTCAGGTCTATATATTTGGTATCTGAGAGCTTGAAAAGTTATTCTCCGATTTCCACCATTTTTATACATGAGACGGAACACCTTAAATGCCATATTTGTGCCAAGTTTTATACTGATATCTTGGTTAGTATGTTTATATCGATTCCTATGTAGCACTTAGGTACGGCCTATACTGTGAAATTGTATGCTTCTGAAGTATTTATTTAGTGAATTATCGCACTTTAAGTAGTTTTCAATATAACAGCTGTGTGGATAGTGGGAGTGGTTATCATCCACTTAAAAAAATTAAAAAAAAATTTCGATTTTGTTTTAGAGGAACAAACTTTCAATAATACCTCAGCTGTGTAACAAGACTTATTTCCCCAAGAGTAAATGTTAAGTTTAATACATAATCCTTTCGGAAGATTATAATTTGATATGAGAATAGATAATCATAGTCAAATATAAATAGAATGCTGATCAATTTTCCAGTTAACAATTTTGCACCATCTTCATAACAAAAACATTTAGCTGATTTGACTGTGCCAGCCTCATTGCAATAACTAATTATTATGAAAAGTTTCATACATTAATCATTTCCACTACAGTATTAAATTATTCGAGTGTAAAATTCGGATCTTTTTTTTTTTTATTTGAAAGTTTCCAAAATTCGCGCGCAGTCCTCCCTAACCTTATTGAACGCGCTCAAAGTACCAAGCAGCAGAATATCCGAATATATGCATATGTAAATAGAAGAGAGTAGATACATGTTGATATTCAAAGTGTAGCCAAATTGCCGTCAAAAGTAAATCAACCCAAAACCAAGACTCAACCCAATTCAGAAACCGTAAGCGGTGGGCCAAACAATGCAGCATTCGGAAATCTCAGTTCATTGAGTCGAAAACGTACGGAAAACCGCATAGAAAATTATGAACAAATGAAGAATGCATAAATGATGGAAAATAAGTATTGAAAATACCAGAGCAGAGCGGAGCGGAGGGTTTACATATTTATTTGTTTGTTTGTATATACGAACGGAGCGTGTGGTGGAAACTGACCCCAGTGTCAATTATTAACGTATCACTTGACAATTCGTGTGCAAACAAATACCAAATGTCAATGCGAAACTGGGAAGGATGAGAATGAGCAAGCTAAAGTAGGTAGCGCAGCTCACGCACGCAAACACATGCATGCAAATACAAATATACCTTAAAATGCTGGCAAGCAGAGACAGATAGTTAGAAAATTTTCAACACCAAAATGCTAAATGCAAAAATCATAAATCTCGCTACCCCTCTTAACGATTTTCCAACGACGACAACTAAATTCATAATAAAATACATTTATATACGGTTTGGGAGGGGTTGCGCTTGAAGCGGCAAATTTTGTACATACATATGCAAGTGTGTAAGTTTTTGTGTTGCGAAAGTATGGCAATAAGGTATGAAATTCATCCCTATCCACTGTTTATTTGAATGTTGCGCAACGTTGCGGATGAATGGTGATTATGAGGCTGATGACAATAAGGATGAGAATGTTGAAAAATGATAGTAGCTCAAATGCCAAAGAGACAACAGCTGGATTAGAGACTGTGAGTGCGAGTTTATGTGCGCATGTTTATGACAGCGACAAAGACAGAAGGGAGCAGACTGCGCAGAATAATAATGAAGTTTAAAATAGTAGTTGCTGATAATGAGTATTGCATTTCGTACGGCACATCATCTCTATGTTTATATTTAGCTGCAATCTCAGTAATGATAATTGCCGCAAATGATAATAATTTCAGTTGTCAGCTTAAATGACATATAAGTATACATGGAGCATATGATATAATTATTAAAATACCTTTTGATGGTAGTGAAAGGCTGATATGGGCATTAAATATCGATTGATTGCAAAATGGAATCAATCTGGTTTGTTAAAAAGTGCATGGATTGTGCAGGGATGTGGAGATACATAAAAATTTGTGTTTTATAAAATTATTTGTTAGAAATTTAAATGCTTTTAAAACCGGATGTTGTCTCAATTTTCTTTTCATTGTAAAAGTACCATATTCTTTAGGAAAATAGACCGATGCAAGGCAAATTTTGATTTTGTAATATACTTATATGTTTCAATGAAAATATTCGTTTTGACAACCACTAGATGTAAAATTCCTATTGTAATAATTTCCTATTGATCAATTTATGGTATTAAACTAAGCCTAACATGTTAAAAGGTTCCAAAAATCATATTTTCTGTAATTATTTATTCTTTTAAAATTCAATAAATAGTGTTAAGAAAATTATATTTGGAATAAATATTTTCTCCAGTTTTAAAATTAAGATGAATTTAAAAACTAACTTTTTTTTTCTCTTCGAAAAATCGTTACCAATTCGCCCAACATTTAACACTAATTTAAATTATATCTTCTACACTTTGCCTTCTGCCCACAACGCCATTAATCTCTGCCATATTTCGTATGAAACAACCATTCACCATAGTGTGGCGTTTGTTGTAGCTTCAGCACTACCAGCCTTTCCGCCACTACCACCGCCGATACTCGATCAATTCATTTTGCAAATACGTTTGAACCTTTATAATTTATTTTTAAGCATTATTTCCTTATTTAACCGCTCAATTTTCTGGATTCATTTAAATTTTTTAATATATTTCTTCTGCTGAGTCACCATTATCAGTGTTTGTTCGTAAGCGTTTGCGTGTTAATTAATCAGCGTTGTCATTTTATGGAGCCTTTTTACGCTCAAAAGCTTTTATTGTTGTTTTCTGTGATATGTCACGAACTGGCAGCTATGGTTGCGCCCGTACATTGCGGATTGCATTTACATATGTATATATATATATGTATACACAGCATTGATTGCGTTTGGTTGTTGGTGCACTAAAATGTAACACTGATTTCAAATCGAAGCATTTTGGCGTGGCCAATAAATGATTTCGCTTAATTAATGCTATGTGTAATTGTAAAGGGTAGTGTTCATTTTTTATATGCCTATATAAGTATGGATGTATTTGTGTAGGTGCAAATACATTTGCAGTCGTCAAAGGTTGCTGAACTCGTTTTTTTTCATACGAAATTGATTTTGGTTTATTTATTCAGCACTCGGATTCTCCCCAATTTCATCAAAAACTGCTTTTAGAAAGCTCATTGTCTATCGCTAACCATTTCTTTTTTATAACCAAAAGATATTTAAATAATTACCGACTAATAGGTTTCTGTGCTAAGATTTTGTAGAAAATCTGTTGGCTTGCCCTAAAAGCACTGAATACACTAAAGTATCAATAACATAATATAATAAGTATCAAAATCGGGATTTGCCGATAATGCTATCCTTACATCTTTATTTTAATTTTACAGTTTTTCCTATTAATATTCATATTAACGATAACGTAAAAGATCTGAATAGAGTTGGGAGCAGGAAAATGTCCAGCTTAATATTTCAGAAGCACCATGCATTCCTTCCAATAATGCTTTACCACGATTTGAGGAGTATTTTTATATCCATTATCCTATTAATACTTCCCTCTAAATGGCGTTACCTCTTTAAATTAATGACAGCATTACTACCCATGGTACTTGCATGGGTTCCATTTCTTCTGTGAATTGATCCGATCCCTTTTGGAAGAAAAGAAATCCAACACCATTATGTTTGCATACCGTATTTCGCAGTTGCAATAATATCCATGATTGAGTCTCCGGCGTTCGACCCTTCTATTTGTCCAGCGATTTATTTATTTGTTAATAAAACATTGTTCTATTTAAGCATCGTCCAATCAATTTGAGGCTTGGTAAATTCTTGTTTTACCTTTACATTTTGCGCTGAAGCGATTGGCTACTTGGTCGGCCGTCGAGCGATGTCCATTTATTTACCAAGAGAAGTAAGTTCATTTTTATTTGGTTGGAAAAACTACTGTGTTATTTCGAAGGTGTTGTTTGATGAAAAACTTATCGTGTCGCGAAGGTTTTAGCCATTTTCCTCCATTAGATGCGTTTCTCATATTGCAAATTTGTTAATATTTGTCGAAATTATTTTGTTAGCCGGGATCTGTTATTGAAATATTTTGCATTAATTGTATACCGAATTTTATTGCCACTTTTTCAATCATTTATTATTGTGTCTTTAAATCCAGAATATTACCTGTTTTTCTTCATTTTTAATATTTTAATCTTACTAGTTAAGTGAAACTTCAACTATCAAACTTTTTTTGCAAAGCTTCCATGAAAAATATTTGGAAGAGGTTTCATTAAGTGTCCCAATATGTCTGCAAATATATAATTCATATTAATTAAAAATTGAATTTGATTTATTAAAAATGTTAAGGGGTGCTTTGGTTTTGTCCATTGAATTTGTGACTACCATGAACTAATTTAGGATAATCTTCTAAAAGATTATAATACAATAACATTTGCAAAAAGTTTTCATTTCTGATTTCCCTATTTTAAGAAAAACAACAGTTAAGAAAATCGAACTATGGCTTTAGTTTTGGCGAATAATGTACATTACATATATATGCGTATGTATTCAACATTATTTCACAAATATAATTCCTTAAATATTTCTACATTTCTTTTTCATATTTTATATGTGTGTATTATGTACGTTTGTAAGTGCAACACTCCGTTTTCTCTAATCAACTATTTCTTAATTCAATAAATTCTCGGAAAATCACTTTAATATGCGTCAATGTGTTTTTGCGAAAGCCTATAAAAGATTATCAAAACAAAGTCAATCTCAGCATAAACATCAACAACATCATTACCAGCTTTTTTTTGCTACTACCACTACGGCAGGCAATAAACAAACAAACACAAAGCGAGTAAAACATGTGAAAAACCAAAAAAACACATCTGGCGCTAGGCTAGTTGTTTGTATTTGTTGTGCAACAACACAAAAAAAGTATATTGCTACTGTGATGTAGGCAAATCACAATACACATGAATATATGTACACTCAAATTGTCGGCTGAAACGTTCATTTTCTACAAAAGCGCTTCGTTACATAAATATGTATACACAAAATTACATAAAGACACACCTATACGCAGGCATATATTTGAAATCTGTAAGTGACAGGCGTATTGGCGTAAATATTGTGGCAGAGTTGGGGCAAAATCAAACGTGTATGGCTTGCGTTGTTAGTATGCTTGTGTATGTGTGTTTGTCTGTTCTGTATACGCCCCTGAATGTCAGCTCATTCCCCTCAGTAAACTTAAGCATAAGCAACGAAATGAAATTTTAACCACCGAAAATGTTGCCACCCGCCACCCAAGCGCCCAAAAATCAAATACTCCGTAAATACGTAACAGCAAACCAACCACCCACGAAACGCACACTTCACTCCCTCATTCAACACGCGTACAACATTATTATTCGCATTTAGCATAATGGCGCTTTTGCCTCAAAGCTTCCAGCACCAACTCAAGGGCAGGAATGTTTGCATATACATAAGTAGAACAGAGTTGCCAAATGCGTTGTAGGTAAAGTAAAATATTTTTTAATAAAGTTGACTTTAAATAATAATTGCTAAGCGTAAAATTTTATTAAATAAGGAGCAAGGAAAATAAATAATATAAAGTAGACAGAAAGCTATTAAAAGCTGATACATCTGTGTCATGCGACTTGTGTGGCGCTTTGAATTGGAATGAGTGGCATTTCGGTTTCAGCACTACACAACAGCCGCAAATAGGCTGGCCTTGCCGCCTTCCAATGCAGCAAAAAAGTGGCGACTACGTTTGAGTTTACTGGCAGCAGCAGTGAGTGGAAGGTGAGGTAGGTGAGTGAAACGGGAACGCAATATTGAAGATTTCTTTATTTTGTCGCCTGTGCTTGGCAGCAACGTAAATTTGCACACTCACAAAACAGCATATACAAACATACATATATATAAAGTTAATAGTATATTTAAATTTCGTGTGTTTATGTTCATAGGCAAATTTATTTACTTATATATATACATATATATACATATAAATTACAAATAGGTATGTGACTTTTTTGGGGGCATATTGCCAACAATGGCGTTCGCGCTACCACACATTGAAATCTTTACGTTCATTTGTCGTCGTCATTTCATCCTTCCTCAATTCCTCGCTTTTTACTCTTCTTTTGCTGCAATTTACCGCACTATTTTCAGCTGGGGGATTTATTTTATTGAAATATTCAAATAAGATTGTCGATTTGCGAGCCTAAAATGAGATTTGGTTTCTAAACTCTCTTTTCATTTTACAATGTGCAAGTTAAGTTTCTTGCGCGTCGTTTCAGTCATTGTTTGTGGTGTTATTTTCAACATTTACTAATGCCTTTCGCTTTAATGTGTCGTTTTAGGTAGGAATATGCTATAAGCAGAAAATTATATTGCACAAAAAATAAGAAAATAAATCGGTCTGTAAAGGTTGGTTGGTGAGGAAGTATTTTTAATATTTGAACAAAAATGTTTTTCGCATATTTTCATGTATGCACTAACACTCAGCGTATTATTAGTATGTTATGTGCTACATAAATGTTTGTATGGGAGGAAGAAATTTGTAAATACTCTTTAGTCACAGATACATATATTGTTTGCAGATACATATCCCTGATAACTTATGAAATCTGCACAACAAAGAAACTTTAGTAATATGTCTGGAGTTGACATTTTATAAATGGCAAAAAATGTTAATAAATTTGCTTTCTTATATTTCACATGCTTTTTTAATAAAATTTCGTACGGCATATTTTTATTTTTATTAATTTTGTACACATGGGCTTACACTCAAATATGAATTGGCAAATTGTAATTAAATGTTCGACATGAGAGCCAAGAAAATAAAATCAGATTAAATTTTAATACAATCTGAAGAAAATTGTTCAATAACTGTTATGAAGAATACAATATAAGAAGGATACAATAAATAAAGATTATTAAGAACATAATGAAATATATATGCATGCATATAAACATATGTATGTATTTGCCTACTATATACAAATCAGTGATTGCTGTACGACATTTTATAAAAATGCATATTTATATCCTTCAAAAGTTAATTATTAAGTTTTAAATTTACCAAAGAGAAAAGTTATGAAAAGTTTAGTGATGAAATATCTATTTAGATTTTGGTCGTGCTATTAAAGCAAACAAAATTTAAATATATTTACATAAATATTGTCTAATAAGAAAATTATGCAAAAAATTATGCAAAAAATTATGCATTCAAAGTTTTTATAGCAAGCCCTTGTTTTGGCGATTTCAACATTAACAAAATGCATAAAAACATATTTAACTTTAAGCATTTACAAACTAATCACCGCATATCAAATAGTCGTGCATACAAATAACCGACTAGAGAAACAACTAATTCATGAAATACTCCAAATGGAGCAAGCCGCACCAAAAATTTCCTTAAATGATTTACCAACACTGACATTTGACATACAATGCACACATACTCACATACAAGGCGAGTCAACCCTCATTATTTCAAATGTCATTAAATTTGGGTCAAATATGTATGTACATAATGCATATATACATGTGTGTGTAGATCAAATAACAATAATAATAATAATAACAACACCAACGATAACTGTAGCAAAAATATAGTACCTATATTCTTGTCAATGTTTGATTTTGGTTACACTTAAATACCGTAATAAATGAATTTGTTACGCGCTCTTAAATGTAGTACAAGTCATTTGACGCAAGCTTATAGCAAAGAGGGAGAGCGCTGTAGCCAGCCAATAGATGAGGGAGTGCTATCAGACGTATGTCCATATGTATGCCCATGTAAATATGTATGGGCCTGTCAAACGGTTAATGTAACTTGACAACGATGCATGCTAACAAATTCACATGTACATGAGGCATGTTTGTGGTGTGAAGCGTCAGAGAGGCGGGTGACTGTTAAATGGCCGTTAAATTGTTATAAATTGTTAAATTGTGTATGAAAATTCAGCAAATCTGTTGGGATTTCATATTTAAGTGAGATTAACGTGGGGAAATGCCTAATTAAAATGAATACATAATGCAAACAAATTGAAGGAAATGGAAATTACAGTGATTATGTAGTTGTAAAACATAAGAAGCATATTGAGATAAACAAATGTGGGTAGAATTTTTCTGAAAAATAAAAAATTTATAATAATCTAATTTTTAAAGATATAAATTATTAATTCTGAAATAAAAAATTTTAATAAAGGTTTTCAACAACACGTAAAGATGTTTGTATAATAAAAACATATGTGCACGTTATACATATAAGTATATTTCATAGAAATTAAACAAAAGTAGTGTGAATTAAAACAGTCGTGAACGTAACAGCCGCAACAGCTCAATTACCTTTATGATTTTTCCAGCCAAAACATAATCACAAAATATCTGTATATATATACATGTATATGGCCGCAGTAACGTACCGCTCTTTTATTTTTACTTTTGTTCGAAAGCATTTCATCCGCTTAAATATACTTAAAAAGACATAAATTAGTATTAAATTACATGCTGCAACAAAAACAATAACAACAACGACAACAACAATTACAATAATACCAGTGGCAGACATCATAAAAATGCAAGTGAGAATATGTTGACAAAAGCAAAAGCCGCAAGTGGTGAATGGAACAAAATAGCAACAAAAAATGAAAAACCTATGTAGGAGTTGAACTCCACCCTCTTCCGATACTAAGCCACTCTTGGAGCTTTTCGCGTGGAATCGCAAGCATACAACACGGCATATTGTTGAGTTTAAAAGTCAAAACAAAAATGACAGCAGTGGACAAAACCAAAAAAAAAGAAAAAACGCAACCAAACATAAGCAAACAAAGCGTAACCACATGTAGTGACAACAACACCAACACCAAGCAATAAGCACGCGAGAAATTCCAACAAACTATTGTGGCTTTTGTCATATTTATTTCGTTAAGCTGGAAGTGTGAAACTTTTCGATTATTGTCGTCAAATGGTATTGATCGGCATTGTAGTAACACTTCGATAACAGAGCGAGACAGGTATAGGATAGTATGCAGTATAAAGCAAAAGTGTTGAAGGGGCGTCGGAGGTAAAGGTAAGTTTGGGTAAATGGGTTGCGTGGACTGTCTGCCACGTTCACTGGACGTCAGCATTGACCGTGGCCTTCTTCGTCACGCTAATTCTCAATATGCACTGGGTGAAGATTTAATGATGCAATTGTACTGGACTGGAAAAAAACTGGACAATAACCGCCCGCAGACTGTGATAATTTCTTTAAAGCGTACAAATGTTTTCCATAACGAAAACTATTGCGTTAAAAAATAACTAGGAATCAAAAATATTAACTATATAACAATAACAAAAAAAAGAAAACGTTGGTGGCTTCATAGCTAATTTAATGATTGAAGCTTAAAGAGCTACAAATTATTTTTAAGGTCAAGGCTGAAAATGTTTGGAATATATTTGCATAGGGAAGACGACGTAACGAATTCTTTAAAAATTACCTTGTTTTACGTACTATATGTACATATGCATATGTATCTTTTTTTTTCAAAAAGTTTAATAAAAAGTAATTAATAATATTTTGAAAACGTCAACCAAGGAAATTGAAAACTAAAAGTTTCTAGAATTTTTAACAGAATCAGTTAACTACACTTCTCGACACTTTAATGCGCCAATTAGGCTCTACGTTTCACAAATCATACAAAATCTGCTCTCAAAACTATATTGCCAAGCGCATTACTCAAAATGACACAGAGCAACAATATAAAAGAGGAGCTCCATTTCTGCCTAGATTCAATTTTTAATGCTGCATAACTTTTGTTGTTGTTTTATTTTACTACCAAATATGTGTTATAAAACCATGTACACATAATTACAAAGCAGTTATCATAAACCTTAAATTTTATTAACTTATAAATTACAACTAATATGTGTCTCTAAATCCAAATACCCGCTGTTGTGAGAGTGAAAACAAAACGAAAAGCCGACAATTTTAGCCTTAAGTGCACTAGCTTATCCTTTATGCTAACAAAATATTGCTATGCCTTTTAATAACCTATAAAATAACACATTTCCACATTTTCACACAGTAATTTTCTCCCCTCCACGCATTGTGTGTGCCAATGGAGTCAGCCCATTTGATTCAAATAAAAATTGATCCTTCACCTTTTCATTGCACGGAATATGTTTGGGGCTGTGTATGTATGTATGTTTGTACGTGTGTGCTATGTTTGCTCACTGACCTTTTTACGCTTGTCGTTGAGGAAAAGTTTTGATATTTGTAGAATAATGGTAATGCTATGAAATAATCAACACTATCGTGTGTTGTTAGGTATGTATGTGTGTGAATTTTTCAATTTTTCGTATTTTCTTCTCGATTCTGTAAAATTGTAACCTTTTTCAGTTTTAACTGCGCGTTTTTCTGACACTATTTTTTTTAATATGTAGATATATATTTATGCATTTAAGTATGTGTTGGTTCGCATTACTCGCCCTCGTTAAACAGGTGAGGCCTATTGTCTCACAATATTCGTCTTCGATAATTTATTGGCCGCATGCCATGTCCTTTCTTTCAGCTTGCTTGCAGCCTTAAATAGTTTGAAAACGTATATATATGTGTATATGCATGTATTTAAGAAACTTATTATATTTTCTTGCTCTGCACTGCGTTGTTATAAAACTCACCTTCTTCATGCGTTCAATCGTTTTTCGTCGCTATTCTCGTTTGTTTTCACTTTTCATTGTTATTAGTTCTTGATCCTGCCCCAAATTCAATTCAGCGTATTATATGCGTTTTATAGCGTAACATAAATTATGTCAATTTTCCCTATATTTAATGCTATTGTAATGTTATTCTTATGTATGTATGTATATATATGTCGTTGGGATAACTGTGAGTTGGTGATACCTTTATAAATGTTAAATGATATGTGCAAATAATATTATTATGCCTACAAGAAACAAAAAAAAAACGAAATGCTTTATTTGTTGTTTTATTTAGTTAAAAAAAATTCAACAATTTAGAAGACTGAGAAAAGATCTTAAAAATTCCTTCAAAATCTTGCGATATTTTTCAAAAATAATTGAAAAATTAAAATCCTTTTTAAAAAAGTTTAAATGCGCTTAAATTACTAATTATACAAAAATCATTTCGGAACTGCAGAAACTATCTTCAAACATATTATATGTGTGTAGCACATATATGCGTAGCTCATACACACATATATGCATGCCTATTCTCCTTTTCAAAGTAAGAATCAAAAATATTGAATTTAAAAAAATTTTTGCGCCGAAAAAACTTTACGCAGCCATAAATTCTGTTTGTCCAGCAGCGTGGCAGCAAAAGTAAATTTATTTATCACTGCTGCTTGGTGGCAGTCAACAGCAGCATCATAATTTCTGTAAAAGAAACACATCCCAGTACCAGGAATTCCTAAAATTCGTAGCAACAGAGTTGGAGCACCAGACGCCGTATGCAGAAAACAAATCAGGAATTAAAAAGTAAAAAACTCCAATAAAAACAAGCGAATTGCGATCGAAACAAATAAATTCGATTTATACAGTTTTTATGTTCACTATTTGTTTTTTAAGGTTTTATTTTATCTCAACCTTAACACAAAATTTAACGCATGCAAATCAGCGCAAAAGTAAATGCAAAGCAAGAAAAACATAAAAAATATAAGCAAATACATATAAATTTGATCTGCCTTGCCGTTAGTTGTTGTTGCCATCAATGCGCTGTTGGCCAAAAGCGTGACCATTTCGTGTATAATAAAAAAGTAGTGACGATAAAAAATGTATGCAAAATGGTTAAGTTTTATTTTATGGTTTACTTTACTGGATTGCTGTTAGTGCGGGTGTCGGTGTGGCAGCATTTTATGACACTCATCAGTCCAATTGTGGCTGTTTAGTGTACAAACGAGGTCATAAATTTTTAACTTGTAAAAGAAACAAATTCCGTTTTTAACACAAAAAAAATTTTGAAGAGTTGCAACTAGCGACCACACAGCGGGTTTAATATACCATATAATCATACATATATTATAATTAGAACGAATTAAATTCGTTTTGATATATCTTATTTTAATATAATAATTGTAATTTATAATGTTGATAACATTTATTTTAGCTTAAAAAATTATTATTGCTATTTTCCTTAGTTATTTATTTTATTATTGTGTCCTCCTCGACGCATAAAATTACTTTTCCTTATGTCTTTCAGGCGAAAAACCTTTCAAATGCGAACACGAGGGTTGTGATCGTCGCTTCGCCAACTCTTCGGATCGTAAGAAACACTCGCATGTGCACACTTCGGACAAACCCTACAATTGTCGCATCAATGGCTGTGATAAATCTTATACTCATCCCTCATCGTTGCGTAAACACATGAAGGTAGAATTAATGATTAGTTTGTAAAATACATAACTTAATAATTGTAAAACACATAGATCTAAAAAATACTGAGAGATACTTGCGTGAGATATATTCTCTGTCGTAAAGGAAATCTACACTTAGTTTCGAAAAGTCCAAATAGCTTTAATTTTCTTAAAATATATATGCTACAACATTGACTAACCTCAACAATTCACATATTATTTTCTCCTTTCAACAGGTGCATGGCAATATCGATGAGAAGTCTCCGTCGCATGGCTATGAAAGCGACGGTGATGAGTCCTCCTCCTCCAGCATTGTGACTGGCGGCGCGCAAACACCACCATCCGCACGCTTAAATGTCGACAATAATAACGGCATCGGTAGTAAGTCCTCACCGCATTCCATTAAATCGGAGCCGAGTAATCACAGTATTGGCGGCATGCATGGTGTCATACATCTAGGAGCCTCGAGCGGCGGCAGCAGTTCAACGAGCAGTTCACATTTACATCACTCACATGTACATCACAGCTCTGGTGGCGGTGGTAATGGCAGCAGTGGTGGGGCGAACAACAATAATAACAACAACAATCACTCGGCCAAATCACCAGCGCTGCAATTAATGGCTTCTTCGGCAGCATACTTAGCACCACCACTCGGACCACCCCCTTCACTGACAGCAGCGGCAACACATCACCATCATCATCACCAGCAAGCGGCTTCTCCAGGCAGCAGTAATGCGGCAGCCGCTTCAATGCTTGTCACCGGTCATCACAATCATCATCTGCTATATCATCCGGCGGCGCAACATCATCCCCCTAGCGAATGGTACCACACAGCAACACCGCCGGCAGCCGCTGATGCAATGAATCCGCTAAATCATTTCGGTCATCATCATCATCATCACCATTTGATGCATCCGGGTGCGGCGACTGCCTATTGAAATTTGTGAACTGTGCATTAGAGAGGGTGAGCGTAAGCGCATAAGATTTTTAGGACAAGAAGCACTTGTTTGTGCAGCTTGCCGCATGTGCATGTATGTATGTAAGTGTTATGTGTTGTGCTGGACAGTGTTTGCTGTTATTGGTGAAATTGTTCTGCGGCCAGCCAAAGTAGTGATCGTAATGCAAGCATTCATTTTAATTTTTTTTAGCTAACAACTCCCACACGCACAGACACATACCTACTTACGTGCATTATACCGATCATAGATGTGTTTTTTTTTTTGCTTTTTTTTATTTTAGGAGAAAAACTTTGTGTTATAGCTGCAATAAATTTGGAAATTTTTTTTGGTTTATTTTGGGACTCAGGTAGGCAGTTTTTCTTTTATTATTATTTTATATAATAAAATTCAAATAAATTTTAGGTGATCCAAACAGTCCTTTAATTTAGCCAATCAGCGAAGTGTCTATGCCAATGCAATATACATACTTGCTTAGGTGAAAAATTGCCGACATATTTAAGAAGGCAGATCTTTAATTCATTTTCTCAATTTTATTGTTAATTTTTTTCTTTTCATTGTAAAAATTTTTACACGACGAATACGCACACTAATTTTTCCTGAACCACGAATAAATGCGAATCATACTCAAAATATTTTCGCCGCCGTAGCGTAGGTGGATAAATTCCTCTAAAATACATAAGAACTAAATTTCTGCCTTAAATGTACATTCTACGCCGCTTCAAAAGTTAATCAAATTGTGTGGATCATCTGGCAATATACTACATATATAAAAACAGAAAAATTAAGTAAATGCCAATCGAGTAAAACAAAATATATACACACATATACACAAACATAAAATAAATATAATATACTCTAAAAAATATGTATATACTCTAATAATAAAAATCTATTTAACAGAAAACCAAATGGTGCCTGCTGCTTCCAATGACAAAAATAACACTCAAACTTTTATTTAGAAACATAAATTAATTAATTAAATATATGTTTTCGTTTTCGTACCTTGCATACATAAATAAATTGTATAACAAACTCAATGCTACCCCCTCACTTACCACACCACATAATGCAGTACAAGTGTTCGCACTTGGTCCATTTACATGCATGCGTGTACATACATATTGCGTGTTCAGCGGGTGACTTCGACTTAGTACTTAGTATTCGACTCATTACCTCCACAACAACAAAGCGAATAAAATTGATAAAAATAAATAATATCAAAGGAATAATATTAAATACAATTGTATGTAAAATTGATTAACAAATACAATAAGTTCCAAAAATTGTTGTAATAATGTTGTAAATAATTTTATATGCAGGTAAGCAGGAGCAAATGTAAAAAGAAAAACGAAAATAAAGAAATTAATTTAGAATACATTAAAGAAAATTAGAAAAATAGAGAAAAAATAACTGAACATTGTCACACGGAAATATTAAAAACACAATATTTACCTTAAAATTTAGTTATTAAAAAAGTATGAAAAACTGCAAAATAATTCTTTTTCAGTCTTATTCTTTTTTCAATATTTTTTTATTTCATTTAATAAAATGTTTTAATTTGAATTTTTAATTCTGTATTCGTATAAGTGTCAAATATAAGGAAAATAGTAAATAATATATTGTACTTTGTGAATAAATTAAATTATTTTGAATTGTTTATAGTAATTACAGTATTTACGCTACTTAACTCCACATTTCTACTCACATGCGATCATATGTTCACGTTCGTTTACCCTAAAACACACTCCCATACATACATGTACACAAACAAAAGTAAATAAATAATAAATTTAAACACAGTCATCAAGTTATAATTATTTAACGAGCTACACACCTGCATACACACAACAACAGCTAAAATATACATATAGGCACGTATACTCATCTTAACACGTAAACAATATACTTACACATAAATAGTGAAAAACATAGTAGAATGAATGAGAGATGTGTAAATTTATTAAACTTAATATGTGAAACGTAAAAACAAAAAACTAAAAATAAATTACGAAGAATAAAAATAAAAATAAAAATAAAATGTTAGCTATGAATAATTCTTGGAAAATTAGAAATTCATTGAATAAATAAATTATTAATTCCAAATGGAACATAAATTATTCGCATTTTTATTTCATGCAAGGGATGGTTTTCATTTCATTAAATTATTCTATTAAATATAAACATATCGTCAAGCTAAAGCAGTTTCTCTTTCAAATATGTCTCATACCAAATACCTTTTAGCAAATGTTCAGTATCGAGTCAATAGAG
Organism: Bactrocera minax; assembly: GCA_021498325.1. NCBI lineage: Eukaryota > Metazoa > Arthropoda > Insecta > Diptera > Tephritidae > Bactrocera > Bactrocera minax. The sequence goes on from JAKEEE010000101.1 coordinate 272,600, forward strand.
CAAGCATTAGAGTCGAATTTCAAAAATAGGTTCCAAAACGTTGAATTATAATCTTTACATGATATTCTTACAAAAAAATTGGAGAGTTTTGGACTAACTTCTTACCAATCGTTAATCCCTCTTGGTTAACAACAATAACATCCGAATAAATTTCGGTTGCTGTTTGATGAAGCACGTCGCCATCATTATCGTTCCCTGATATCCACTCCGTTGAATGCGCTATAAGGTGACCGGGTCCTTAATAGAACAGTATCGACTGAATTTAATGAGACGTTTTAGCAATTATATAAGCGTTATATAAAAGTTTCGATCAAAGTACGACTGTGAGTCCTACAATGGTAGTGAACCGTTGTTTTAATTATTTATATGTAATTATGCTCAATATATTGGACAGATTTCTGCATGAAAAACGAGTAAAATTTTAAATGGGTCACAGTAAGCGTAAAAAAGCTGTTTAATTTGTTAATATTCAAATTATTATTAGGTTTCGACATAAATATTCAGCTATCTGCATAATTGCTACTGAATACCAGTTATTTACAAACGTAATAATATAAATAAAATTACTACTTTATACATAATTCGGCATGGTTTGTATTATAGTATTAAATAACCGAATAGTGACAGCTTTTATTTAAATTTCTAATTTTATTTGCCAACACTGTCTTATCTCATCACTTTGAACCGTGGCGACCGTGGCGACCGTGTTGCATTGCTGCGGTTTGGCGGCGTTGGCGATGGTCATTGCGGTAGCCATGTTGTCGCCGTTAATGTGGTTGCAATTCGCTGCTGTTTTGGTACTTCTCAGGTTTCATTCCGTGCATGCGATTGGAAAATTGTGCTACTCGCCAACACGATACTATTTATGCATCAGTTTGGTGCCTATGCGCAGATACACAAGCATACACATATTCAAGCCACACAGTTTGCTACAAATGCGCCGACCATGCTGGCATAGCCGAATGCCAGCGAGTTTTCTTCGATTTCCACAATGCCAACAGTGGTATGTGCACCAGAGATTTTGTAGATAGACACGCCAGCGTCAAACGAAAACTGTATGATTTATACCATTTTAATTAACCTCCCAATTTGTTACGTGTTTATACCTAAGCCGTGTTTGCTTGTGTTGTTGTTGTTGTTGTATTGGTTAGTGTCGGTTTTGCAGTTTACTTAGTGAAACGAATGTGTTAGGGGCGCGTTTTTCTGTGAACTTACTGTTTTCTTGCTGATTCGTTTAATGCTTCAATTATTTTACAAGGAAATACATTTTGTTTGCATTTTACGTTTGCGAACTTAATTATATAATTTTGGGAACTTAACAATATTATAATCTAACTACTGATTTAAAAAAAACTGCAGTTAAAAGTAATGAAGACATTTTAAAACCATTGCACATTTATATTTTTTAAGTACCGCCCTATTATGCGCATTGGATTGTTGTGCTGCGAAGCGTTGTCGGCAAAACGAATCGCACTTGATTTATTGAAATGAAATCGATTGCAACGATTAGATGAGCGTAGACACAATACACTTTTAGTTCGAAACGTTTTTTTATATATATTTGTACGTACATATAAAATTACGTACATATGTATAAATAAGTAAGCTTTGATTACATTTAAATGCATGTACATATGTAGGTGTATTGATATGAGTTCATGTTGGTTTTCAACATTTAAGATGACCTCTCATTGCAGAGGGAAGAGAAAATGCAAAGAAAATTGTGGCCGATTCGCTTATCGAGTGCAATGAAAATTTATAGTTGCCACGATGGGTGTAAGCAAGCGCAATCTACAATTTAAACCAATACTTATATAGTTATGTTATTACATATTAGAATGCAAAAAAAATAAAAATTTTAAGAAATTTTTAAAATTTTAATAAAAGATTGTTCACTTGCTCAAAACAAAACATTTGATAAATAAAAAATGCAGGATCCTGACATCAAAATAAATGTATAAAACTAAAAGAGTACAAATTTTTTAACTAATAACAATATAGTTATATAATACTATCTTTAAGCAGCTATGTATGTAAATATAGGCCAAACATAAATAATAATGCTATCATCACAAATCTTAAAAAAGAAATGCATACAGGTACTCTTGTAAGCTTTTAGTGATATTTTCACTAAGGTCTTTCTCCCAAATCGAGTTCCAGCCCTTATTCTACCATTGTAAAGATGTTTTTTCCTTGTTATTTTTCTTTTACTGCTATAATTTTTTACTGCAATCGTTATCCTTGTAACTGATATAATTTATTTATAGCCCATGTAGTAGCAGCCGTATTTCTGATACATATGCGAACATATATATGAACTAATTTTTTCAAAAATATGCACTAATGTAAGAACTTAAGGATTGTATACGATATAAAGAAAAACCATTTAACTTTATCCCTTAAATAAATTGTTATATTAGATCCTTATATAAATGACATACTTCGACCTAGGCACGAAAAGAACGACAAGGTATGTATCATATGAATATCTTTAAAAATAAGTTAGTCGTCATTATGAGTCTCAATGCACATACTAAATTGTCGTTCGACTAAAATATGGGCAATTTAGATCTACATATAATATTCTATACTGTTCTGAGATTAAATTAATTAACCAATTATTTTCATTCGCTTATATTATTTTATAATAAAACATAATAATATAATAAAACAATATATATCTTTATATTTTTTCATAATCATAAACAAATAAATATTATGTTTTTAAAATTAAATGAAGAAACCAGACTTTCCTACAAGTTCTAACAGCATTTGGATTTTAGGAAGAAAGTGCCTTATGTGGGAAATAGAATATAAGGGTTAGCGGTACTGGTCTACGGACGACAACGTTTAGACAATTTATATGAACTCATAAACCACCCAGTGGCAGCCACTTATTCAAAGGACTGGAATACGTCACATGAATTATTATCAAAACTATTCTTATTATTACAATTTTATGTGTATAATTATGTATTATATGTATATATTTGATTATAATTTAGTTTAGTTTAGAACCTATCCAATTTCCACACAAACATAAAATAATCCGAAAAGTCTATCATAAAAATATACAATTTATTGGTAATATTGGCATGCCACGACCAAAGTGCTACATAAAACACTCCCTCCATTCAGTTACTATGTATGTACGTATTTACATAAATATATACATGTATGCATAACACACTGCAGACTGTCATAAATCACTAGCTGACTAACGTCATCAACGAATGTCAATCGTACATATGACTGAGCGCCGAATGTAGGCAAATCACCGACCAATGAGCTCGCAGCAATGAACATGAAAATGTTGTCGTTACTTTGCTCTCATTTGTTGTCAATTGTGTTGTTGCCCAACACATTGGATGTAGCTACACCATTTTACACCAGCGAGCGTTGTCTATGTATTTATTTGTTACTAACTTTTGTTGTTGTTATTACTACACGTATTTACAGCTTCAAGTTTTACTTTTTTTTTTTTAATTTGTGGCCTCTGACATGATCTGGCAATTTACCCAGATATTGGCAAATATTGACAACTAATTGTGCTAAAGTCAATTTGATTTTTGTGCATGCATATATATATATATGTATCACAATAACAATTGTAACGTCGTATTTTTATTTGCATACGAATTGTTTCCAATTCTGCCAATAGCGAAGTATCACAGGACGACATATTTGTAAATGTCGTAAATCTTGAAATGTCAGCCATGAGCGTTGCGAGACATGAAATTAGATCTGGTTAATAATAAATAGTATACAGTATACAGTATACAGTGAATGAAAATATTTAACTTGCTCCAAAAAAATCCAAAAATAGCTTAATAATTAAAATTAAATTCAATATCATAGCTTAATAAAAAGTATAATAAAAATATTTAAAATGTTTAATTGTTTCAAATATTTTTTCATCAACATTTTATTTGTAATATGATTATTTTAACATTAAACTCACAGTGCTTTTCAAACTATACAATTATTTCGAATTTTTGTACACGCATATTACCACCGGTATTTATGTAGATACACAATAATATTGACAACAAATTTCATTAATAAATACCTTCCCTTAATCAAAAATCCTACCCTGTACTAATATTTGCCAAGAGCATTACCGCTTTGAATTGGTGTTGACAATACCGTTTTAGTGGCACGAAGTCGAGTAAGTACTGATTTCGTTTGTTAGCATTAAATAAGAATAAAAATAAAATTACAAAAATTTAACATTTAACATTTAACTTGTCATGAAATTTGAAGTTTTCTTGTATTTTAAGCGATTATAGTTGAATTGATATTTTATGCTTACAAGTAAAATGCTTTATGTTTAAATAAATAATATGTTTTGAAGTATTATAGAAATTATATGCTTAATGATAAAATTAACTTATAGAAATTATAGAAATTTTGTTTTTAAGCAATCCAATATGTAATATGTAATTTACATATTCAATAAATGCGTACACTGCAGGCATATATACACATATGTATTTTCTTTCATATATACCTACATACATATGTTGAACTATGTTGTATTACTTTCCTTTGCGGTTATCATGCGTTGCAACCGCGCTCTACCCCCACTCCCTTCAACTCTTTCTAAAGTCCGCACAACGCGGTAGGCGACAGGTTGCTGACAATTTGCAGCGAATGGCTCCATCGATTAAACTGGTGGTTGCACTAATTTCATCTATTTGCGGTGTGCGGTTTATTTTCATTTATTTATATTTTTTATGTACGTATATGCAGTGTTATTTTTTGTCTGATTTTTAGTGCTGTGGTTAATTGTATTTGCTTCTCATTGGTTAGTTTTTTGAATTTTGATTTTTTTTTTATTTCAACTTAATTGAAGGTAATTAAAACTTCATATGTGCTGCGCTTTCATGCCGCATATCGCCACATGGACTACTGTGGAAATATATATTAAATTGTTTGTGTAATTTTTAAAGTTTTTAGTCATTAAACATATGTTTAATAGCTCTGAATTTAACATTTTCTTTTCGACACTAATTGGTCTATTAAATGCCCAAATATGTAGGATAAAATAAATTCGATTGGTTAGTGCATGTAAATAAATGCTGCTTTTAACTAAATTGCCAATTAATTTTATATTTGGAATTTTAACTTGGTTACTTAATAGAATGGCATGTTGTTTTCAACATGTCTGACAAAACTCGGCACATGGGGATATAGTGTGTACATGTGTATATATTACATATATACGCGCGTGTGCTTAAAGGTATTAAGGAGTTCCTGGTATAAAAGTAAACACGACAAATGATATAGCAAGTTAAATCTCATCCTCAATAAGAGATTTCCCATGCCAAGCAGATGGACAAAAGATGAGTAAAGAATGTTTATGCAAAAAGAAAGGCCTTAACCGCCAACGCATCTTACATTTACTACAACAGTCGTTCAAATAAAGCCAATTTTTCAGCATACAATATGCAATGACAGCACACGGTGTGTAAGAAGTGAATAAAAATTGATAAGTTAATTGGTAAGCATCACTAATATGGGAAATTCCAAATTCACCTGGGAGAATTCTTCTTTGGAACATGTTGTTAATGTTGTAGTGGCAGAAAACATTCCCTAAATAATATTGAGCAATGCTCAAAGATACGAATAAGCTGACCTCTGCTTATTCCAGTCAACTTTTCAAACGTTTTTTTCGAACCGGTAACCTTAATTATTATCAAAGGATCAGAAAAAGATACTTAACTTAGGGAGACTGAATAGGCCACGTATAAGTGGTAAATTACTAGATGAAAGGTTCAGAAATAGCAAGAAAATACCATTTTAAGATCTTTTCAAGTTCGAGTCTATGAACCTGGGATAACATTCAAACCAACCAGCCAACAACTATATAGCTTTTAATTTCCAAGAACTTCTCACTTTAGAGAACTTTTATAGCTTTGCTCCACATTACAACACATACCTGTCTGTGAATAAAGTGAATTTCAAGTCATGTAGTGAAAAAAACTCAGAAACAACATTGACAATGATGATCCAGCACTTTGCTGTAAACTAAATTAGCCCAATGCCAAACGCGTCATCATATGCAAATTTCCAAAGAAGTAACATCCTTACCAAAGTTCGCAAATGTGACCGGTATAAAGCGAATGCATGGCAAGACACAAATTTCTGAATGGATGAATGGAGTATAAATAATGCGCTAACAATAAAAACAAAAACAATAATTCCACCGACAAAACCAACAACCAAACCAGCCAAGCAGAGAGAAATTATGACAGAAGAAAAAACCAAAAAAGGCGAAATCCAGGAAAGAAGCATCACATTATGGCATGGGAAGAAGTGAACAGCAAAGCGGAGCACAGGCCGAGCGTGAGGAACATGTGACTTATGGTTGGCGCGACCGAAATTATCCGCAAGTGCAGACAGATGTGAAATTGTATTTGTACTGAGCGTCACATCATCCAATGCATAACACTTGCATTCAGATGTACATAATACTGTATGTATGTATGTATGTATGTATGCAGATATGTACGACACTCAAATGCTCAAGGACGCGTGCGGCTGGGCAACCAACGCCAACAGCATTTGCATCAACTCGGTGCATATTTGTCAGTTGGACTGATAGTTCTCTGCTGGCGTGTCTAGTGCCGACGTGGGGCATGATTGTACATCTTGTAGTCACACACACATACTTACATAAGTGCGCATAGAAAATCACGCTACTTTTTAGTATGTGTGTCAAGACATCGTCGGTGCCACAGCATCAAGGTGCCATAGCAGGTTGTTCCCTACTCCTTCTGAAAGCTCACTCTTTGTCTGTTTCTCATTTTTTTCTTATTTATTTCGCCATTGTTATTAAGCGTCAGATGAATGAGGATTTGTGGCTTACAAATATGAAAAGCAAAAGCCAGAAGAAAAGTTGCATTAATGTTGCAAGTCGAACAAATGATTTACAAAATATTAAACGAATTATGTGCACACCGTGAATTGTGGTTTGCATTCGCAGTTTTCATTTTCTTATACTATATTTCTTATATATTAATGACTTTTTATATATATGCCTATGCATACATAAATGCTAAGATCTATCGTAGAGGTAACCAATATATCTATTTTAACGATTTTTCAATTCTCAATTTGTAGAATTATAAGTGATCCCATTAGGAAATAATAATTTCATTGATTGATTGACATGTTTGACAAATTGTTGTTGCAGATATATTGTGTTTTTTTAACTGAATTATACAGACATTAGTATTAAGACAGAAAGACCCCGTAAGACAGATATTAATAACATGATTTACAAAATGGCATTGACATTCACCATAAAAGTTTCAAGCATCCGTGTTTTCGTGAAGCTTCATGAAATTGTGTATTCTATCTAAACAAAAAAGATATAAAGAAAGATATTTTGGAAAAATAAGAAAAAAAAGAATCCTCAGTATCCCAACACAAATATTTTGTGATATGTCTTTTAATAATCGCTAGAAGAGAATTTAACACTACTTAATAAGTAAAGCAAATTACATTCTAAAAACAATCGAAAGGAACGTTCTTATGCCTCATTCGGAAATGGGAAGAATATTTCCTGCATGCTTGAATTCGTGTGAAAAATGTGTTTTCTGGGGAACAATCCTTCGTGGTAGCCGTTTTGCGGACGAATCGAATTTTAATCGAATTTAAAAAAAAAATGCAATTTGCAGTATTATTTACAATGACCATTTCTAAAAATTACATCCATCATATATCAGCCGATTGGATCCAACTTCAAATTTATAAGACCTGCTAGGAAATGTCCTGGCAACATTTTATTTGCCAAGTATTTACGATATAGCTAAGTAAAAATTACCAGCAATAAATTAACAGTAATCAATTCATTTACCAATAAAATTTACTTAGCGCAATTTGAAATAACACTTTCAAAACAATGTAAATTGTTCAAACCATTAGTTTCCACTGGCATTCAAACATTTATCACAAAATGTCGAAAAAGAAGTACAACAGCAGCGCTCCTGATTGCGTGTGGCAACATGTTAATTTTAACTGCATTAGATTAAAATACTACAATTAACGCCGCAGCCTCCAGTTACAGTCACAGGCACAACCACAGGCGGCGCTCGTATCTCATCATAGCAGCCAAATACGGCAAATACAACAACATTAATGATAGCGGAACAAATTTATGCGTTGAACAAGAACAACAGAACAGGTGAATGTTGCGCCCCAAATTGAACGTTTGCATTATTTATCATCAATTGGAGGAATACATGTTACCACACAGCCATCATCAACATCATAGCCATCACCGTTGCCAATGGCATACACAAACTCAATTGGAATCACCGATGTTCATGGTGTTGATATTAGCACTGCTAAGATGTTCGTATAAATAATGCATAGGAGTCCTCAAGCCGCTACATACGCCATATACTGTTTGGAATTATGGAGATACGTATGTATTAGTATGACAGCAGTAATTGCCCACGGAAACGCCCCTCGCGCACGCCAAGGTAGATAGAACGCAAGAACGCGATCACAGCGGAAGAGACGATGTGGCTGCCGTGTTGCAGTTTGTAGCCAAGCTGGCTGCCATAGGAATATTTTCTGCCTCCGATCACGCGTGCATACACACATAAATTGCTGTGTATGCCACCATGCTTTGGTGAAGCGTTTAGTATTTGTTTCACCTCCCAGCTAATTTTTCGGCTCCATCACATTTTGAAGCGGAATTTCGCTGCACTTCAAATTAAAAAAGTAATACAGCATAATTGGGTGCTAATGGCATTAATGGCTTTGTTTCAGTTCGCCTGGTCTGTGTGTGGCATTATTCTGTGCTGATGGCTGCATCAAGGTGCCTTCTACGTATGATTACATGGTAGTAGCTGATTTGCATGTTGTTTTTGTAAAATTTGGTTCAAATATGAGAGTGGTGAGGAACTTTTGTTGCAGCCACATTTTCATTCTTCGATTCTACACCTTTTACGGTACCTTTATTAATTTATCTTGAATGTTTAGCGATTTTAAGGTTAGGTTGTAAACATTTAAAGAGATGATGCATGGAAAAGCATTTGTTCTCAACGGTGGTCTCAATGTATGGACGTATGTAAAACTCTCCTAATTCCATTCTTCTCTTTCGGATATAGCAGTATTATCGGAATTAGTTCTGATATGAACAAGGTAATTTCCTCGGAATTAGTATAATGTATTACTCGAGGGTTCAACAATGTTCTAAAACGCCATTGGATGTGTGTTTTATTTCTTAATATATATATTCAAAAATTGAAAGAAAATGGGTACATACGGTACACAAGTTCCTCCAGGCGCTACATGCCGAATATGTTCGTTCCTTCGATTGAAATTATGTAGCATACAACTATTTCGGTAGGTATATGAAATATTTTGATTAAGTTAACCGAAAATGTTTTGATGAGACTGATATGGTTTGCTATTCTATATATTCTATATATCCTATATATTTGATTTAGGTTGCTACTAAACTTAAATAATTAAAAGCTGATGCCACACCATTTTTAAATTTCGCATTTTAGAGCGACATTGCATTTTAGGCTCCGGTTTCCCGAACTAATTAAATTGGCTGTTCTTTTTTTCTAATGCTTCCCAATTTGTTTCTGCTTTCTGTTTCTTTAATTTCCACAATAATCTCTCCGCAACAAAAAAAAATCGAAGACTTTTTAAACTAAACAATTATGAATGACTAGGAAAAAACATTTCAAGTCATAAATTATACGTAAAACACCATGATCAACATTAGGGAGCGCACTGAAATAGCAACAAAAATAATAACAACAGTATCTATTTGTGCAACAATAAACAAGGCAGCACCATAAGGGAGTATGTTGTATTATGTTGTAACTAAGTAAGTATGAATGTATTTCTGTCTATTTTTTTTTTTTTTTAACTTCAAGCAATTACGATGTTTATACTATAATTACGCACCGAAGGAGATGAATATGTACCTGCTGATTTGCCGATAATGGGTTAGCACCCTTTTAAATAGCACTGGCTACGCTAAGTGTATACGTACACATATACACCGGCGGAACAAGCTTTCATTATGAGGGGATATTTTAAAAAGTCGTGTATGTTGGCCGGAATAAAGAGAAAGTCGGTTCAAACATCCATTTCCGTGTTAACGGTCCCGACAAACATAACATTCAGAGAGATATGAAAATAAATACAAGCTAGAAATCATATTAGGTGTAAGCTGTTGCGTGGGGTACAATATCTCTATTATAATAAGAAAAAGGTAATTCTTGTTATGGAAGTACCAGTATATTATCCTTTGATGTATTAACACCCAAAAACTCTCTACAATTGATTCATTCCTATATTTTAAGTGGTTCTATATTATTAAACTCCTCCAATGTACAACCCAAATCGGTTCCCTAAATCTATGTCATACAGTATGTTGCACTTGCCTACATTGCCCGGCATAAGAAAAATAGTTTCCCAGTATATACAAGTATATATGTATGTATGCATAATCACGAAGAGAACACTTTCTACACTTTGGCACTTAGTTATTGTTATTGTTGCATGGATTTGTTTGTAAACATGTGGCATATTTAGTAGGTGTGAAGTAAATGCTCTGTACATACACCTACATAAAGTAAAAATAAAGCAATGGCCAAAGCATCAGCAGCAACATCAACTACACATAGAAGCAATTATGCTGTAAGCGCATGAAAAACGATGCAGCAGCAATATTTAGGTTGCAACAACTGTGGCAGGTCGCTTGGTGAAGGTGTATCTGCCACAAGCATAACGTTCAACGCCACACTTAAGCCACTCAATGTGTGATTTATGCTGTGCTTGGAGAAACTGCCAGACACATAGGCTCCTGTTGAAAGTTTCAAGAAGTTCCATTGAATTGGAATTTTCCAACATTTTTGCTCAAACTGCACCTTACATTCTCTCTCAATAGCAAGAAGTACTCTTACAACATTTAAATAATAGTCGTGAAATGAAAGAGATAATAGATTACTAAGAAGTATAGAAATTTGAAAGTTATGCTAAATGCACATACTTAAAAATGCTATTTTTTATTTTTTGTGACCAAATAATATTTTCGAATCAAATTCATCTGTTTGCTTCTAAAATCAGTTTTCATTCGACAATTATTTGCCTTATAAAAAACATTTCATAATCTAAAATCAATAGTATTTTTTTATTGTGTCCAAAGAAAATTTGGCTTTGTACGACTTTGGCTTTGTCTAGGGCTTAAAGAGTGGTGAATAGAACAGACAACTAAATTAAATTTAATTAATAAATAGACTGGCGCAATCAAATGACAATTGAATAAGAAGCGGTTTTAATCAAGAGGTATCAATCAATTTCAAGAGGTAGAAATTAACGAATCGAGAACGATTTTGTTTAGTACAATGTAATCAATTGCACAAAAGTCTTCTCTCTTTCAATAATAACATCAATTTGCAAATATCTCATATTTTTTTAGAGTACAAGTATAAATGATGACAATAACAGATAAATAGACACTTTAAATATAAGATAAATACAGTGCGAATATATAAAATTAATTTTTCTTTAATTTATTCTTCGTCGCATTTTTAATGGTTAAAAGTGCAAACGTTGGAATAATCATTCATATGTACGAATTTTCTAAAGATATCGACAGAATTTAATGATCTCAAAAAGTTACGGTAAAAAAATGGTTGAGATAAACGAAAGTGTGTGATAAATACTGTGAATGTCGACCTCTAACTTTAACATATTGTATATTATTCTTTAAATTATTATCGATTAGTATTCATAAAAAAATTTAAAATTACACAATAAAACTGAAATAAAACCAACAGTTCAGAAATAACGAGTTCTGTAAAAATTACTAAAATATAAGATATCATATACGTGGTGTCTACAAAAAATAACGGAAATGTTCTTCGACAGTGTTTTTCGACCCTAATGGTATAGTGCATCATGAATTCTTGCCTCAAAACTTATTGGTCAAACGGTCAGTAAGGAGTAATACCTACAAGTTCAACGATGTTTACGTGAAGCAATCCGAAAAAAAACGCCTGGATTTGTGGAAAAACAATTCATGACTTTTGCTTACTTTTGCTCAGTTCTGCTCACACTGTGTTGTTTGTTCGTGGATTCTTGGCCAAAACCAATAATGTAACGATGTCCCAGCCTCCATATTCGCCAGACATGGCATCGTGTGACATTTTTCTATTTCCAAAAAGAAGGAGAAACTTAAAGGCCGTCGTTTTACAAGAATAGATGACATTAAAGGCGCAACACTGATAGAGCTAGAGTCGGTCCTAAAAATAGAGTTTGAGAAGTATTTCGACGATTGGAAGAAGCGCTGGCATAAGTGCATAATATCGAATGGAGACTATGTTGGAGGGGACAACATTAATATAGACGAATGAGTAAATACTTTTTTCAAAAAACGAAAATTTCCCCTCATTTTTGAACACACCACATATGTCAGTTTATATAAATGTAATTTGGAAAAGTCGCCAAATAATCTGCCACATAACTTATTTTGGTAAGGTTTTCAAAACACTGCCCTAGTATAAATTGAATTTGAAATTGAATCCAGTGACACTCAAAAATACGTACAATTACATACATCGTAATGGTAAGTATCCGGCAAGCAGCTTCCTGCTCATTTCGAACTCAATATAAAATGTATAATGCTTAAGCAACTTGAGAAAAATAAAATCTACCTAAAGTTTCAACAGCACCCTCGAAGTCGAAGTGTAATTTACCGCCACACATCAATTTGAATTTGTATGTAATAATATACATTTATTTTTTCATCTTGTCGTTTGCTCTAAATTTACATTTTTATTTCTTGTATTTCCTTTGTTTATCTTATCCAATGTAGCTGTGTGATGATTTAAGGAAAATAATATGTCAACTACAGATTTCAATTTATTCATCACTGTGATTGCAACACACTTTCTCTGCTGCGTCTTGGAAGAACCGCTCCTTAAGTGTGCCCATATTGCCCATATTACATATGCACGTGCAAATAAATTCATACACATACATATTTATGCTTGCTTTCAACTATGAACATATATAAAAGTAAGCATGTATTTACCATCATTATGCTGGTATATCTATTTTAAAAATACGCTTTTAACACACACAATCTGCGGGCCTTGCCGTCTCTAGTGCTGTGAGCAGCATTCAGTAGTTGAAGAAAAACGTTTAAAGCGTCTACATACGAGCATAATGCGAAAAAGTCAAATACAGTTCAGTTCCTTTTCTTTGTAATGCAACGAAAAGAGCGAATGAAAAGAAAAGTTTCATTTTAATAACTAAGAACCGACATTTTCTTTTCTCCTCTTCACCACATCCGTTTCCTATCAGCAGCACGGCAATGACAGCTTCTCTACCATCCGTAGAGAGTGAGTGAAATATGAAGTCACACATTTGTGCATTGCAAATAGCAAAAAAACTAAAAAAAAAGTGGAGTTAAAGAAGGAAACAAGCAGCAAATAGAAAACTTAACTTTTTTTCATTTTATACACTTTTTGGCAAAAACGGAAAACCATAAGGCAACGTTGATGAGAGCCAGCCAACTACGCTCCGCTTTTCAAAGCACATTCACATTTCCTTGCGCTTCCTCATCCTGTCTTTGCAATCCAATTTTTCACATTTGCTTTCATCTCATCCTCTATGGCTTGTGAAGCTGGCATTCTCAGTGTTGAATATGTTTGCAATTATTATTATTTCGTAACTCAAATGATTTAATGACGACAGAAATTTATGGTGCGTGAATTTCTGTAGTCGATTGTAAAAAGTACCGACACACCTTCAACCACTTACACGTAATACCACCCGATATGTATTTATTGCACAGCTCGTCGACAGCAGTCCTTTTATATACCTTTATGTATATATTATATACCTATATGTATACCTATATTACATATATATATACATATATATGTATATATATATATATACAAACACTCATCTGAATAAATCACTTTTAAATACGTATTAATAAAGAGGCCTGAAGTTCTGGTGCAACTGCAGCCGATAACTGTGTGGGCGTTACCGCTCTGCTTTGTCACTTTGATAGACCCCTAATTTCTACGTCACGAATGTCACAGATACGAATTGCTGTATATATCTCTGTTTCCAAACTCAAATAGGAATTTTTCTTCTTTCGCCCTCTTTAGAAGTTTTGTGCGAGCTGTGCAGTCGTTCCTATTCCTTCACGTGGTAACCTTCCCCCACAGCTGTTCATCTAAAAGTATGCTTTGTTTTGTTATTATTGCATCGGACGACACGCACCTGTCAAATGCAGTCAATATTTTCATTATGATTACGTTGTGTCAGTCGACGATAAAATTATTGTAATAGAAATAAAAAGGTTATGCTGCATTTGACACACTACAAATGAACTTTTACTTAACTGTTTCGAATAAATTATACTATATTAAGAATGTGAAAGCCTACAAGCAGGGTTATCTGAAAATTGCTTTGCCAACTATATTTTTCCAGGAGGGTTTAAATTATTAGCTATCGCTAAAATGCAACATTACGCTAAGGGCTGAATTAGTAGTTACAAATTTTCCAGTTTTCCGTATTCGTCGTATATTAAACTTATATGCTAAAACCCAGAACTTTATTCTGCCCGTATGTCCTATCACCGCAGCTCACTTGTGGCAATAATTCACTTTTTTCTCAAATATTAAAAGACCTTTTAAGATTTTAAGATTTTAAGAAAGATTCTCTTCTCCAGGTTTTATTCGATATAATTATTATTGTTTCCTTAGAACTGTGTTTTTGGCTTCAAGCTACTAACTAGAAGCACCTAAATATTTAGAAATAATTATGGTTGCTTACAAGATTATCCATATTTTGGATGGCTCTCAAAAATCACCTTTAAAACAGGCAACATAAAGTATATATAGTAAAGAGAGTTATGTGTAAAGATACTTTCATTATCTTTACAGCACCTGATTTATCACGATATATAAGACAAGAATTAACCGGTGTTTACCGGGAGGTCATTAGCAACTACACAACCTCACTGTCAGAGAACAATACGGATAGTTGACGAAGAGCTCAAGAGTTGATGTTTTTATAATCGTCGCCCAGTTTTTTTTTCATAAGAAAATTGTCACACAAAATGCATCAGTCAAAATATTATGCACCATATATCATCTGTAGATTAATAACAAATAAGGATGGGCAAAGTTCGGGTGTGGCGAGGAAATGTCGCGTCACAAGGGCACATTATATTGTGGAAAAATAATCCATGCCGATTTCAACCATTTTACGCATGAGATATCTTGAAGGCGCTATTTGTACAAAGTTTCATTCCAATATCTTAATTGGTGCTCGATTTCTATACTTTAAAGTGAAAGAATCAGATGAAATTTAAAAATGCGCTTTATTGGAAATAAGCGTTGTTTCCAAATGTGAAGGATGCAAATATAATATTACGTTACAAATTTCCTTGAAATTGGTAAAGCTGTTCCCGAGATATGGGATTTCAGCTAAAAGTGAGCGGTGCCGCACCTATTTTTATAACTTTCCGGATTCCTATGCATGCCTTCCGTACTATATTTACTGTACGATTTAATGTTTCAGACGTATTTCTTTATCGAGTTAACGCACTTTTAGTATTTTTCGGCGTGATTCTTATCCGATTTCATTTATTTTCCCAGTGTGTGAGGACATGTTGGAGAAACCTTTTCTGAGCAAGTGAGTTTGAAATAGATTTAGTTGTTTGTGAAACATATACATTAAACCTATTGGACTGCGGGGACACACTCACTTTTAAAAAAGTTTTTACCCACAAATGACCCGCCCTGCTATGATTCTCCGTGCCAAATAAAACGTTTATATCTTAATTTGTTACGCAGTCATAGCACATTTTAAGTTTTCGATTAACGGAATTTCGTGGGCGTGGCAGTATTACGTGGCTCCAATCACGCCCATCTGCAATACTAACCTTCTTATGTTGGCAAAAAACACGTACAAATTTGATCACGATATATTGCTTTTTACTCCAGTTATCGCTTGCACGAAGAGACGGACAATCACTCGGAATTCAACTCGTCTTGTCATTCTGATCATTTATATATATATACATATATAACTCTATACCTATCTCGATTAGTTTTGGGTATTAGGTTTACAAACAACCTTCAGGTGAACAAAACTAATGAACTCTGTTGCAAGATGTTGCGAGAGTATAAAAATAACAAAAACCCAAATAAGAAGGCCGAACATCCTACAAACTCGCATAATAGTCCGCGTTGATAGCTTGAGCCCTGCAGCATGCTCATTTTACTCCTTGTCGCAACTGTTTGTTTCGCAAATCCGTAAAATCACTTATGTCACACCAGAAAAAAACACTTTTAGAAATCAGTATGAAACCACAACAAACCAGGGCAACCCATAAAAATAATTGGAAATTGTAAAGAGACGGAAGATTGATTTAAGTAAAGATACGACTGTTTTGGTCTAAAATTATTTCTGAATATTGCAGAGAGTCACCACTTAATTTGAAGGAAAAAAATAAAGGTTTCATACATACTTTGTTTCCATACATTTTTTGAAGACTGCTTTCGAACAACCAATAGAAACACATTCAAAAGTTATAATTCAAGTCAACGGCGCAAACAAATTCTGGTCAATATTTTTTGCAAAACGGATTGTGTCCAAAGAATCATCAAATAAATGGAATTTGAGTAAAATCAAATGATTTCTTTATGAGAAACAGCGCATTTTTTTCTGGTATTCGAAGATAAACACCGAAATATGAGCAATAAACCTTAGAATGAGGCGTAATGTAAACATACTTTAAGAAAATTCCGAAAAATATTTGTATACCGATATCAAGGATTAATGTACTGAATATTCAAAATTTATGAATTTCATTTTTGAATGATCTACGTATCCTAGAAGTCTTGTAACTTTATGGAGTTTATAGTGGTATCATATAATTTGACAGCTGCATGACGCCGACAAAAAGTGACAAAACGGCACACAAAACAGCAACGATGATGGGTCATATATCAATAACCAACCAGATTCAATTCACTCTCAATCTCAGTTCAGTTCAAAAGCAGTCAGTTAGTCAATGACCATTCAAAACGTAGCAAAAAAACTTTGAAGGATCAACAGACAAATTATAAAAATGTTCAAAACGTAGCACGCAAAAAACAAACGCCTGAACAAACAACCAAAATATAAATTTCAAAAATAATTTATTGGCTTCAAAACGGAGTTAAAGATCAAATGAATAAATAAAAATCTGCGGGTCAGACGCAGCTCGAACATCAAAATAAGCAGTGTGCATCGAAAAAAAGTAGAGTTAGCCGAGGTAACAGCCAAATGATGTGTGGCGGCTGATGAGGGCGACGGTAGCAGTTGCGTCAATCGCGCTGTTGGTGGAGGGAGTTAATCAAAAGTCGAAGAGCTTACTTGGTTTTTAAAATGAAGGCGAATGCATTTTGATGGACACTTTACAAACGGGTAATGTTCAAACATATATACATACAAATATACTGTTTACTATACAAAACTATACAAAATGAGCGAAGATCATTTCTGCCGATTTGTCGTGGAAGCGGCGCAGAAATTATTTTTTGCGGCATATCAATATGTCTGTAAATATATTTCTTGTTTATAATATTATAAGGGAATATTATCTGTATAAATCAAAATTGAAGCGTTCATAATAAACCACCAGCATTATGCGGACAGTATGAAGAATCGAGGTCGCGGCAGCAGCTGCTGCTGCAAGTACATCGCCGTCGTTCCAACAAAAAAGCGAAAAAGGCACCAGCATCGAAATTCCCACATGTTCACAATTTCGTTCATCGCATGTATGTAACAAGCTTTGTTGCAGCACAAAATCCAAAAGTGAATCTTTTTTATGTCACTTCTCATATCCAGTCAGACAGAATTGGTTGTTCTTCGCTTTTCGCAATGTTTTTGTTGTTGTCTCATTGTTAACTTGTAATCGTATACTTTCATTCATACAAATTAATTTTTAGTGCGGAACCTAATTCGAACGATTTCGTTAACCTGCAACTGTGATTTTGTGTTTGGTATCTTCTCTTTTGTGTTGTTCTTATATAACTTTGTCCTTATTTCGGTTTCGATATTTGAATTGTAGAGCGGTGACGAAGTATTTTTGCGTCACGCGTCGTTTTTTTTAATTTAATGGTCATGTTGCCTGGTGTCTCCTCTGCTCTTTGTACTGTGGTGTTTTTTGAAAATTTTCCATCAATCCTGCTGAAGCAAAGTGTTTCAGAAAATTCCAATAATATAACCCAAAATAAGTAGGTTCTAACTGCAGCTATATCTTAATGGTACAAACATTACACCAGTTATGATACGACCCCAAATCTATATACATATATATAGAGAACCCATATATATGTATATAGATTTGGGTCACTTGGGTTTGGGTACTCTTTTAATGTCTATAAGTTTTTCAGCAAAGCAAAAGGAGAAAAATGAATAGCCGGATATTATAAAATTATAAAAACTTTTCTTTCTAAACACAGTTGTTAAAAATATACTCCATAAATAACAGGAGGCACCGGAGACGAGTTCTCAATCTTTCAAGTATAGTCGAGTTCAAGTATATTCATAATACCTTCGGAATGGTTTCTAAACCAACTGGGACACCTACCCATCATAAATTTCATAAATACACAACTTGAAACAGAAAAGTACAATCTACCATTCTATTTTTCTTGTAGAAGTCAGTGAAAAGGCAACTGATTCCTTAATTTAGGCTGCGGTCTTAGTGCATGAAACCATGAATAAGAAATAATAATAATCACAAATAACTTATACCAACATACGTGAACTCATAACTATCATTCATACATAACTGGTACAAAAATGTATGAAATCCGGTTTAGAATAGTTTCATTCCTAAATATCTTATTAAAACATTAGACACCGATAAATTTCCATTGAGTTTTTGAACGAAATTAAGAAAATCAAAAGAAAGATCGTAACAGAAGGTGTCTCCAACATTCCATTCTTACATTCTAGTACTTTAAAGCTTAAAGATACCTCCAAGTACTTGATAATATCTAATCGAAAGCCTAAAATTAGATGAGGAGCCCAATAAACAGCTTTTACAACTATATTATGATTAGTGTAATATTAAGGTTTTTATTTGCATTAACATTGCTCGATAAATTAGTGTTTAATAAACTCTGAGTTTAATTAGATGTAACAATACATACGTGGTGTGTTCAAAAAATAACGGGAATTTTCGTTTTTTGAAAAAAAAAAATATTTATTCATTCGTCTTCATTAATGTTGTCGCCTTCAAAGTATTCTCCATTCGATATTATACCCTTATGCCAGCGCTTCTTCCAATCGTCGAAACAATTCTCAAACTCGATTTTTGGGACAGACATTAGCTCTATTAGTGTTGCGCTTTTAATGTCATCTATTCTTGTAAAACCACGGGCCTTTAAGATTTTCTTTATTTTTGGAAATAGGAAAAAGTCACACGGAGCCATGTGGGATGAATATGGAGGCTGGGGTATCGTTACATTATTGCTTTTGGCCAAGAATCCGTGAACAAGCAACGAAGTTTGAGCAAAATTGAGCAAAAGTAAGCAAAAGCCATGAATACTTTTTCAGAAGTCCCGCCATTTTTTTCGGATTGCTTTACGCAAACGGCGTTAAACTTGTAGGTTCCCTATTGACCATTTGGCCTTGAGGCAGGAACTCATGATGCACTATGCCATTAGGGTCGAAGAACACGGTCGAAGAACATTCCCGTTATTTTTGAACATACCACGTACACGGTTTTGAACTATCAAAATACACAACTCTGTAGTCAAACCTTATTGTAAAACAGGTTGTATCTACATAAACACCAAAAAGATGGTGTTCAAGGCAAGTTAAAGATGTTTTTTTCCTTTGCTAAACACAAAAGATTTTAAAATTTATGGCACTTTTTCGCAAACCACACTACTGTTCATATATTTGTATGAGAATACATTCATTCTTTGGCGAAAGAGGAAAAAACGCGCGTACGCCTGCGCACGCGTTCCTTATCGGTGTAGAACTGATCGCAATCTCGAATGCATGGTCTGCCTCACCAACGCTACTCCTGCTGCATTCACATTTTATGTCCGCGTGGTGCGTCGTTCACCTCTTCTGGTTCAGAGGTATGTTCTTCACGAGCGTACAAGCATAGACAACGAGCTCACCTTGTTTTTTGGGGCAGTGCGTGTTGTCATAATGAATGGCTCAGTTTAGGTCATTTAATTTTTGTCGTAAGACTTTTTATAGTCCTTGTGGCGCCACAAAATATTAAATTACTATGCTGCATGCTCCTCTTCAGCAAAGAAATGTGAATATATTTTACTTTTTTTCCGTCTTAATTTTTTATTTTAGTGCGCCGTGTTCACACAATCCGACTACGAAATTAATAATTCGCTTCGGTTGGTAGCTACAACTTCCGTCGCAAGTAATAGTGCGTAGGCAAGCATAAATATGTGTGTATACATTCGTATTAAATCGGCTGGCAAGTGTAAATTCTAATAGTCGGTAATAATTTTCTTATTAGCACTTATCTAAATTATCAATACACTTTGGCTAAGATTTGCGAAAATTCAAGTAGTTGCCCAGAATCAATTTTATATTCTTGCAAACTAATGCAAGCGGTATGACTGTAAGTCGCATAGTGGTACTAAGACTAATTCTCGCAATCGCCTGCCCTGCTTTTATAAATACAATAATTAAAATAATTGAAGGGGTTTTAAGATTATAAAATTTGTGGGCATAATCATAACGTTTCATTGCATTCGTTTAAATTTTATTTTATTAAGAGTGGGCTAATTTTAATATGGCCTAATTTTAGAAACCACAAAAATCTAAAATAAAAAACATTGTATACATTTGAAGGAACCAAGGAGTGAAAATAATTCCAGGAGTCATCAAAAGTTTCCAAAAAAATATGTTGCCTTTTAATTCAATATTCGTGATTAGTTGAAATTCTGAAAATAATAAAATCAACCAGAAGGACGGAAATTTGGTATATGGGCTTAGGGGAAATACTGAACCGACTACATTATTATCAGGAAGATGCAAATCACATTTCATGAAAATATCCCTAAATTTAACTTATATTACCAGTCATATGCATCGATGTCTTCATATTCTGTATCTGGAGGATTGAAAATTTGTAGTTTGATTTCAACTACTTGTTTCTAATTGGTCGAGTAGTAGCTGCGGTATAACATTTCTCTTTCAACAAGGCGGTGTCACGTTCATTGTCAAATTTTTGAACCGATTCACGTGTAAGCCTACTATACTATCTTAAATTTAATGTTTAAGACGTTCTTCATTAGCCAGATACTGCTTAAGTTTTGAACATAGTCGTGCTATAGAGGGTGGACGTAGTTAGTTTCTAAAAAAATTTTATAAAAAAAATTTATTATTTATATTTTTCGGAAATACTTTTGACTCCCGAGTTTCGGGAAAGATTTCTTTTGTCCCAACCCGCCACACCCTTTGCTTAAACTTTGTTTTTTTAAATAGTGCTAGGATTACCTGTTATAGCGCACCATGGAATCTATGGGTTCTAGAATTGACTACAGTGCCTTATGTTTTTGACGACGTTTTCCAATGAATTAAGTATGCAAAAATTTATTAAAAGAATTAATTATTTGTCTCAATTATTAACTTGATAAGAATTTGCTTGGTGTTTTGGATATTTATTATGTTTTAAAAAGGAAAGAGTCCGAAACAAGAATATATTTCCTTTATTTGAATTTCTGATAAGAATCACTCAACTCATATGATAGCGAGCTTTACACAGACATACAGAACAGACATACATAAGTAATTGAAAAAATGCAAGTAAAAATTATTGCGAACAACGAAAGTAACGTTTGGCAAATTCATACCTAACCATTATTCAATTTATAGCCATAAACCAATATACAAATAGATTCGCTAAGCGAACAACAACACCGAACGATGGAGCATGTGAGGACATAAGCAGAAACAATGGATAGAAAGCTGTGAAGGAAATGAAACCTTAAACAACAGCACACATAGGCGGGATTATGTGTTCTTTTGTATATGCATGTATGTACATGTGCACATATGACCATATGGTAAACTGCTATCACATGCACTTTGTCAAAAAATATTAACCAAAAGTGCAACCATAAAATAACAATACGTAGAATAACTAAAGTAACAACAACAACAACAACAACAACACAGAGCGTACAGACAAAATATTAAGCATTATAAAAAGTTGCATAAATGAAAACAAAACAATTTGGGCAACCCCGAGTTCAGATGGCAACCAACCGCAACAAATAAAAGTAAAATAAAATGCCCACAATAACACTGTTTAAGCAATAAACCAAACAAAGCAGCTAAAAAATCCTAATTCAATCCAAAGCAATTCCAATGGCTCAACGCCAGACGCGTCGGCAATCAGTAATATGCATACACATGCATACCCTAATAAAACTATACATTTTTATGTGTGTGTATGGTGTTTGGGGCAGCGAAAAATGCGCAATGCAGCTGATCCACGGACAAGTTGGCCGCTTTCCAAGGAAGTGGTTCATGCCATTGTCTTATCGACGAACAAGATCAATATGCACGATATCAATATTCTTGGGTAATATTGAATGTGAAGCGTTGCAGCAAAAACGACGGCGGGCGAGTTGGACAGTGAGTATAGACTGCTAAGTTAAAAACAAATCTCCATATATATTATATATGTATGTATAAATTTTCATTTCTCGTTTGTGTTTCACACATACTCGTATGAGAAAATAAAAGCTGTTGGTGTCTGTACTAAATGTTAGCAATAAAAAATCTGCTTACGTGGCTCTTCACTAAAAGTGCAAAAATAATAATAAAAAAATATCTGTAAACCAAACTAAAACGAATCTTTGTATCATCACGTTTTAAATTCAGTTACTAGATGGTCCAAAAAGTCCAACTTGCATTCGTAGAGATGCGCATAGCTAACGTGTCAACAAGAACAGCTAATCGCTAAACAACTCGTTGCTGCAGTGGAATCAAATAAGTTTTTATTCGATATAAAATTTTTATAATTATCAATTTAAAGAATACTTTCTGAAAAAGTAAAACCATCCCTTTTCAATTTCCTTATAGGGCTACAACTAAGAGATATTTACCCTACGAAAAATCATGGTGAAGTCTTGAAAAAGTGAAATTATGAAAGTATTTTTAATATGACGTCACTTTAGCAAGTCTCTCAGCAAACGAAATGATAAATGAAATACGACACACAGCATCCAATATATTTCCTACAGTAAAGTCAGTAGAAAGAATATTGTCAAATTTAAGAAGAATGAATTAGCTTGTAGTTCGTAATATGTAAATCGTAGTAAGAGATAGTTCAATTTCCCCGTTCACATTTTTGTTGTTCAAATTATTACGGTTGACTAATATATTACATCTTCCACAGAATCATTCAAAGGGTCGCTCCAGGCTACTTAATACCAATGGAGGCCAAATGGTGTAACCTTAGAGACATTTGTTAGAGCGGATGCACCGAGCCACGCAAGTATAAATTTGTGCCACTGGATTTGGGGTTGAATCTTAATCTTGTTCGAATCTTAAGACTTCGAAGCAGTGACAGAAAAAGTAGAAGTCCTGCTATGAGTTAGAAACGCAAGTGTTAGAATTACTTAACTAAACTTGGTGTTTCGAGCTAGCAGCAATAATGTTTTTAATTTCATTTTTATATTATAATTTTTAAGTTTATTTTTCGCTTACCAATACTCAATTCTATCAACTACTATTTCATAATACTCTCAATAGTTCTTCTAATCAGCAATATTTCTTTAAAACGTTCACTGCTCGGTGTACCACAACTGTCAGCATCTACTGCTCCAGTTTTGGTTATTTGCATTTCTGTTGCAAACGTGGTGGCTTTATTTACGAGTATGCAGCACGCGGCATGGCTCAGGAAATCTTTATCATTGATTTTTATTGTAAAGCAAGATTTTCCTCGTTATTATTTTATTTCACTGTTTTATATTGTTCAATTGTTGGGTGTGTTTTGGTGTTTGTGTTTGATTTGGCGAAAAATTGTCCCAGCGTGTCGGAATTCACACGAATTTCATGTTTGTCAACACCTCGTTTTGATGCTCATATTCCACCTAATGCAACCGGTGGTAGGCCGATACAGCCGGTAGGTGAAGATTTGAGTGCAAATGGTGGACGAGGCATCGAGCGTTGCATTTTGCAACGTCTGAAATGACCTTTGTGACGTTCAAGCATGTAAACACAGCATGTTAGTTGATAGTGATAGTATTCGGGCTAAACATATTTTTGTAATAAAAGCTTACATGCAATTTATATATTTATATATATTTATATACTCAACGAATTGTTTTAGTATGGGACTGTAACGAGCAATCCTTCAAGATGATTTTGACATTCGATAAGTTTTGTCAACACCTCAGCATCTGAAGTTTTTTAGTGCTCTAAAAAAGAAAAGCACCTATAGCGATGAGCTCTAAACACCTGAACGGTCGGAGAAGACCAATCCAGAAGGAAACACTTACACACAAAGGGATTTTGGAAGTTCTACAATTGAGGAAGGCATCGAAACAGGCGAGAGGCATAATTACAGTGAGGTTACGAGCTGATTGAGGTTATTTTCAGAAGTTGTAGCTTTTCTAATTTTAACCTTACCATAAGATGGAGAATCCGTTCATAGAAGTATTTTCGCCATACTTCGAAAACATTTCGCCATACTTCCTTTGGAAAAGAATGTGCTCAAAGTAGACTGAACAAAATCAAATATTGCGGGAACAAATTTTCTAAAAGCGGTCGTCTCAGTGCAAGTCTAACCTCTTAGTTTTATTCTGACGTAGCAGAAATATTAGTAAAACCACTAGCTATTCCACTTAAAACTTAAAGCTCTTCAATTCTTATCAAAGGTGTGAGCTAAATTAAATTAAAACAAGTAAGAAAGGGCTAAGTTCGGGTGTAACCGAACATTTTATATTCGTGCAATGTGCAAGGATCAGAGGCGTGGATATGCTTTCAGGTGCTGGCACAACTTTATATTGAAAAATGTTGCGGAAGAATTCAATATTCATTATTCGACGAAATTGTCAATGGACTGCAATTATATTTCGTATCTTATTAATTTATATTGCAGGCCATAGGCTCATGTACTTTCATTGCTATCACATTAACTCGAAAGTGATAATTTTGCTAAAATATTTTACATATTGACCGAAATATATGGTATAAATTATACCCGGAGGTTGAAAATCCTTGTATTATGTACATAGGGGCTAAGGGAATTGCTTACCCGATTTTATCCATTTTAAGCACATGGACACACCGTTATCAGAAAGGGACGCTCTCTGAATTTCAAAGAGATAACTCATATATTGACCGTTATATATGGTATAAAGTGTACCCAGAGGTTGAAAATCCGTGTACTAAGTATATGGGGGTTATGGGAAGTATTTACCCGATTTTCGCCATTTTCGATACCAGTGTACACTATTACCATGGAAAGATATTCCTCCAATTTCATTGCAATACCTTATAGATGTACCGATATTTTCGGTAAAAAAGATAGAGGTACTGAGGTCCATTTAGTGGGTATCTGGGGGCTTGAAAAGTTCTAGTCCGATTTCAACTATTTCTACGCATAAGATGGCATAGTTTGAACGTACTATTCGTGAAAAGCTTTGTTCCAATATCTTAATTGATGTTGGATTTATCTACCTTAAAGTGAAAGTATCAGACGAAACCTAAAACTGTATTTCATTTCATCTATTTTCATAACGTGACATAAGAATGCAAATATAATGTCACGTTCCAAATTTTATTGAAATCTGTTAAGGCATTCTTGAGATATGGGATTTCTCCCAAAAGTTTCACCAAAACTTTACACGGAGCCCCATGCAACCCTTCTGTATCATATTTGCTGCAAGATTTAATGTTCCTGGTGTGTTCCTTTAGCTAGTTAACGCACTCTTAGTAGTTTTATACATAACCTTTATATGGGAGGTGGGCGTGGTTATTATCGGATTTCACTCATTTTCCCAATATGTGAAGAGATACTAGAAAAACTTAGTCGGAGCACGTTTGATTGACATAGCTTTAACAGTTTTCGAGATATATATATTTAGCCTGTTGCGGGGCGGAACAATTCCCACTTTTACAAAAATTGTCGCCCCCAGATGCCCCGCCCTACTAGGATCCTTTGTACCAAATAACACGTTTATATCTTAATTTACTGCTTAGTTATAGCACTTTATCTGTTTTTGATTAATGGAATTTTGTGGGCGTGGCAGATGTCCAATTACGCCCATCTGCAATACCAACCGTCTTACGGTCGAAGAACACGTGCACCAAGTTTCATCAAAATATCTTAATTTTTACGTTTTAATTTAAATTATCGCTTGCACGGACGGACGGATAGACAGTCACTCGGATTTCAACTCGTCTTTTCATCCTGATTATTTATGTATATATATATGTCTATATCTAACTAGATTAGTTCTAGGTGTTATAGAGAACCGTTAGGTGAACAAAACTAATATACTCTGTAGCAACATGTTGTGAGAGTATAAATATACATCGCCTTTTTCATGTTCTCATCGGTATGCTCCATTGGCACGCACCACGATTGGCTTGCTGCGGCAAAGTGATAATTACCCGCCTAATTAATATTAGTCAACTCTACAATGGACCAATGAGCAGCCGACAGAATTCCCTGGACAAACAAAACGGCAAAAAACTCACTGCAACTCATTCATTAAGAACTTCAACCTACTCATCTGGGAGAACATAAATCTTGTACAACGTTACATATATCATAGCGGGCTCTCCACTTTGGCGTAGATTATTGACGACGGCGTATGACAAGCGACGGACGCACTCTGCGGGCATCGCGAAAAAGTGGCAAATGTCGCGACTGTCACATTAGAGAGAGTGAACTGCCAGCCAAGCGAACAAAAAACGAGACTCCTGGTATTGTACATATACATACATATTAGTGCACTAGGGCTATTGAAAATATTATTTAATAGGGCATCTTGAGCTCGAGCCGGAGTAATCAAAAATTTATCACGTTTTGCACACTGCTACTCTACAATATATCACACGCGATGACATGGAAGTTGCAGCGGACAGACACAGGGTGAAGACGACGGTATTATTGAGTAGAGTTTTATCTATAAACATATATACTCCGCAATGAACTACACACTTCTTCGGTTTACATAAATGTTTTATTCATTTGACAACTTGCGAAACGGTACAAGGTACGAAGCAAGAACTGGAAATTTAACGTCGCCGCCAAGTGTTTTTCCGTTTCATTTATAAGCGCTTCAAAAATAAACTTATAATATTATTTTTTAATGTCACTTAAGGGCTTGTGGCAAGTACAACCAATAATAGTATCGGTTGTTTGGTACTGGTACTTTAGTGAGCAACTGTATATATACGGTGAGGCATATTTCATTGTTGACAACTCCAGTTTTGCTTTGAAAATAAAGTTCTGATTGAAATTTGCCGAAGTTTGTCAGGTCAGACTGTCCGTTTCGTATTAATGTGCGTTTAATGTGCGTTTGCGGTAGGTTTCAAATTTGACGGTTTGGTTGTAATGACTGACAAGTGTACGAAGCAAAAAGATGGATCACTTTGCTTGCGATAAACACCGCATATGGACTTAATGATTTTGTGAAAAAGTTGTAGAAACTGATATTACTTCGTTTATATTTATGATGAATTTTCGTTCGTTACTGTAATGTTAAAAAAATATTACCTTTTTAAGGCACGCTAAGCCAGTATATCATAGTATTCTGTTCTAGGTCCACTGTAAGTTTGGAATTAATGAAATTCGTTTAATGCTTCGTATGGTGGATTGGTTTGCTCACATGCTATACGAAATCTTATGCCTTGGACCCAGTTAACGCTTGAAACTGTTCGCCATATTTCGCACTGCCTTGAGTTGTCAATGAATTTTTTGGGGTTTAAAATGTTGTAGTTAACAGATTTGTGAGCTTCCGACCGTTTTGAAAACGAGCCAGAATTTGACATTGACATTTTGACATTACTATAATAGCCAAGTACACCAATTTTCCCCGAATTTTTCCATTTGTGTACTCCGCCGTCAGTTTTATGTTGTCCATGGATGATTCTGTGGCCGATAACAATCTAAGTCGGCCGACCAGCTGAGTAATACCTTACAATCGTACACAATACTTTATTTTATCGCTGGAGATGTCAGCAATTATACTGTTTTCTTATCTCTACATTTAGTAATATTTATGTATACCTCACAGGTCTTAGTCCGGTCATTGTCTTTGTTAAAAAATAGACTATCCGACTGAGTCATACGTATGTTAACTTCTGTGAAAACCCCCAGGCATTCACATTTCACTTTCAGGTGCTGGCATAACTTTATATTAAACAAGTAATGAACGGCTAAGTTCGGGTGTGAGCGAACGTGGCGGGACGGGGAAATGTTTTCAGGTGCTGGCATAACTTTATATTAAAAAATGTTGCGGAAGAATTCAACATTCATTTCTCGAAGAAATTGTCAATGGATTGCAATCATATTTGGAATCTTATTAACTTATATTGCAGGCCATAGGCTCATGTACTTTCATTGCTATCACATTAACTCGAAAGTGATAATTTTCTAAAATATTTTAAATATTGACCGAAATATATGGTATAAAGTATACCCGGAGGTTGAAAATCCTTGTTTATGTACATATGGGCTAAGGGAATTGCTTACCCGATTTTTCGCATTTTAAGCACATGGACACACCGTTATCAGAAAGGGACGCTCTCTGAATTTCAAAGAGATAACTTATATATTGACCGTTATATATGGCATAAAGTCTACAGGAAGTTTGAAAACCCGTCTATTAAGTATATGGGGCTATGAGAAGTGCTTACCCGATTTTTCCCATTTTCGACAAAAGATTACATTATTATCATATAAAGATAATCCTCCAATTTCGTTGCGACATCTTACAGATTTACCGTTATATATGGTATAAAGTGTACCCAGAGGTTGAAAATCCTTGTATTAAGTATATGGCGGCTATGGGAAGTATTTACCCGATTTTCCATATTTTTGTTACCAGAGCACACTATTACCATGGAAAGATAATCCTCCAATTTCATTACAATATCTTACAGATTTCCCGATATTTTCGATAAAAGTCAGATAGAGGCACTCAGGTCCATATATTGAGTATCTGGTGGCTTGAAAAGTTATAATCCGATTTCGACTATTTTTACTATTCGTGAAAAGTTTTGTTCCAATATCTTAATTGATACTCGATTTATCTATTTAAAAGTGAAAGTATCAGATGAAACTTAAAATTGTCTTATATAAGAAGCAGACGTGGTTTTTATCCGATTTCGTCCATTTTCATAATGTGAAATAAAAATGCAAATATAATGTCAAAGTGTTCTTGAGATATGGGATTTCACCTAAAGTGGGCGGTGCCACGCCCATCATCAAAAATTTACCTTCCAGATCATATTAGCTTTAAGATTCAATGTTTCTGACATGTTCCTTCTGCGAGATGACGCACTTTTAGTAGTTTTCAACATAGCCTTTGTATGGGAGGTGGGCGTGGTTATTATCTGATTTCACTCATTTCTTCAATATATGAAGAAATGCTAGAAAAACTTACTCAGAGCAAGTTTTATGGATATAGCTTAAACGGTTTCCGAGATATATATGTTAAACCTAATGGGGGCGGGTCAATACTCACTTTTACAAAGATTTTCGGCCACATATTCCCTGCCCTACTAGAATCCTCTGTACCAAATAACACGTTTGTATCTTAATTTTTTGCTTAGTTATATCATTTTATCTATTTTCGAATAATGGCATTTTGTTGGCGTGGCAGATGTCCAATTATGCCCATCTGCGATACCAACCGTCTTACGGTGACAGAGAACACGTGTGCCAAGTTTCATCAAAATTACTTGTTTTTTGCTCCAGTTATCGCTTGCACGACGGACGGACTGACAGACATTCACTTGGATTTCACCTCCTCATTTCATCCTGAATATATATATATATATATATTATATAGATATGTCTATATCTAACTCGATTAGTGTTATGTGTTACAAAGAACCGTTAGGTGAACAAAATGTACTCTCTAGCAACATGTTGCGAGAGTATAATTACATCCGTGTGTATGAGCAAAGACGAAATCGAAACTGACAGCTCAAAATGGCGGAGATCCGTATTTAAAGAAAGAGAGATTGAATCTAATATGTGCGAAGAGCATGAAATACATCTATATAGTAAAACCGTCTCAAATTCTATTAGTAGTAATCCAAAAAAATTGAGAATGCACAATATTTTATTTTTGGAGAGTAAGTATTACTAAGTAGTACTACGTATTTGACTGAACACAGAAAGGGCGGTCCCATAAGCTGGCCCAAATATCGTGGAAGCAATTTGCTTAACATCTGCATAAAGTTAAAAAGAACAGACTCTAGGATTGCTAAGGCTGCATTCGGCCAGATACTTGAAACGCGACAGATCTGGCAAAGCATCCGAGAGAAACTCATTTTCTGTTTGGCAAACTTAAAGTTACTTTTGTCGGCACGAACAGCTTTTAAACTTGATAAAGAAGATAGGGTGGTGAGCAAGGAGATTGAACGAAGAGAAAGAGTTCTCTTTTATGGATTTCCATGACACTTAATTAACGGATTAACGGCTATTACATCAAATTGCATATCATTTGGCTTATTTTAGAAAACAAAAACACCCACAAGTATCTTTTAACATGAGTTGAGAATGATGGACTTTGACGGCGATCGGTGGATTTGATAAAAAGTTCTTTATAATATTTATTAATGTGATTAATAAAATACTAATTAGGTGAGAATAATTATTTATTTCTTTTTTTAATTTTACAGCAACAATTTCAGAAGTACGGATCTCTCAAATCACTTTCTTGCAAAGCTGCAGCCTGCTATTATTCTCTTATAAGCAAAACACTATCTTATAAACGTGCACACCTATATTCTATACGAATACGTATGTACGAATGTATATGCATACACATTCATTTTTGAAAACCCACCCTTTAGAATTTTCTTACAGACATACCAATATGCGTTTAAGGAAAAAGTCAATTAAGATGGCTAAATAAATCATAAAATTGTCGTGATGGCCACACGAGGTTTTGATTGCAGCAATGTGTGTGGCGACTAACAAGTACATACAAATATACGTGCGACCACTGGTAGCTGCAGACACTGTTTACTTAGCTTAAAACACAAAAAATACATAAGCAACAATTTTTGCTTTCAATTTTTTTTCGGTTTTGGTCGACGCATTGACCCTCTCCGAGTGAAGTTTATTGCGCATTGCGGTTTGTCGCTTCACTGGTTCAAGGGGGCACACGGCATTCGGCAGTCTATCATACTATCAGGGCTATCATAAATACTTTTGCCGTAGTCAACTCTCACACCCTCTGCAGCGCCGCACCAGCACTTGCAGTGTTCAACCCTCTTGACTTTATCCACAGCTGAAAATGCCAACAAAAACAATAATAAATGTGAATCCTTCCGAATGATTGCCGCGTTTTGCAGATCTTTAAGCAATTGTTGATGATGGGTTTAGCTTCCTTTAAAGTTCGGAAAAACTTCACCTAAAACACCAGCTACTGCTATAGCAATAAAAACAACAACCACAGTGGCAAAACAATAATAATCATAATATTTTATTGTAATAACTGCTGCAGCAGCAACAATAACCACAGCAGCAACAGCAAAGGTTGAAAGTAAAAGTAAATAATGCGCTTTGGGTATTCACGCACAACAACAAGGCAAACAACAAAGGGTGGCATGCGTTTTGAATGGGGTGTCGGAAGCGGATGCGAACTTTTAACTTTGCCTTCAGCTACAATATTGCACTTATGTAATAACTAACTGGAATAATAACTGTTTCAGTTACAGTTCCGTTATTCTCGTTGAAACGTTGGAAATTTATGAAGTGTGCACCGCGCGCCAAAACGACATTACAACACGTGCTTCAATCGTTTTAGCATCCGCCCAGCCATCATCGAGCTCTCGCCCAGGATCGTACAGCCAAAATCGCATATACACACACACATGCAAACGACGAGGACATACCAACAAATATATTTTCGTTGGTGTTTTCCAACACTTCGCTATTGTTATTGTTGTGGTTGTTGGCGGTGGATTTACTATAGAATTACGTGTGTAAAGTTTGTCTGTCTGTTAGAGAGGCGGTCGGCGTTGAGTGACGCAGGTCTCAGGTCGCAGGTCGTCGAACGTCGGCCGAGATTTCAATTTCATTATTAAATTGTTGCTAAAGTGGTTAAAGTATGCTTTTCTTGTGTTTTTATATATATATATAGATGTGTGCGTGTGTTGCAAATGCTGCAAATGATTTGAGGCGTACGCACAGCATATTTATCATTCGCAAATGAAATCTGTAATGAATGTAAATACAAGTAAGCACTGTGATTCGTCTTTAACGTTATGAATAATGAAATGACTGATATGTCCTTTGGGTGTATTTAATTTTTCTTTTGATAAAAAATTGTTGCACTAAGGTCGTTTTTTTGAATTTCAGTGTGTGTGTATGGGAAATATTAAAAATCAATATGAAGCGTGTTAAATAAACGGTGCTAGTCTCCTCGCCGTGTGTATGTAGACGGCTTTGTGGGTCGTGGGATCAAAACTTGTAAACGTCAGATTTTAAAAAAGTTTAGAAAAAGTTTTACCCTAATAACACTGAATCCTAGACAAACATTTTTACAACCTCTGTTCTAGCACAACATAAAAATTGGAGAGAATATGTAAGAAATAAAAAATCGCTATTATAAGTCTGAACATCCACATTGATCCACGTTTTCTAGAGAGAGCCTTCTACGTTTGAAAGGTTAAGTTAAGGTGTACCAATACTGTGGTCTTCGCCAAACTCGCTCTGTTGCTTCTAGAAATAAATAATTTGAACATTTCTAACTTAACTGCATGGTCTAATCAAATCAAATTACAACTTTAAATGAAATTTAAATTCGATTTCGGTGACCCTAAATAATATTCGCTAGAAATCATTTTGCTTTCTTCAAGTAAGAGTTTCATCAAAAAGAGTTATATAATACCTAAATATCTGCTCTCATAATCGAGCTTTACGTAACCGAGTAAGTAAATTGTTTTAAGTTAAAAATAAATTTGTCGATATTTATTTCGATATATATTTCGATAAGATATTTTCAATATCTTGCCCACTATTTTTCTGCAACCAACTACATAGTATAGTTCGCATGATACCTTGTGATGTTTCTCCAGCTTCTTTCACATTTTCAAGGATGTTTTATTTGTCGTTCTGAGCCAATTAAAATCTGTAAGCCCCAATTGTAGGATGCTATTAACAATCACAGCAAAAATTTACGATATACATATACATATGTATATAGGAATTTCTTTTCAAAATTGCTTTAATAACAAGAATACTAAGCAATTATATTGATAACCCAATTATTTAGAAAGAATAATATATAGTAGAGTTACCGATAATGAGAATTTCCTAAACAGTAGCAACAATTTGGTAAAGTATTTCAAGTTACCCCAATTTCTTGAAAAATAATAGAAATGAGAAATAAAAGAAAAAGCTCATCAACAAATGAATTGCAGAAAATTGTCAGATACAAGAGGAAATCAACGAAGTACAAATGCTAAACTTACAACAACAAAATAAGCTTAGCAGTGTAAAGAAATAATACGCACAATTCATACACAATACAACAACAAGTTCAATTGACTGTAAAGAAAAGCATAATAAACAATGCACAATTTCAATTCCAATGGTCATGACAGCGAAGAACACATACACACACACACACACACACACACACGGAAACATATTCATAAATACACACAAGCGTATACATTAAGAGCCCACATTACTATGGCAGATTCATTACCTACTATATTCACAAGGCAAATGTCTACCACCCACACATCTACTGGTGGATGGCGCACCACTCCATGCAACGCTGGACTGTGTACAAACATTCATGCATATTTTTCTCTCCTCTGCGTTTGTGGGAAGCACACAAAAGACTATCGCGCAATCAACAATGAAGAGATACAATTGTCCCAACAACAAAAAAATATTTGAGATATTTCGCACAATAAAAAATGCCTTGTTGTTTGCGAAATCAGCGTGCTGACAGCGGCACCAACAACAATCACTACAAAATAGTTTGCCAACGACAAATGACTTAATGAGCATCATAAATGTCGGCATACAATTGAAGACAATTTCGCGATTTACTCGTGGTCAGGCACAGTGAGAGTGTATTTACGCAATCGGTGGCAACCAACCGCAACAATACAATTGTGGCATTACAAATCGTGACACAATTGATGGCAACGAAGGCAATTGGTGGCACATATATCCAATCTTTCGCTACTTGAAAACTTATTTGCCTACTTTTGAAGGAGGTTGAAGTAAAATTTTCTTGGTTATTGAATATTTGGTATAACTCGTCCTGTGGCAGAAAGCTTATGAATATTTCCTTTGAAAGCCTTCTGTGGTCTTAGCGAATTTTAAAACTTTAATTTAAAAAACCCCAGATGGCTTTTAGTTTCTTCAAATAATTTCTTGTTAGACCTCAATTAACTCAAAAAAACGACTTTCACTGGCAAGCAAAAAAGTTCAGTCGAAGAGATTTTAGGTCGATATTTAAAATGAAAATTGATTCCATCACCGCAAGATGGCACCAGCATCGTAAGAGAAATTTAATATCCAGTGCAAAACTTTCAGCTAAATCGAACTCGTAGTTTTCTTTTAATTGCATCTGGAAGCGGGCGCGGAGTTCAGAAAAATGGAAAAAAAGCAACATTGGTCGGTGTATCGATAATGTAAACAAAGATCGCTTCAATGGTGATTCAAATATGGTGATTCTTTTCTTTCGATGCCAACAATTTGCTTAACGAGTTTCAACATGGTTGCATTTCGATTTCTGATGAGCTACGCCCACCAATCCCAAAAACGGCTAACACTGAGCATAATGAGACAAAAGTTCACGATCTCATATTAACAGACCTCCGATTGCAGGTCTTCATGATAGGCAGATAGTCATATCTCATATAGTCATCTATCTCACTCAACCGACTGGGTAGCATCCTGCATGAAATATTGAGTATGAGAAAGCTATCGGCGTGA
This sequence comes from Bactrocera minax, assembly GCA_021498325.1. Classification (NCBI taxonomy): domain Eukaryota; kingdom Metazoa; phylum Arthropoda; class Insecta; order Diptera; family Tephritidae; genus Bactrocera; species Bactrocera minax. The sequence goes on from JAKEEE010000101.1 coordinate 307,809, forward strand.
TTGGTTAAATAAGTTGTAGCATCGCTAGAACAGGTGTATCGAGCGAAAAATATACTATATTGAGAAATAAATCGCCGTTTTTTCAAACTTTTGGTTGTTCTTTTGTGGGGTGAGTACTTATCGGACCGCCTTCGTGTGGATGCAACTAAAACCATACATATATCCTCATTTGTATGTTTATTCTCTTAGCTAAGTAATTCTCGTAATAATTATTCTGAGATATATATATTTTTAGAAGCTAATAAATGTCGTATTTATGCACTCATGTGGTAGCAGTAAAAATGTTTATGCCAAATAAAAATGGCGCCAATCGGCAATTGAAGTGAATTTCGCCAATGAAAACATTAAACGGAAACGATTGCTGTTAAAAAATAAATATTTCTGTCGACATAAAATGGGATGGCGCCGAATTTGATTGCAACTAAAAACTAAAGCTAAACGCTCAGCATACAGTTACAGCTACACACATATGTACATACAGAACACACGTTCGTTCAAATGCACAAACGCGAGCACAGCAAATCGAATTGATAGAACTATAAATGTGCATACTAACACAAATCTATTGGAAATAATAAAATTTTCGCAAACACATACCAGTTGAATTGAGTTTGGCAATCGTTTTGCAATTTAAAATCAATCGTTTAAATGTGACCAAACAAAAGAAGCAAATAATAAATAGATTAATGAAATTTTTAAAGTTTATGCGTGAATAAACTAAATATCATCAAAAACTGTAATTACTTCGTACTTCTTCGAAAGTGCGTATACATGTGTGTGTGTATGTATGGGAGTGTGAGGATGACGCGAGGCTGGGATATGTGTATGTGTTGGGGGGCGCATGCAAGAATCAATGGCACCAATTTTCCTATAAACGTTAGCATTCGATTATGAACTGTCTTCTGTAATTTTTATTGGTCATATAAAATTTATAAGCTTGCAATGAAATGCATTTATTGGTGGCTGGTCAATGGTAAAATGTTGGCGCCGACTTTTCTTCGGCACCTAAGAACCTCATTCTTTGATTATTCTTATGTTAATTAACGGCATGAATGGATGTGCATAATTGTGCTATACTTATGTAAATATATATGTATGTGTAGGCAAGAAAATAAAAAAATTGTGCACAAGAAGCGTTTGGAGTTAAAGAATAAAAGACGAAAAATCTTTGACTTTTACGATTAGAAAAATTGTATTATCAGTTGGACGCATTGCATATTACTACTATAAACTTATATATATATATATATATATATATATATATGTATGTATGTATTTTATATTTAGTATTCGTCTTTGTCTTTGTCTATGTGTATATGTAAGTAATTATGACATATTGTACTGGCACGTTGACAATTTCCCATTTAATGAGTGCCATCAATTTCATCAAATTATTATGTTGTAAAATTTTTCTCGCACAAACACCCTCCTTGGTCGCTTTAATATGATTTGAATAGTGCATTGCAACAACAACAATTATATAATAAGCATACACTAGCCACACTTTAACGTTGCAACATGCTGTGTTTTTTGCTTGCAATGGTTGAATTTATGGTCTCATGATTTTTATTGAGCTCGATCGTTTTGTTATTTTGTCAATAAATGCAGACTTAACCCATTCTTAATACGGTTTCAATAACGTAACGTGATTGTGGAGACACGCTTGTCACATAAAAAACTTGTGATCACTATAAAAAAGCGGAACATACTTCCAAACGTGTGTATATGTAAGTATGTATGTATGTATGCTTTTGAAGGTGTTTAAGTACCCATATGCCGCTTTCAGTACATGGCATCGTTATAGATTCGTTTACAGCAAAGTCTTCATTATCCATAAAGTTTATCATGTTAGCAGAAATAACTATAAATTCGCATTTCATACTGAGTTTAAATTCTGCATACGTATATATGTACATACATGCATACTTATATAAATGTTCTTTTAATATATACACCTCGAGTGGAAAACTCTTACTGCTGTACCCTATACGTTAAAGTGTGTGAAACGATGACATGAAGGAACACGTCTTCAATCTCATACGAAAACATCGATGAATTACTAAACCGGATTGACATATTTCAGAATATGCCTCCAAAAGAAACGACGATATCAATCTCCAAAACAATCAATAAACAGTACACCTAATTTGTTCTCCTATCTGCTGTGCATATTAGTAAACTGACGAAGTTTTAAGCCGCTTCCAAAAGCGGATGAAATTAGAACCATAATTTACTTGAAAAAAATGGAAATTTTGTAGTAAGAACTTTTGTCCAAACTTCATAGTTTTCTTGTGGTTCCCAAACTGATACAAATCGGATGATAACCACACATATTATCCAAATAATGGTAGTCTTGAAAAATACTTAAGATAGCATAACTAAAACATAACTAGAAAGCAGTAATTATGAGAATGATGCAGTCCTGAACAACTGATTGAAAATGAGTTCACAAGCCATCTTAGCACCAGGAACAAAGGTGTTTAAAGATATTTTGATGGTTTCTTTTAAAAAGAGTTTCAAAAGTGATAAACTTGGGGAAGAAAGCTAGAATCCAAAATATATATATACACACATACTTTTTCTGATAAATTCAAAATAAAGTAAACATTATTTAATCGCACATGAAGAACGGAATCATCTTCTGCTTCCGCGACAGTCACGTCTACGAGACCAGAGCGGACCTAGATTTTTATCCGACCAAGAACTATCTACTCTCTAACATTCCTAAAGAATTTTGGGACATTTTTCCTACCGCCACACCAACAATATAGAGTTAATAATTAAGATTAAGTGTAGAACAATATTTTGTACTATTATTTTATATATTTTAATAAAAAAATATATATCCAGACAACAGAAATAATCGAACGCAAACGCAAGAAAAATAATAATCCGAATCTAAACTTTTGGAATAGTTACTTAAACTATAAATACGCTTACATAATTGTGTACGTAAGTTTATAAATTATTATGTGTATATTAATAGAAACCAACATATATGTAAATGTATGTCGTATAAAACAGAGTCCGCCATGGATCCTATAAAGTATGTTTCCATGACATTTTATCAATACTTAACGGCTTACATAAGTACTACGCAGGCGCATACGTATGTACGTTTACTTGAACGCCTACATGTGAAATAATTTACGAGAGCCTACAAATAGTTTACGATTGTTTTTATCTTTATCCTCATTTAACCTTTTCAAGTCGGTGTCTGATTGTTTTCTTAATTATGTTGTTTTAAACAACAATTATTGACCCATAAATTTTCTTATCTCGGTTTAAATTACAAAATAAAGTCGAATATAAATGCGCTTACTACAACAGCAACAAATACGCGCATGTTGTTTGTAGATTATTACATATACATACATACACACCCATATGTATATGACTGCGTGCATGGTGTCAACGAAAAAATGTACTGCCCTTCACTACAACTATAATATGTTGTAAAGCGTGTTCAGAATTTTAATTGCAACTACAAGACAACAAAATCATGACAATGCCGTTGCAGTGGCAGCTCCCTACAATAAAGATTATCTTATCGGCTGGCGCACGTTGGTCAACACCAGTCAACCTTTGAGTCATCCGACAACTAAATGAAAATTATATTTAGATCAACAAGAGTCTGTTAGTGCCAAATTCACACCAAACTTCAAGCTGCACCGTTAAAACACTGAGAAATGTTGCCAAACTAAAAAATAAAAAAAAGAAGCAACAACCAAAAAATTGCTTACATAAAGCTTGTGAAAATGCTAACTGAGCTCAGAGACAAAATACTCACATAGATTTGTGAGTTTAATAAACTACTGGTTACTTGAAAGTTTTATATTTAGTCATATTATTGTTTTTGTTGTTTTCACTAGTTTTCATTTGATTTTCAATACTTTCTCAATTTTATGCAAAATTTACAAGTCTACTTTTCGCACCAATCCAGTTTCCGCTTTCCACTTTCGTTTTTATTGTTAGAGTTTTTTCTTTTCCCGTCCATGGGGTGTGGGTGTAACCTTTTATTCACTTATCAATGGTTTCGCTTTGCTATTGAATTTAATTAGTGAATGTAATTTAATTAAATTTTAATTGTCGACTTTAGTGTGCTTCAAACTTATCTGTTCATTGGTACGCAGCTGGAATAACAAATGAATTGAAAGTAAGTGAAACAGCAAACAATATCATTTGCCGTAATATTGAACAGTGGGAGGTAAGGTTTCGTTTCTATGTTCATGATATCCATGACTGTTTCACGTAATAGGTTCACAAGCGTTTGGTGAGAAGTTACTGACCGATTTGATTCATTTGAATATGTATATAGGCTTAAAATCTTTATCGCTTTAGATACCTACAGTAGCATACCAACCCACTAAAAACAAGGCATCTACATACATGAGTTTAACAATTCAACAGTTATTTTACATTTATATCAAAATTTAATTGGCACCGTAAGCATATTCTTCAACTAGCAGATATTTTACAAGGCAATTACCGAAAACTGAGCTTTTTCAAGGATCGATGAAAAATCAGGTATATGAAATGATCCGGAAGTATTATAGCGAGGACGCTAGTTTATAAACATTGTATTATGAAAAGTTGTGAAGAGTATTGAAAACTATTCTTAATTTTGAAAATGGAAATCAGGTTAAGATAAGTAAACGACAATGAATAATCGAACAAAGCTAAGTATTTTTCTAACCTTCATTGAAGGTCTCTGTCAGCACTTTCTCTGCTTATCGTAGCACGAGAAGAATGACTGTTAAGAAAACTATGAGAGTGAAACTTTGAGAGGAGCGCACCTATGCCCCCTTGTTTGCTCCTTCAGAGAACACGATTACGGATACAAAACCAGCAGACGAAGTAGATGAAGCGGATGGAGTTTAGACACAAGTGGGGGTATTATAGACTGCTGTTATACTAGGACTTTTGGGGAGTGTCTTTCAAAAAATAAACTTATTGTTGAATAAGGGAAAATGCAGGCATAGGTTAGCTAATGAAGTAGTCTTTAAACTTAATACCATAAAGTCTACTAAACTGAACATACATCACTCTTGTTGTCCCTTTTTATTACAATTTTTTAATATTAATCATAAAAATGAAAAAAAAAAAATAAAAAATTGTAATTTTCAGGCTACTTGAAAACTCGATTGAAATCCACTTTTAATTTGTGAAAATAAGAATGGCTATCGGAAAATTTGGTAAAATTGTAAAACGTTTTATTAACAATAACCACATCTGAGTTATTCTCAAAAAAGACAGTAAGCAGATATGCAAAAACAATAAATATTATATTTAATATTTATATAATATATATATACAATATTAATAATATTATTCCAAAAAATCTTATTAGCCATGATAAACAAATGTGGTAATTGGTTTATAAAAGATCATATTATATTTCTCAAGATGACTGTTAGAAATAAATATGTTATTCTTGTTGCTGACGAAGACTTCATCTCATGTATGTGATATGTACAAATTAATTATATTTATGTATGAAAGCGCAAATTAGTAAATTTACGTTTTTATTTTGTTATTTACACATTTTCTTCTCCACACAAATCTTCAGCGCCTTTCATTTGCCTCTAAATGGACTGTTAATAAGTGATGAAACCTTCTTAAATGCTACAAAAATTTTAATTTTGCAAAAATGAAAACAAATAGATAATAATAATGTGAGTTTTATTGTTCAATAAATTAAGAATAATTTTAAATCTTATTGCTTTCCAAATCATTAAGTTTATAATTTGTTTTAGTTTCACCAGCAGTGAAAGCGTCATAAATTGCAATTAATGATTTCAGCAATTATTTCAGAAATTCCCCGTAGCGAGAGTGAGGAGATAAAAAAGTAAATAATTGCAAAACAGTTGAAGAGCTCGCGATAAAACGTACAATTATTTTTCGGCAGAATAGTTTCCATATTTTATTCCATTTTATGTTTTTGTTCTTAATATAAATAAGAAAATAAGTATATATTATAGGCATATCTGTATATTAGAGAAATATTCCTGAATATTCAACACCAATAGTGATTATACTTCTTCACTTTTCAATATAAAGTCTATCCGTTTCCGTTTGACTTTATTGAGAAGATTTTAATTAAGAACTTATTACGTTTATTATTCTGAGACTCTCGGTGGAAGTGTCGTGGCTTAGGTTGTTAAGATTTGAACATATTCATTGCTTTGACCATTTTTGAATTTATTTCGAACAGATTTCCGATTGTTACCTTTTAGTCAACTGGTCTCAGCATATGTAGATTGTAAAACCACTCATTATGTGCGAAGGTAGCCGATATAGTACTCCGGTTTTAATCCTGTCTTAAATATTCATTCGCTATTTATTAAAAAGTAGCATTTGAATTACGCCAAAGAGACGAATACTTTTAGAAAATCTCTCCACAAAAGCAAACATTGATAGCACTCGATCTAATTATGAAAGAGCTGTCTACCAGTACATTTTTTTGTTGCCTGATTCAGCAAAACATGAAAATTCCAATAACAATCAAAATTGTAAATGGAACCAAAATCTTTATCTCTTTAATATTATAACAATATTAATATTTCATTTCATTTTCACGATATCTTAAACCCAACTTCATGTTCTCAAAGCTGCTTTTACTTCAACCAATATTTTTGCCGTTGTCCTCGTTACATCACATTTCATAATTTCACATTCTCTTTATAGCATTTCAAATAATTAACAACCATACTATTATCATATTGAATATAATTGTACACATTTAAGCACCCATATTAATATATTGTTGATCATTGCCGCACATCAGCGCGACCATTCAATACAAATTTTATTACCCTCCTCTGATCTTCCATCTGATCCGCCTGAATCCCGATCGCGATCTTGATTTTTATCTTCAATTCCATTCCATTCCAGTGCCAATCTGCAACAATCAAAGCATTTGGTATCACTTTGTCAGGTAGACAGTTCAATTCTCCGTCGCGACAATTAATGTTAATACACATGTACATATGTATGTATGCAGATGGGTATAAGCGCCGCACGGCATTGATCCTCGCGACTGGTAATCAGAAACTGTGTTTGTCCACGGCGCAGTGTTAAATGACGGTACAGTAATAATTTTTATTCTACTCAACTTGATCGGTTCGCCATTTAGTCGAAAGCAAACGCCTCTGTCGCATGTCATTTTATGGTGTTTTCTTTCTTTTCATTTTAAGCCAACTTAGCGCTCAATTGGCCGTTTAGTCGTGCATCGTCTGCTGCCCATCTGTTTACTGCCTTACATATGTATGTATGTATGTATGTAGGCACGCTAACCGTACGATGTTAGCTATGTTTGTTCTTAAATATACTCTTAATCGTTTTCTTTAGTTACCCTTTTCTTTTCTTTAACTTTTTTCTCCTTTTTCTTCTATTTTTGATATTGATTTTGAGCAGTACTGATCATTAACATTTTAAAGATTTTTATCGTTCTACAAGGCGCAAGTCTTTGTTTTATATCGAACATAATCCACAGATAATATACCCTTTTATATGGATATATGTGTGTGTGAGTTTTGTGGGCATCTGAATTTTTGTGGCTTGTAAAACATGCGCTTTTATTATTATAGCCAGTCCGTAGTCCCTTTTTTCACAATTTGTGTAAACAATTAAATTGATAATGAAGTCGATCGGTGTCGAACACTTTCCGTAGGTGCATTGATATAAAACATAAGTTCATCATATTTAGTATATTTTTTTGGGTCGTAAAGGACTAACTACAGGTGATGGGTCTAATTTGGATGCCGATCCCACAATACTTGTAATAATAAAAGATGATGTAGTATACTAAATCAAAATAATACACTGCATACATGTGTATATACAAATGCATGTCTCGAACAAATTAAGTTTTAAATGAGAATGGACATTTGTATTACTAAAAATAAATTGCGTGCATGCTAATGATGATTATTTACTCCTCCACTTGTACTAGAAATATTTCTCTTATATACTATACTATGTATCTATTTTAAATTACATATGTACGAGCTCGTAGTATGTGTACGTATATGATTATATAATTACAAATTTCTATTATTCCGCTTCACATACAAATAATTGGCCCGATTTCTAAAAATGTAGCTGTAGTTGAAAGCTTTTAAGTTAGGCAGCGCTTTATCACAAAAAAATGTGAGAATCTTGGCAGATGTGCTAACTTAAAAAAAATTTAAATAGCATAGTATTTGAATGAAACATTCTAATAAGGTAACTTTGTAGTAAAAAAAGTTCTTGCAAAATAAATATGTTACAAGTTGAAACTTTGCAATACACTGTGGATACAAAAGTTAAAATTTTTAAAATAATTAATCTTCAAACACAGCTGTTACCACCATTCAATTTCTAATTAGGCTTAAATCTTAAAATAAAAACCATGACATGTGGGTATCAACTGACTGCTTCAAATAAGAAAATGTTGTATATATCTAAAATATCATACGATTCCACAAAAGAGACTTCGAAAATCGCTATCCTCAAAAACTAAATACATTATGTTTAAAGACGGCACCCATATTTAGCTATGTAACAATTTTTTAAGAAAATTTAAAATGAATTTACGAGCCTTTTTAAGGATAAAGTACCCAAACCAATACAAAACCAAGAATTCTAACGCATTTCTTAGGTTATATTGCCGATTAAAACTAAACTTTAATTTATGGCACGGCAGTTCTTTCTGACGAATTCAATATCTCTCTAAAATTTCAAGTATCAAACTTCCCCATCGTCTGCTAAACCGACATGCCTTGACTAAGACATTCTAAGCAAGTATCATTAACTTTATAGAGAGTCAAGATGCGTTATTAGTGCTAACATCACTAAACATTGTCCTTGTGTAGATTCTTAAAGTCAGTATCGACACGGGGAAAGCTAGCGAATTTTTCAGAACTGAGCTCTCGCTTGAACAATCCGATTGATATACAGTGTTTGGTAATCAAAAAATTGGACAAACAACAGCAAACAAATGAGGTCCTGTCCTAATGCATATTGGCTAAATTTACTGGATTCATCTGATAAAATATGATTAGAAGTACTAAAGTAATAATAAATAGAACAGCTGCTAGAAAAACACTGATTTGAAAACATAAGTATGTAACTTGGATATTTTCTTGAAACAGTCTAAAATAAAGATCATGTTAATAAGAGTATAAATCGACCAAGCAGTCGTGACCCGGATAGGACACGTTCAAATAATTAAAATAATTGTTCAATAAAAATTTAATAACCCAAGAGACCTAAAAATTTTCAAAAATAATATTATTATTTAAAAACAAAATTTTTATTTGATGTACGCTTCATATAATTGCTTGACTTATACAACGATAATAAAATTAATTAAGCTATACACACTTCTAGTTTAATTAAATAGAACTAAAGCAATAATGCGCCATGCTTGCACCACACTTACTTGATTGAGCAAATGTTGCTGACTCTTGAACATAATCACAATTGCAAGGAAAAAACGCAGATGTCGCTAAAGCAGCGAAAGAAAAGCACTAAATAGGAGCGGCATCACATACAAAATTGTTGCTGTGCAATCGACCACACGACTGTTTGTGCAAACTGACCACGGACCAGTAACTAAAAACAAAACCAGCATCAGTGTACGAGAAACTCAACGCATTGGTGGGGGTGTAGAAACAATACGACGGGGTAAACGTACAGGTTGAAATTGTCAGAAAACTGCGCCTCAGCGGGTGAAATATATTTGGCAGCAGCTTCCTTTCAGCCGTCATGATGCTCCACATTTTGTATATATGTATTCACAGATGTATGTTGAACTGCAAAGCGCAGCAGACGGACTGCAATCGAATGCGACAACTCAAGTATGCCAAATCGCTACGTACATATGCGATTATATGAGTGGTTTATTCACATGTATGTACATATACATGTGTGTGCATGCATGTTGGTAACCTTACCAATATTGTCGTCTGTGTCTTTATTTGTGTACACTTGTGTACGTAAAGTTAACAACGTCGGCAATGTCCCAACTGCAACAACAAATACGCCTTTATTTCACTGCTCAGAGCAAAAACCATAGCAAAATTACGCCCGCCTTCACTAACACACACACATATATATAATTACGTATATATATATATATATATATATAATATGTATGTATATACAACTTGGTAGGTGGAGGCAAAGCGTACCGCAAGTTGTGCAAAGACAGTGCAAGTTTGTTAAGCCTAAAATGGTCTGGTTAACAAACTTTCCCATACATGTCGACATACAGGCATATGTGCATACATGCATACCGACATTCGTTCGTACGAACACTTGCTATATTGGTCAAAGCAAGAAATCATTGTTCGTCATTCAACGCCTTGCAGCGCACACTCACACATTCTTGGTTACCTACAGCCAATCTCTCCACCACCAATACCGGACAAGTTCGTCCGGCCGGACATTAAATTCTCCTGCGTTGGATGTCTAATATTTACTGTAGGTTGTGCCAATACTGCGTGGCATCGTTAAGTTGGCAAAATTAAAGCTTCAGCCGACTTATTCGCTTTCTTCGTCTTCCACTGCTTTGACTTCTTCTGCTAATCTCCATTTTTTGTCTTCGCCAACTCAAGCAGTAACAGCAACAACAGCGAATGCAACATTGTTTCAAGCCTTATTGACAGCAGTTGCCAACAGCGCTGCAACAGCATGAGTAGCTCTTGTGTTTTTATGTTATACTCGCGAGCTGGGATGCACATCAATTGTCTGCCGTGTTCGGCGAGGTGTCCACAAGTACGAACGGTTTACAGTTGCCATTAAAATGTTAAATTTGTAACGAGACAGGCACACATTGGTGTTCGTCTTTACTTCGTCGTCGTCGTCATTGTCGCCATGTTACAGCGCACCATACTGTTTGTACGAGTATGCATAGTACACGAGTATACATGTGCGTATGTTTGTATGTAGTTAGTTCTCGCTATTATTTATGACCATTAGTTGGGATTGAGGTGGAGACTATGTGTTTAAATTAAAACGAAAATGGCTGCCACATTTTAGCTTTTAAATTTGTGCAAATCACTCGTAAAATGTCGATTGAGTTGTTGGCACTGAGGCATTAATGCAACTGATTTCATTGTAAGAGTACATAAAAATGCATGTAAGTACTACTGTATTAAATGTACATACATAGATTTACATACATCATCCGACTTTGGCGCAAATTTGCAAACAAAGTGTGTAATGATGAAATACCAAGAATACCAATGCGAAACAAAATTATATAAAGAATTTATAAGCAATAATATACATAATCATATGGTTTATATACATGAGTATGCATATATATATAAAACAAAAAACTTTCATAAATTCAAACAGCAAAACTTTAAATATTGGCACCGATGTTGGTTTCATTACAATAATTAAAGAAATATAAAAAATTAAAATTTTTACGGTTTATTTGAAGCGAACATGTCATTATCTAGGTTAGCTTCGAATTAGCATTTCTCGTTAACACTAACAATGGACAAAACTCATTCAATTAATAGTCTTAAATTTTTGATCAACACAAATCATTTATTATGCTCCTGTAGAAGAAATATGATTAAACGATGCCACTTTTAAAAAACTCTCATCAAAATGTAACCATTCAGAAAAATACACATTGACTGCTTCATAAGTAATCAAGTAAGAATTTTTTAATTTCGTACCCCGGGGATATTATACTAATTTTTAAGATATTATACTCAATTTAACAAGATTTCTAAAGTATATGAGCCCTTAAAAACATCTTTACATGTTTTGATTTATTCTCTATAAAATATATGTATTAGAGACTTGACAATAAATAAGCATTTAAATTAAGGAAATAATTTTATCAAGCTGCTAACGCCCTGAAAAAACATTCTGCTATATGGATGTTAAAAAATAAGCGAAATTACACAAATGGGAATCGCTTACTTGGCAGTTCATGCAAAAAAGTGCTATTCGGTTAAATTGAGCTTGCTACCTCTGTTTCTCTTGAAGATCGATAGTATGTGACAAGCACTCTATAGCCCTTAAGGAACATATGATGTTCTTGTGAGATCTCATTATAGAAATACAAGAAAATTTTTCAAAAATAAGCGAAATGAAGAAGTCTCCTAAAATAAAAAACATACATATACTTTGTATACGTCAACTTTGTATACGGACCTTAATGCTATCATGTTTTAGGCAATCTAACGTATATAAAAACGATATCGGAGGTTTAAAAGATGCTAGATAAGAAAACTGCGTACAAATTCCCGCAACAAATTTCATTTGTTCCCCTGATCGAGAGAGAATAAATATCTGAATAAAATTTTATCCGACAAATAAAAAAACTCATGACGAAAATATGTTGCAAATCATGACATCGATATGGAGAGCATACCCTAATACTAATATATTCTCGTAAATTTTTTCAACCGAATAATTTAGTCTGTAAGTTTTTGGTTCTTTTCATTGAAAGAAATTTACGAACTACTTGTTAGAAGAACTTTTATAAATAGGAAAAAAGGCGTTGAAATATAACCGGAATACAACCGGACCGACAATTGTTTAAAATTCGGCTTCACTTAAATGCCACAAACATATTAGTGCCTTATTTACTTCCTCCACAATAAAATCTTTATTGAATCCAGCTAAGCACATTGAAATGCTTTTTTTTTACTTTATAAATTACATGAAACATTGACATAAATGATTTAAACTTTTATGGATATTGACTTGCATGAGATGAAGCAAAATAAAAAGGGTGACCAAACGTATAGCCAAACTGCCAGGCCGATTGAACATATGTCAAACTTCCCACAATAATGTGGAAACGTCTGAAGTTTTACAGCGTCACACCCCCAAAAATTATTTTAAAAAAGGCGATTATTATGTTTATTACCATTCGCGCATGACTTCAGCAATGACTTTTACTCGGCCGGCGGCTGTGCTGCATGTGGCACATGACTTGATGTTTATTTGCCTAAGACACCGTGTAATGCCGGATTTAAATTATGCAAAAGTTTAGTGGAGAAAATCATCCGAGAATCGCATTTAGTGGATTTATTACATTAGCATTTAATAGCACTTGGGTATTTACATATGTTAATAGTATGACACGACGATATGCATAACTGCCAGGCGTGTTAATATGGGTGTATGTCTTTTTGTATATAAGATAATGAATATATTTAGCGGTTTTTGGTGTTCGTACACACTCTAATGTGTTCGTATGAAATATTTTATGATTTGTAAAATATTTAAATTATATATTTTCAATTGATAGCTTTATTCTTTTAACTCTTAAATAATATTGGATTTTATTTATATGCCCTTCCATTGTATATAAAGGTAAAAAATAAATATATATATATATACCTCCATGTATTTATATACATAAGCATGTAATAAAGTAGCAGTAGTTAGTTCAGTCACTTGCTTCTGCCATCATAATGACGGAAGTCAACACTAAATTTGCCAGCACCTTAGGGTTCCTGTCTTCCCTCTATATATCATACATATGTACATATTTATGTGCTTAATCCACAGCTGATTATTTTCGGCGGTTAATCAGATTGAAATCAACAAGAATTTATTCATTAGCAAATATTTGCGTTGACTGCAATCACCCCCAACTCGTCGTGAACTTACCACCCTGTTAGCATAATGTAGGCACACAGGGTGCCTCATTAAAATCAACGACATTTTCAAAGCATAAATATGAGAATACACTCGTATGCGGTATGCACGTATATAGGCATGTATGTGAGAGTGTTTGTGTGAATTTGAAATCGTGTTTTATAAATCCGCATGCAATTAGCGCCTTTTTGACCGAAATGATTAAATCACACCAACACAGCCATATGCCCCCATATATATACATGTATACATGCGTTTGGAATTGCTTAAATTTGTATGTTTATAAATGTGTGTTTTTCACTTGTGTTTTGCTCATTTATTTTATAAGCAAAGTTAATCTTGATTAATTAAATGCGATTTTCATTCACTGCTCGTATTTATCAAAATGTCACATTTGCGTCAAACACCTGATTAGCATTTGCGTGCTGCATTCAACTTACTTACATATTTAACATTTTAACATTTTAATATATGTTAATATATATATTTTGCACAGCAGCACACTTCGGAGCTAATTCATCAAGTATTCCCTTTGACATTTCAAAATGATTACCAAAATCCAAAAAAATATAATTTCTAAATATTATGTTAATCTTTGGCAAAACAATTTGGAAATCTTATGGACAATTTATGATAATCTTAATAATTATTGTTATTATTATTAGTTGGGGAAATATACAGTATAACCATAATAAAACCAGCACACAACAACAAAAAAAAAAATTTATAAAATGCTTTGAAATAACTATAACTACCCCATAGGGTTAAATATTAAACTCTTACCTAACCTACCAGACAAACGCAAACGTTCGTATCGTTTAAATGGCAGCGTACCACCACTTCAGCTGTTTTGTAGTTAGATTTAACCTCCAGATGGGAATGTATAAATTTCACAGCTGTTGGATAATTAGTTCTTGAAATCGTTGTACAATAATGGTATAGAACGCAACCAAGCAGGAGAATTGACCTTACAGTCCTACTAAATGTGACCTATGTTCATTTCTTTACCTTTGAATTCGAAGCAATGCTCTCTTGTAGCTTGCAATTAACGCTTTGATACAAAAGAGAGAAGTGAATAACAATCTCTTACAGATTTATTTTCTGAGCTCATACTTAAGGAGTACTTACTGAGATGAAGGTAATTACCAATGGAACATCATAAAAACAACAAAATATGTTCTTTTCAAGTTATATTACTGTCCTTAGCAAAATTTTTTTTCGAAGGACGACTTGTAAATACCTGGCCTCACATCAAGTGACCATAAGACCTAATGCTTCACATTAAGCATTTATATTTTCGTCTTGAAACTGCATAATAAGGAATTGTTGTCGCAGTTTTACTATATTAAGATAATTCAATTCATCATATTAATCATTCTATATCCCTCATCAGATGTTCGTATAGTAATCCTCCAGCCGATTGCCAAGCTGAAACCCCCTCAACGACAGCAATTTATTTAATATTGTACCTTGTGTTAATAGCAAGAATATCATTAAATTCACGCCTTCACTAAAATTTTAACAAAATAAAATTAATGAGACTTTCTATCTTATTCATCTACTCAGCGTTGTTCTATTTCTTCGATTCATTGAAATGACAAATCGCATAAATTCACTTTAATCCGCGTGGCCTAGTCAATTATGTCAATAAACGTTGATTAAATGACAAGTGAATTTTCAGCTTTCGCGTAATTGAAACATGCAGACATAAGGGATCAACCCCTTCGTTGCAACTACCTTTATCATATGTGATGAAGAAATTCACCCTTTAATAATATACATTCAAGAAAAAGAAAAATATAAGGCTTTGTATTAAGGTGGGTCTATTTATACGAGCCGATTTCCTTTAACACTAGCTTAAGTCTTTTCGTCTGCTTGAAGAAGCCATACTAATGTATAGTAACTACGTATGATATTATATAAAAAATAATTACAAATTTGAGCTTCTAATCCCTACATACAATACAACAACTGATTTCTTTTGCTTTTACTAGAGTGAGGTAAAATTACGCGCCCTAGCAAACCTACTCACTTGTAAAAAAATAACCGTGTTTGCTAACCACATACATATGTATGTGGCTAATCTAATCATGATAACATTCGATATATTTACTTACTTATGCTCCGGCAAAATGAGTTGACATAAGTATGTATGCATGTATGTAGTTGCTATTGAAAGTGTCAAATTAGCTAACTGTGATGGATTGATGTTTTTACAATTTAATAAAAGTCTTAAAATGTCTTAAAAGTGTTAACAAATTGAAATTAGTAATACCCAAATCACAGAATATATGCAAACTTTAAAATCCAAGTTGGAAAATAATCAAACGTTGATATAAAAAAAAATTAAATTAATTTCGCCTTAATGGTGCAATTGTTGCAAATTTATGTTGCCACACACCCTAAAATCAGTACTTGGTAATTAGAATGTTACTCTCGCTGTATATTTTTGAGACCTCTTCAAATTCGTATCTTTAATTGGTTCGAACCGATGGCCGATAAAATGCCTGAATATAGGTAAGAGATCTCAATGCAATGAATTCTCCGGCGTGCGCTAGTACCCGATATTTTTGCAACGCCTGATTATGTTGGTTGCTTCAAAGACGCGGCAAAAACGGCCAAGAACATTACCACTCTCCCGTACTAGCGACAGTCGAGTTTACACATGCAGAACTGCACCAGTTTTATGTCCGGAAAAAGACTATTATTTGGGAAAGGTTTTTCGCCGTTAAAATAACAATAACAACATTACTGCTGTCAGTGAAAGTGTTAATTTGGAACCTTCTGGTTAACGCGATCAAACTCGCTTAGGAACTCAAAGCTACTGACCTGACTGGTATTAAATACTTTTTGTTTTCTGATTAGGTAGCAGAATTCTCCCCTTTCGTATTCTCAACATATGAATTGATATCGAACTAGTGGAAGGCTTAAACCGGTTTCTAATGACTAATGGATTTTCCGAGGGCGTTTTCGTAAATGCATTGGACGGTTTAAGATTGTCTGCCATTGGGCAATCTATTTTGTGTAACGTATTATATTTTGTAAATTTTACCGCGGACGGATTTCAAACCCACGTCGTACTTAAAATACGCATATAAATCATATTTCAATGAAATACGTACAGTGAAACCACATTATCTTTAAATTACAACAGCAACCTCTCAGAGACCGTAATCGATTATGTGAACTTATAATACGCATTACAAATATAAATACACACATATGTATGTATTAGTAGAATAAAATTAAAAATATTTTGTAAGCATATCGTTGCTCAATTTTAAAAACATCAATTCACAATCCACCAACTGGTGCCACCAAGTCTGGCGCGTAAGCAATGCAACTTTTACATGTCTACATGACGGCGGAGCTAATCAAATGCTACATATCATTAGGCTATCAAAAGGCACCTATCAATACATAACGCCTCCTCGCCCTCCTATATACTATGAAAAATACCAGTAACCCCCCACAATGCGTAAAATTCGGCATTATGTTGAAAGGCGCACAAAGCAGCAATCACACCGAATTTGTTACGTTCTTCATTAATATCAAAATTTTTAATTTCTTCTTAAATTTTTAATTTTCTGAAGAATGAATTTGTTAGCCAACTTCATTTCTCAGCCTGCCATCTGTTTATCTGGCGATATTTGATATTTTGGCAGTGCTTCGAAAACCAAAACATATGCATTTGTTATTTCAATGATTGATTGATTGATTAAATCGAACTCATCATAAAAAATGTTAAAAATGCTAATTTTAAAGAAACTAGTATTACTTTAGGAAAATCAAATTGCTACGGGCTAATGATCACAAATGCATATAGAAGCAAAATATTCCATCATAAAACATCAAATTTGTATGATAAGATTTTGGAACCAGAAATCCCCCACAAAATACAAATAGTTGGAAAAATACCAGTTTAAAATTAGAATTTACGAACGGAAAATCAACCAGTGTAATGGAGATTAAATTTTTACGATTTATAAATAGACCTTTATTCATTATACATTATATTTATCCATTTATTTCTTATTTTAATCCAATTAAATGGTTTCTGTTCATAATTAAACTAGATGTCTCCTGTTTATTGCACTTATATTTTACTTGGGAACATAATTTATCGATAGTATATAATATGAATAATAAGGAAGTGGTAAATGTGGGAGCAGCCGAACATTAACTACTCGCAATTTGTAAGTATCGTATTAAAGATATGTGAGACATTTTAAGGGGCCTACAAAACTTAGTTGCATTACAATATCTAGTTTAATATCTGAAATATGTACTATAAAATGTGGACTGATAGAAATCTATACATTCCGTATTTGGAGACCAGCAACCATTCAACCACATCTGTATAAGAGTTACCACTTGCCAGGTGCCGGAATTACTGTAAACTGTTGTTGTTGTATCAGCAGGAAATAATCCGCCAATAACTTCTGCCGAGTTGACAGTCCTTGGTCGGGTAAAAATGCGGGCCCGCTCCGGTTACGTAAACTTGAGTGCTGTGGAAACGGAAGCTCTATTCATATTTGTATCAGACTTTATTTTCTTCTTTGTTGCTAATATATTGTATGGGTATATAAGCTGATTACGTTTGAAGGAAAGTGGTTGTAATTCGATTTCACCCATATTCAAACTATGCCGAACGCACATTATGTGATTTAAATTAGTTGACTAGTTTGTGAGTTAAGACTAGTTAAGATCACTAATAATTGGACAAGAAATGAAGAAAGATATTTTAGATTTAAGGCCAATAAAATTTTTGACAATACACTAAAACTTTTCATCCAAAACTCGCGAAAGAAACTGTTTGATGTGCGAATCCATCTAATGAATCTTCCGACACTCAGTACACCATCTGGACGCTAGGTTGGAGCTATTCGGTAATGTATGCATACTTTCTTTTCTTATTTTCCCCGTTTCCTTTAATCAGACACCAGATGCTTCGGAATAAATTTTTAATATTTAAGCGAATTTCCCAAGATTTTATTTCGGCTCTTACAAAAACGTTGCACGTAAATCCTTATTTTATTATAAGATAATAAAAAACTGCAATTCGAATATCAGATTTTTACGGCTTTACTATGAATAGCATTGAACGGCGAAATTTCCGGTTATAGCAATGACAAAATGGAAAACTGCTTTATCTTTGGAAGTGTTTACTTTGTTGATAAAACAGTGCATCAAATGTTATAAAATACCCGTATTATGGTGTGTGTCTTAGATAATTATGGGTTGCTTTGGACAATTTAAATTTGTTGTCAAACATTATAGCTCAGTATTTCCTTTCTCTACTATTCTTGGTTGGATAATTCTACCACACAGAAAATCAAGCTTATTATACGGGAGACTGTTAATATCAAATCTTAAAATTTATTATTATTTTGGCATTAACTAGTTATCTAAAATTTCATAATTTTTGAAGTTATGTTTTCAACATACTTCAGTTTGGCAACTCTTTTTCGAGATCAGCTGTGTGTCATTTTAAAAATGCTTTTGCGCCGAAATTACCGGTGTTAAGTTGTGCAAATTCATAGCTATTTGTTGATAGGAGTAAATTGAATTTTGTTAAACACGACATTACTTGAATTAAAATGCAGCGCGTAAGATTTGTTTTTTTTAGTTCATAATATGAAATTAAAATATTTAATGCAACGATTTAATACATTTTTTCTTACAGGATATAAGATCGTTTTATAAAAGCTCTGCTCCACAAAAGAAAGTTGGATCGTCGAACGACGATGATGATTTACAGAACAAGAAACGCAAGAAGCGCACTGCACGAGTTATATCCAGCGACGAAGATGAAATTCCAGAAAGTCCCGTAGCTAAAGGGAAAACTGCGGCAAAGAAAAAGCGAACAGATGATAAATCATCTCATAGACCAGCACAAAATAAAAAGCCGTCATTGTCCAAACTGAAAAATTCTCCTTCAAAGAAGCTAAAGCCAGTCGATCCTACTGCGCTTTTCGGAGGTGAAACCTTACGTATTGAGGCCAAGAAACCACCACCTCCTAAAATAGAAGCCGCAATCGAATTAAAAGATGATGAAATCGATAAGAGCCTTATGGAACTAGACCTAGATGAGAATATACGAACAGAAAAAGATAAATTAAGTGGCAAACAGGAACTGCGACGTTCAAAGTCAAAAACGCCACAAAAGAGTCGTAAAGAAAAGCAGACGCCAACTAAGTTGGAAAAATCAATAGATGTACCCGCACCAAAGAAAGTTAAACAAGAAAACGAACAAACTGTTGCTGATAAAACAAAAAAGGAAAAGATAGGAACACCTAAATCGGAAAACAAGAAGGAGAAAAGTACACTCAAAGTCAAAAAACAACTTAGTGAAGATTTGGAAAGCAGTAAGCATTATAATAAATATGTGTAATAATTCATAATATAGTTATCTACACATGTGTATAATTATAGGTGTGCTATCAGACGAAGAACGCTATGAACGAAAACGCATGTCAGCCATACTCTATCAGAAGTATAAAAACAGAGCGAGTGTTATTAACCCTGGCTCAAAAGAAGTTCCGAAGGTATTATTGCTTTTTAGTCTTATGACTAATGTGGTTAAAAAGTATATTTTTAATTCTCCAAAGGGCAAGCCGAATTGCTTAGCAGGACTAACATTTTTAGTAACCGGAGTATTAGAATCACTTGAGCGCGACGAGGCGGCGTCAATAATTAAAGATTTGGGCGGTAAAATGATGACAACCGTGGGTAAACGGCTGAATTATTTAATTGTTGGAGAGGAAGCTGGTCCCAAAAAATTAGCACAAGCCGGGGAGTTCGGCGTAAATGTTTTAAGTGAAGACGGCCTATTAGATCTTATACGCCAAAAATCTGGAGACCTATCAAAACAAGTCGCCAAGGAAGAGAAACAAACAAATCGAGAAATAGAAAAAGCAAAACTCAAACTTTTTAAGGAAAAAAAGGAGGTCAAAAAGGAGAAACACACAGATCAGCATATAGAAAAAGCTCAACACGAAAATCCAATGAAAGAGAAGAAGAGTGATGAGAAACTTAAAATTCCGTCTCCAAAAAAAGGCATTAAAGTGGAGAAATCACCTAATATGGGCAAGAAAGGAGCAGTAAAAAGGGAAAAAATCGAAACTGATGCAACGAATAGTGAAGTAAACAAAGGCGATGTCGAAACAAAAAAAGAAATTGATGATAGAATGCTTCCTTGGGTCGACAAATATAAACCGACAAGTGTGAAGGAAATCGTTGGACAATTCGGACCGTCAAGTAATGTTTCCAAGTAAGTATGTTTCACTCAAAGGCTCTCCCTTAAATAATTAAATAAAATTTATAACATCCACTAAGATTAATAAATTGGCTCTCCAAGTGGTACATCAATCATGAAGGCAAGAAGAAACTACAAAAACCAAACCCTTGGGCTAAAAACGATGATGGTAGCTATTATAAAGCGGCATTGCTATCAGGACCGCCGGGTATTGGTAAAACCACTACAGCTACGTTGGTTTGTAAAGAACTGGGTTTTGATACAGTCGAGTTCAATGCATCAGATACGCGTAGCAAGCGACTTCTTAAGGAAGAAGTAGCAGAACTTTTATCCAACAAATCCCTTTACGGATATTTTCATGGTCAAGACAAATCGGTTACAAAGAAGCATGTACTTTTAATGGATGAAGTTGATGGGATGGCTGGTAATGAAGATCGCGGTGGCATACAGGAGTTGATTGCTCTTATCAAAGAGTCTTCAGTGCCAATTATATGTATGTGTAATGATCGTAATCATCAGAAAATGCGTTCACTAGTTAACTATTGCTACGATTTGC
This sequence comes from Bactrocera minax, assembly GCA_021498325.1. NCBI lineage: Eukaryota > Metazoa > Arthropoda > Insecta > Diptera > Tephritidae > Bactrocera > Bactrocera minax. The sequence continues at coordinate 329,243 of JAKEEE010000101.1, forward strand.
GTTTCAATAAACCACGTATGCAACAGATCAAGGGACGTATTTTAAGTATTTGCTGTAAAGAAGGATTTAAAATTGACAGCAATAAAGTGGATGAAATAATTGAAGCGACTAATAATGATATACGTCAGTCGATAAATCACATTTCGTTATTAAGTGCTGGCAAATATTTAAAGCTGCCAACTAACGATAAAGGTAGTAATAAAACCGCTGAGAAAGACTTGAAAATGGTATTTAAAATTTTTTATATACGTTTTTTTTTTATAAAAGTGCTGAATTAAACTTTTTTTAGGGTCCTTGGGAGGTGGTGCGTAAAGTATTCTCTGCTGAGGAACACAAAGATATGACATTGAATGATAAATGCGATTTATTCTTTCAAGATTACAGTATGGGACCACTATTCGTACAGCAAAATTACTTACAAGTGTCCCCCACCGGTTCTAAGTAAGATATTTGAAAGGTTGAATCTTCAACCTTCAACCTAAAACATATCTTCATTTATTTCTACCTTGATACAAATCAAAGAGTAATCCTGACAATAATGTATAACCAATTACAACATTTATACGATAAGGAGCCATTATTTTATTTTTAGATCGGATATTCCATCTAAGGTAGCGAGCACAGCAGATGCATTAAGCTTGGGTGATTTAGTGGACAAACGCATACGTTCCAATTCCGCTTGGTCACTACTACCAACCCAGGCCATCTTCAGTTCCGTATTGCCTGGAGAGTACATGAGTGGACACTTTACAGGACAAATAAATTTTCCTGGTTGGTTAGGTAAATATTCGCGATCAAATAAACGTAATCGACTAGCCCAAGAGATTCACGATCACACGCGTTTGCGGACATCTGCATCACGTCAGTCCATTCGTCTGGACTATGCGCCTTTTTTGCTGGCGAAAATCGTGCGTCCGCTAAAAGAAATGGGAATGGAAGGAGTGCAGCAGTCACTGGATTTACTAAAAGAATATCATTTGCTGCGAGAAGACATTGACTCACTAGTCGAACTTGCAACTTGGCCGGGTAAAAAGAGCTTGTTGGATGAAGTAGACGGTCGTGTGAAGGCCGCTTTGACGCGTGCTTACAATAAAGAAGTACTTGCATATTCCTATTCAGTGCATGCTGGTGTAAAGAAGAAGAAATCTGAAGCAACCGAGGAAATCGAAGTGTATGGCATGGAAAGAGAAGGAGAAGAAGGGGGAGATGCGCCACTTTCAGATGAGGAGGAAGATAAAATAGAAAATGATGGATTAATAAAGGTAAAACTTTCAATAAGCAATTCGCTAATATAATTAAAAAACATATTTTTTATTTTATAGACAAAAAAGAGCACAGCAACCACATCTTCGAAACCTAAGACAGGGCCAAAGGCTAAAGCTGCTGGAAGCAATGCAGCCAGTAAGAAGTCGGCTGGCAAAGCTTCTACTTCCAAGGCAAAGAAATAATTAGCATGAAATTTGTTTTAAATCAGAATTGAGTTTTCCATGTGTTGTTAAATATGAATAATACAATATTTGCATTATTATGTATTCGTTTTCGCATGTTTATCGAATAAATACAACATATATATATATATATTTCTATTAAATAATTAGTCATAAATATCATGCCACTGCTTCTTTTTTTTTATCTTTATCTTTGTTAGGTGGTAATTCCACATTGACCGCTTGTAAAGCTTCCCTAATCCACAGTGGTACCGATTCACCTTCAAAATGTTTCGCCATAAAATCACAGATGAACTGTGGAAATTGATCGCGCTGGATAGCTTCTCTCATATGTCGCATTAGCCGCAATTGATATGCTACATTGTGTATACTTAACAAGCTACATGATACTGCTTCCATAGCGGCAATGTGATGTAAATATGAGCGTGTATATCTGTTGCACGTGCTACACCCACATTCATCATCAATGGGTCGCATATCGCTTTCGTATTTTTTATTTTTTAAATTAATTTGACCAGCATTTACCAGCGCACAACCAAAACGAGCAGTTCGTGTGGGGAAAACACAATCAAACATGTCAATACCAAGCGCTACGCAAACCACTAAATCAGCAGCGAAACCAACACCCATTAAATATCGTGGCTTTTCCTTTGGTAGCAGATTTGTGCACACATGCACCGTACGCCAAAACTCATGTTTACTTTCGCCACCGCTAAGGCCGCCCACAGCATAACCATGCACTTTACGCTGTATCAATGCATCAGCGCACTTTTTGCGCAATTCTGGATCCAATGCACCCTGAACAATGGGGAATAAACTTTGATCGTCTTCACGAGCGTGAGCAGTTATACAACGATCTAGCCAACGTATAGTACGATGCATAGCTTCTTCAACACGTGGACCGACAGTGGTGGTCTTAACAACATCATCTAACTGCATCATGATATCAGCGCCAATAGTATTTTGAATTTGAATTGAATGTTCAGGCGTCAACATACATTCTCTATTGTCAAATGGTGAGCAGAAGTTTACCCCGTTCTCATCGATTTGCGCCAATTTTAATAAAGAAACCATCTGGAAGCCACCCGAATCGGTGAGAATACCACGAGGCCAATCCATAAATTTGTGTAGACCCCCAGCTTTATGAAGTGTTTCAATGCCAGGACGCATTCCTAAATGGTAAGTGTTGCCTAGGAGTATTTGACAGTTAAGCTCAATTAGCTGATCCGGCAGGAGACCTTTTAGAGTACCCTAAATATAATATAGATTATAATTAAATTTAAGTATTAAATTATGTATTTTACTTGAGTGCCAACTGGCATGAAAACTGGTGTATTGACTTCACCATGACGAAGTGTCATTAGGCCGGCCCGCGCCTTCGTCACAGAGCACTCCGCAATTACTTTATATGTTAGAGGAGGTACTTTGTTTGTCATTTTAACTATATAGTACCAATAAAATAATATTTGCAATCAAAAAACTTATTTATATCCAATAAAAACTCCAGTGTCGTTATTATATATTTATGTTTACATTGCTTTACCGGTAGATGGAATAGAGTTGCCCACTCTAAAAAAATCTTAGCCGCAAAGAAGCTACTACAAACCGAATTGCTATAATTTTCAACAAAACTGGCTTGTCTCAAAAAAATTGTCATTGAAAACTTGGCAACTACGTTTCCAATTCTGCACAAAATTTGTTTACAATTACTTCGAATTTCAATTCACAAGGCGAATTTACTAAAATTTACTAAAATTTATTTGATTTATAAGTTTTATACTTACATTCATCAAAATGTCGAGAAATTTCTCACGACGTACTCCATGTTCTGATAGTGAATCAAATGTTGCCATAAGAGGAAAAATTAAAAGCGTTTACTGCAACAATTTCGTGTAAATATCATCGTACTTTTTCAAAGTTTGCAAATAAAAAATAAAAATTTTGTCTCTTTTAGCACATACGGGGAGTGTATATTTTATCCAACAGAATATCTTAATATAATTATAGGACCAAACGGTACCGGGAAATCAACGCTAGTAGCGGCTATAGTGCTTGGCTTAGGCGGTAAACCTGAATTGTTATCACGTTCAAGTTCTATTGGTGATTATGTGAAAAATGGGCGCGATGAGGCCATTATTAAAGTTGAAATCTACCGTGATACACCTGATAAGTCTACGATTTTCGAAAGGAGATTTCAACGGAATGGTAAATCGACATTTAAAATGGGGGAAAATGTCGTAGTGGAGAAAATATACTTGTCAGAAATAATGGAATTTAAAATTCAAATTGGCAATCTATGTCAATTTCTGCCCCAAGATAGAGTGCAGGACTTTGCCAAAATGGATCCACAAACAATATTTATAAATACCGTGTATTCGGTGTGCAGCCATGAAACGATCAATACTTTCGAAGAATTAAAAAAAATGCGCCAAGGCCAGTTGACTGAAGGTGATGACGTTAGAAAGAAGAAAGAGGAATTGGAGCAGTTACAAGGGAATTGCAATAGGTGAGTACACTTAAGCAAAGTAAACCATTACGTATCAAAGCATTTCGCATTTTTACAGACTCGAGCAACATTTGGACCGTTACAACGAACAACAAGAATACCAAAATAAATTGGATGTTTGCGAGGCCAAAAAATTACATCTGGATGCACGTTTTTTAGGAGAACAAAAAAGGCAACAAACAAAAGATTTATTATTAGCTAAACAGAAACTTGAAGAGGAGCAGAAAATATACGATGTTATTATGCGGCGTCAAAGCAATATAGCGAAAACTTCACAGCAATTTGCTAGATGTGTGGCTCAGAAGGTAGCTTTGTATATAATCGAATTAAGTTTCATACATAAATTGAATGGTATTTATATTAGGAACAAGAAGAGCAAACGATTGTGTCAAAAAAAGTCGAGGTCGAGGAGCATATAAAAGAATTAAAAGATCGCATTGAGCAGGCACGAACAATGTATACGGTTTGTTGACATCATAACACTTACTATAACAGAAAATAATAGTTTGTTCTTATAGAAAAAGAAACGCGAAAAAATAGATTACGATAAAGACTTGCAAGAAGAAACTAAAGTATTGGGGTTGCTGCTGCAAGATCTAACCAAAGCGAATGAAAGTAGTGCAGAAAATGACTGGAAAGCTGAATTGAATTCTCTAGCTCAGCAAATACATAATATGAAAGAAGATCTAGCAGAATATATGAAAAAGCGTTTGGAGATTAATAGCGAATTAGACGAGAAGTACGCATCAGAAATAGGTTTTCTAAAGAGACGATTAGAGCGCGCATATGACGTACATGCGCAAAAGTTTGAGGTGACAAGCGTTATAACTTATAAAACTAAAAAATCAAATTTAAGTAACCAATTTTTATTTTCGCAGTTGTTACAAGCAAAATTTCCAGATGTTCATCGAGCAGTACTATGGTTAAAGGATCATCAGCACTTGTTTAAAGGCAATGTTTACAAACCAATGATCTTGGAGGTAAATAAGTGCAGTAAATATTAAATTTTGCACTTGGATATGAATTTGAATTTTGCAGTTAAGCGTACTAAATTCCGAACATGCTAAATATTTCGAAAACATAATTAGCGTAAGAGATCTACTTGCATTCACTTGTGAGGACAAAGAAGATGTTTCATTACTTGTGAGTGAATTATGTGTTAAACAGAAACTACACATTAATGTTGGACATGCTCCACCTGCTAATAAAATAAATTATCGGGCTGATATACCAATCGAGAACATAAGGTGTGATTATAATGAAAAAGTTGCATACATTTTATCATTTTTTCTTTCTTATTGTACTTAAAAAGATTTTGTGGTTTTACTGCCTATTTAATTGACTTGATTGAAGGACCACCTGCCATAATTAATTACTTATGCAGTCTAAATAGGATACATACTATACCTATTGGAACAGCTGATGTTAATAATAAAACTGATGACATTCCAAACAACATAAATATATTCTTTGGTGGTAAAATAAATATAAAAAAATAGCATAACTTTAATATATGTTATTGATAATTGCGATTAATTTTTGTATACTAGGTAATCAATGTTATTCAGTCAGGGTTTCCAAATATTCAGGTGAAAAATCCGTTATGCAAAAACAAATCAGCGGTAAAAACCTATTGACTAGTAAAAATACGAATGAAATTTTACAAAATGAGGCACGGTAAGGATTTCGAAAATCTATTTTCGAGGCATGCACATAAATATAAAAAAGAATTATATGTATACAACTATTCCCAAAAATACAGCTTACGTGAATTAATACGGGGCAGTGATGTTTTGAAAAACAAACGCACGGCTTTGGAAGCTAAAATCGAAGTTATAAAGGTTAAACGCGAAGAAATAATGGCCAAAATCCGCACAATCAAGAGCAAACTGGAGGAGAAACCCAAATTAGAGGAGGCATGTCGACGACAGAATGACAAAGTGAAACAACTGAAAAACAACGCTATTAGTGCGTAAAACCCCCTCAACTTACTAACAATAAAAAAATTAAGAGTTTATGTTTATGTTTTGTAGGTTTGCCCGAATTGGAGCGAAACTTCACAGAGAAGGTGAAAAGTTGTTTGCAGCAAATCATGCAGTTACAAAATGAAAAAATTCAGATCTTAAAAAATCTGCAACATAATTTGGTTGATAAAAAAGTCGCTGTTCTGAAAGAACGAATATTTAAGCAAGAAAATGACGAATTGATTAACAACATAAAGGAAGCCACAGATAACAAGGATCAAGCAACGGTAATTTGCTTGTTCTTATAGTAACAGTTTGTAATGGAATTCTTTATATTTTTTTATACCTAGCGTGTGGTCGAAACCATAACGCGAGCATTAGAGAAGTCTCAGCAGCAATTGGAAACAAAAGTTGCAGAGGCTAGAAAGGCTAAAAGAGGCTGTAAATCACTCGAGCTCTTTAATCAGCTGCCAGATACTATGGACGAATTGAAAGAAGCCATAAATGAGTTCAAAGGACGTTTAGAATGCATGGGAGACGTGGATCAGAATGTAAAAAACACTAACATAATTTAATTCATTTATATATATATATATATTCAGCAGCGATCTAATTGCGAAAAAAAATATACATACACAAATAAATATATGTACTGTGATATATATAATATATAATATTATATATATTTATTAGTATATTATTAGTCTATATTATTATATTATTAGTATTAGTATTATTAGTATATATATATATATAAATGAATATTATATATTATATACATATCTGTATATGTATATATATATTATTTTTCGTTATTAGATCGCTGCAGAATTCAAGCAGACGTGTGCAGATATCGAAAGAATTAAGAATGAAATGCAGAATGCCGAACATAATCGTCACGGTTTGGCTGCGCAGATAAATACATTGCATGTACGATGGTATCCCGAAATAGAAAACATTGTGATGACGCTTAATAAGCATTTCAGTGATTTTATGACTTTTATGAATTACGTGGGTGAAGTCAAGTTGATCAGGCGCGATGAGGTACATACATTCATAATGCATATTTAAACTCAGACCTTAATAATTCCGTTATACAGTACGATTACGACACATACGGTATACAAATCATGGTACAGTATCGTAGTAATGCACAATTGCAGGCGCTCGATCGACATACTCAGTCTGGCGGTGAGCGCGCGGTTGCGATTGCGACCTACAGTTTGTCGCTGCAACATATAACGCACGTTCCTTTCCGGTAAAACTGTTAACATTGTGAAAATGTCTGGAATTGTTTACCGGTTTTTATTATCATTACAGCTGTGTGGATGAAATCAATCAAGGTATGGACGCTAAAAATGAGCGAAAGATATTTGAAATGCTTGTGAAGGAAACAACGCAAATTGGACGTGCCCAATATTTTTTCGTTACCCCAAAGGTAAGTATTTTTTCCTTTTTTCTGTAAGCATACTTTCCCTATATGAATAATGTTCGAAATTATTGCAGCTTTTACCAAACCTGATGTACAATGAACGCATGTCGGTACACATAGTATTCAATGGTAAAATGGTAGAATCACAACACATCTTCACATTCCAAATATAAAGTATTAAATTTTATTCCTAATATTGTTGTTTGTATTATTCTTTAAATCTTATGAAAAATTATGTTTTTAATTTAATCAAACAACCAAATGTTTATTACTCCATTTGTGATTATGCTAGTTTTAGAGTTTAAACATCGCAATTTATTGAAATTTGAATAATTTGTTCCTCTAAGCGGCATTCTTTCCTCACTTTTGTTTAATTTTTAAATTTTAAAATACCTTTAATTTTTCAATAGAATTTCACATTTCTTTAAAATCTTCCAACATTCATTACTCGAAGAAATTGTCAATGGATTGCAATCATTGGTATTGGTATTGGGTACTTAATAAACGGATTTTCAAAGTTCCGGTAGACTTTATACCATATGTAACGTTAAATCTGTGAGATATCGTAATGTAATTCGAGTATTATCTTTCCATGATAATAGTGTACTCTGGTATCAAAAATTGATGAAATCGGGTAAGCACTTCCCTTAGCCCCTATGTACCAATTACAAGGATTTTCAACCTCCGGGTAGACTTTATACCATATATTTCGGTCAATATGTAAGATATTTTAGCAAAATTAAGTGAACGTGTAATATTGGATATACCATAGTTTACTGCCGAAAATGTGTGAAATCGGTGAACGAATTATCCCAGCTCCCATATACTACGTATAATGACTTTCGTTATTCGAGCAGACTTTATGCCGAATATGTCGGTCACTGTGTGGGCTACCTTAAAAAAATTGCGTGAAAACATTTTCCCTAATATACTTGACTAATGAAAATAGTTAATGTGATCAGTCCAGATCTTCCTCTATTTCAAAAATGGCCGATATAAGAATTCTTGACTTTACATATGACTTTAAACCGTATATGTTGGTCAATATGTGTGATATTTTAATGAAATTAAGTGGATATGCTTCCTTAAACATAACGTGGTTTCATGCTAAATATGAAAGAAATCGGTCTAGACCATGGCCTAACCCGCCTATTCCTAATATAATGATTTCCTTTTCTCTGGATAACTTTTTCCTCATGTATCTAATATATTCAATTAAGCCACTTTGGTTGAGTTTATATCGCCTATATCTTATTTGAGTTAATTTGGTAGATTGTAATATAAATATCTCGGACACGAAGCAAGATAGAGTAATGAAAGTACGGGAGTCTTGTAGTCTTGAGTCATGGCGATGTCCTGTAATATAAGTTAATAACTTATCAAATATGATTGGTACCAATCATTACTTGATACGTACTTACTACGTTGGTTGAACTTACCAACTATCCATTTCTTATCGTCTTATATACATACTTTTTACTATATGTAACGAATATTTTCTATCTTTGAAAAAAAACTAAACTCTTCTACCTTTATTATTACTATATACTTTGATTTGTAATTCGATTTTTGTTTCTTGATATGAAACCGTTATTTCATGATATCTCGGAAATGTATCGACAACAAAATTTTTAGGGATTTTCTGACTCACCGGCCAATTTCACTCATTATACATTCATCATTATATTTTTATATTTTTTTTAATAAACTGTTAAATTCAAGGAAAAAATTAGTAAATCCCAGTCAACCATAAAATATTGAGTAAAGTAGCTTTTTAAAAGGCTTTAGTATAAGTTATAGTCCAGAACTAAGACATAGTATAAGAACCAAATCTACAATATTAAGCAATATTTTCAGCACTTGCATATCTGCTACGTAATTGGGCTACATAATTAACGGTCATTGTACTTTAAACAGCTACATGCATATGTACATTCATATAGTTACATATGTACATAAATATAAGTACATGTGTAATAAGAAAAACTAAAGCAAGCCAGGATCTTACTCTTAAATTGTTACGTTTAACTGTCTGTAACTATTCATATTGGGGTTGCGAGCAAACCGGAAACCATTTGCTGATTTGCATGCAACAACGCAACCGGGGGTAAAGTAGCTATGGCAACTTTATTCCATATCTGCGTAATATATGTAAACAAAACTTAAATACTGTGCCTCCTTTGAATTATTACAATGCTGGCGACTTTTTCATACCAACGAAGTGATGTTAAACACGCACTCACCTTGCGGTTCCCCATGTAACCCTCTTTGTCCTTATAAATGTGTTGTATGCGCCTGGGGTTAGTGCAAAGCTTTATGGATTCAACTTATTTAGTTGTCATTTTGTCATCGCTCAGGTAAAGTAACATTTTTTGTAGTTTGAAAAGTCAGAATATTCTAATTTGTAAACAAAAAAGTACTGTTATTGCAGTCATACAATAAATTTTATATAAAATGTGTGTTTTCGTAAAACCGTGCTTCCTTTGCGTAAACCTGCTCTTCCAAGTGTTGGCAGCTCTGGCTTCTGGACACGGGAACGCCCAGGAAACATTATTATTATTATTCAATTCGAGCCACACCACATACACTTTCCATCATTTGAGCGAATGTAAACATAACGAGTTTTATGATTTGAACATATTTTCGTGTGTCGCCTGCAGCAAGGAGGAGGAAAACTTGCAATCAACGCCAGATAGTAAGTATTGATTAAACAGATTCAAATACAAAACCTATTACCCAACGATATGAAGTTTATTTTTAAAATATGCATACATATGGAACGAGCTATGCATGTAGATGCCTTACATATTTATGTGAGCTCAGATGTATTTACCGTGCATGAACTGCACGTCCGATTAATCAATCGACGTGTTTCATTTCATACAATTAACACAGTTGACGACGTAGTTGCCAGTTACCAGATTTTGTAATGAAATGTGACCATTCTCATACCAGTTCAAAACATAAGAAAGATCTAGCTGGATTATAGAGCACTGGTCTAATATAATAACCCATTCGAAAACCGTTCTTAAATTGATAAAATACTGAGGATTTTCTAGCTAGTTGGATTTCTAGTTGAAAACCGCTACATTTTCTGAATAGTTTTGATAGAAAATAGACCTCTAAGTTAAGGTTTCCATCCAATCCACTATTGTGCGCCAACCGTTTTTTTTTTTATTCACAAATTGACGCCAATTCGAAGAACAAATTGAAAGTGGTTTTTATTTTCCTTTTACTATAGGCATAGCTAATCGTATTTGAGACCTTTAAATTATTACTACCGCATCTCTTGTTTCTGCACTATACATACCTATACGTTTTACGACCGGTCAAAGCCGGCCAGCCTCAGTCCGTTAAGGAAAGTTTTGCTAGGGAGTCAGAATTTTCCGAAATTGACACCAAAGATCTCTTTTTATACCTTGTTGTTGAAGTCACCTGGTACGATTTTGACATCGTCATTGGAATAAGGTTTCTAGGTGCATTTCAATCGTTCATAAAATAAATTTTTACCCGCACCATTCCGTTCTTCATCCTCCTAATTTCAAGATATGTCGAGAGACCAACAAACTGTTATTTTCTTCAGTTAAAAATTTTTCCAATTACGCATTTTGATCTTAATACCACGAAAAGCAAGGTGTAAGTGTGATATAACCAAAAACATTTTTTGAAAGATGAAAATGCCATGGCCATCACGAATTTAGGGTATATAGTGAAACAGATCCCTTCTTCCAATGTTCAATGACTTTCACACATACATCTCGTTCAACCTGTGCTATGCCCACATTAATCCTTTGAAATCGTCAAAACACCTTTAAAGAAAAGATATATGGTACATCAGAGTCAATTTAACAACAATAACAACTATTACTCATTTCAGAGTTCTCCTGCGAGTGTGCTACCAATCATGTGACTGTTGCCCTCTACGACACGCAACATCACAATCCGTTATGTGCAGAAAAGTGCTTAGACTTATTATCGACCGACAATGGTTGTCAAGTTGTAACAACCAATTCCAGTAAAACAGATTGTGAATTCAAATTGGTTAACTTTACTGAAACCTACAACTTCTTCGGGCCACGATCCGTTGTTTCATCAAGACCGATACGCCTAACACCAGCCGGCTTCCAGGCGAATAGTATTTGTAATATTTGCGATTTGAAATATAACTACCGTTATTTGGACTACTGTATTGCAAATGCCGTGCTCAAACCATATTTGAAATACAACTCCTTTTGGCAATCGATCAACGTTAACGCTATACATTTCGGTGATCTCAAGTTCGTGGTCTTCTTCTGCTTGGCTCTACGCAATAACACTGCCTGTAATCAGCTGGCAAATCTCTGTATAATGTCTCACTACTCTGTGAATAAAAACTCGCCTTGCAGTGCATTTCTGCTGACGCAAGTCTCCGATGTGGCCATCAAGTACGCCAGCATGGACGAGCCCTTGCAGGCGACGAAGCCGTCGTTATTCTACAAAAAAGGTACACAGACCGCCAAGGTGTTAACGGAGCCTCTGGGCATTAACGTGAGTAATGTTGCATTTATCAATCGTGACTCTCAAGTGATTGAGATACATACACACAGCACATATGTATATGCACATGTGCATAAAATGTATTTCTTGTTTCAGCCGAAGCAGCTGCAACTTTTCAGCACTGTTTATCATTTGGACGGCAGTTTGCGGCGTTGGGGTGCATTTAAAATGAGTCATGTCAATTTATGCCAAATGCATGCTCAAAGCGATACCGCCGATTGGAAACCACAACAGGAAATAGAATTTGCAAGCTTCACCAAACCGATTCGCTGCGAATTGACTGTGGAGAATCTGATTGATTTGGCCAAAATTTTCGCGAATAATAATTTTGTCAGTTTATTTTTGAATATCTCCAACGAAAAGAATCACGGTGTAAAAGGCGATAGATTGCAAGTGCTGCCGATATTAATTGAGGACATTGCACCTGAGAATTTGGTAAGTGCGAAAATTTGGTATATACGGGAAAGCGTTTTAAATAATAAATGAATGAAGGGTGAAGTTTTTTATACATCTTGGTGGAAAGATTCAGCGAATTTAGCGGATTAGCTAGACTTGATATTAGTGGTCTTGACAAATTAGTGAAGGTTCAAAGCGCTTCGTCGATACATGAGGGTCTTTTGATCCATATCACAAAGGACAGGCGTTCACAGCTATCCAAAAGGGATCCTTCGTGACCTTTGCCTTGAGGATCGTCCCTGAAATCTAACCGGAAGGATAGGTTGAAATTTTGTTTTATAATTCCGATCTTCTTGCCATTCTTCATCTTTCTGAATAGCAAATAAGAAACGCTGGGGAACAGATTAGGGTGATCTAGATCCAGATCTAGATCCAGAACATCGAAACCTTCTTAACTACAAAATGTTCCCTTAAAGATGAATCTATGTAAACGAATGATTATTCTCAGCTAACCTTTCCTCTATGACATCTCAGAACATCTTCCAATACAAGTTTTTAAAATGAAATGATTGCCGCAGTATAAACCACCTTCAAGTATGATTTTACCCAGCAAAGAGTCCACATAAGATTTGGTTAAATTCTCCTTGCGGGAAGGAAAAACAACTGGAACTTTCGTTTTTTGAAAAAAAAAAAAATATTCATTCGTCTGCATTAATGTTGTCGCCTTCAAAATAGTCTCCATGTATATGATGATATGATATTATGCACTTATGCCAGCGCTGCTTCCAATCGTCGAAACACTTCTCAAACTCGATTTTTGGATAGACTTTAGCTCTTTCAGCGATGCGCTTTTTATGTCATATATACTTCTAAAATGACGGCCCTTTAAGGTTCCCTTTATTTTTGGAAATAGAAAAAAGTCACACGGAGCCCTGTCTGGCAAATATAGAGGCTGGGGCATCGTTACAGTATTGTTTTTGGCCAAGAATTCACGAGCAAACATCGAAGTGGGAGCGGAATTGAGCAAAAGTGAGCAAAAGCCATGCATTTTTTTCGCAAATCTGGGATTTTTTTTTTGGATTGCTACCCGCCAACGTCGTTGAACTTGTAGGTAATACTCCTTATTGACATTTTAATCTTGAGGCAAGAATTTATGATGGACTATGCCATTAAAGTCGAAGAACACAGTCGAAGAACATTCCCGTTATTTTCTGAACATATTTCGTAAATCCACCTTCGATAGTTTAACTTGCGATGGTTTTTTTTCTCGTTATGCGAATTTTTTTAGCAACATAGATTAATTAGCAACATTCTCATTCGCAGGGTGCTCAAGCAGCGGAATGGTTATTGGTAAAACGGTTCCAGCTGATCGAAGCTCAACCTCGACATGTTCGCGTCTACGATCAGCAGTCGAAATATGAAGACGACTTTAAGCTCTCTCTTTACCGCAGCATAAGATATGTCGACTCTTTTGAAATACATTACGAAATTCATGAGCACAATCAGATCGGCATACCGTTAGTGAAGTTACGCTATCGGCACATTGACATGAGCGCCAATGCAACACTGAATGCAGTGCATCCATTTAAATTGCAAATCACTTTTGTGCGCATGGGAGAGCCTACACAAAGGAAATTTATTTTGGAAGTGATGTTGACTGCCTTTTTATTCATCGCATTATTGATGGCTGTGCTACAAATGCTTAACTATAGAAAACGCCATAACGTCTTAACAACAACAATAGCTGCGACAAATGAATGCTGCGCACCATCTTCTTGGTTGCTGGAAGCTCTGTTGCGCTTCAGTTCTTACGCGGCGAATGCATCATTATTGTGTTTCATACTCTACATTCTTGTATATCCAGTGCAATTTCTCACACAGCGCTCCGTTGCGATCACATTGCCTATCATGAAAGACGATCAACGCTCATTGGAAATTCTAATTTATGTAGCCGTTCTTTTGAAGGTAATCCACTCGTCTGCTTCTTAAGTACGTACATACAAGGGAGAGTACCATTAATTTGCTTTCATTTCTTTCAAGTTGATATTTATTTGCGTGCATTTTTGGCGTATCAGTCACTTTGATCTGTTTCTCATTGACTGGGAGCGCCCGCGTAGTTATGAGCCTAATCACTTTACTTTGAAGAATAATCTGGAGACGTCTTCCGTTTGCTCTAGTGTGCGCACGGTTGCCACCGAGAATGTTTCGACTTGGCGCATAATTTTTGTAGCAAATGAATGGATACGTTTGAGTGCGAAGCAGAAGCATTCCGCAGCCCTCCAAGGATTACTGATGCTTCCACTGGCGCAGGTGAATACTTTTCCTAGATATGTATACACACATATAAGTGTGTCATAAATGCTTTTTAATTATAATGTTCCCTTCATAGGTTTTCTTAACAGCCCGTTGGATTAGCCAAGATCTCGCCATACAGCTTTTCTTTATTGTTGCTATTAGTTTTCTGATCTACAGTATTCAACTGTTAATGCGTTGTTTTATTTTGAATCGGTTTTTCGGTGATCCTCTACAAAAATTCATCGATCTTTGCTCATTGTCAAATATATCTGTTTTCATGCTGTTGGAGCAGAGCTTCGGATTTTATATACATGGCCGTTCCCCTAATGGTTTTGCAGATACTGACATGTACTCGATACTGGCACAATTGCATCGAAACTCACAGCATCGCTGCAGTCGCAAAGGTTTATTGGGAGATTCGGATCAGCAGAGTTATATAATATTGCCACCTTTGAATTTACGGTAGGTTCCATAAGAGGACAGATTTCTAGATATTGACATCATCAATCAAGTAATATAAGTGTTAAGTATATTTTTGTATCAGCGATGGTGATACGAGGATAGGTTGTTAAGATATTTCCGAAAAGAAGAGAATACTTAATATAAGGTTAGTGGATGAATCTTAACGAATGAGTTGACCCGTTTTTATTGTCGATAACGGGGCTTATGGCATTTCGCTTACACTTCTTAGAGATATCACCAGTAAAGTAATTCAATTGGGATATATTACTGACACACATATTTGAGAAACTGAGTTCCGGTTATGTTAGGTTTCGAGGCTGTTGAAACACCGGTTCACTGGATTCACAATATAACTAAATATATTATAGAAGTTCATGATTAAAGCTAAAGCAAAAGGAGATAAAAAACAACAGCTCGTAATTTAACTTCAGCAGGATTCGTTCAAGTTTTATTAAATAGTAAGAAAAACTTACTGGAAAGGTAAAAAGAAATTTTACAAAAATTTTTCCCCTTATATCAGGCAAATCGGATTAGCTGTTTTCGATTATAGATGATTTGTAACAAAAAACGTATAAGCTTTCGATGGTGTACACAAACTAATCGCAAAATATGGAAAATGTATAAGCCGGTGTCTATATTGAGAACCTCAAAAATTCCCTCATATGTGCCCATAGAGGCAGGCCAAGTTTAAAAAAAATTTAATAAAAGGGAAAAATATCAGTTCAGCTATAAAAAAAACAATCTACAGCTCATAATTTTGAAATTTGATATTGTAAGTTGCCACAATAGGCAATTCTGGACATGCTGAGCGAGCAGTATACCAGTAGCAGTAGCAGTAGACTGGACGTTTAATATACACAACTGCAAATATGATAAGGGTCTCTTTAGGGCTTGTATAAAATTATCATTCTCTCTATATATATAAGTAATTTCTCATTTCACCCTATTTCTTCGACAGCATTTGCTTTGAGAAGTTGCTAGCGCCTTATCAACAATCATATACAATATCGCAGGCACATTTTCAAAAGGAAATCAATACAATCGATGCGGCAATGGAACGCAGCTCAGCGACTTTTAATAGCTTAAATCGCTTTCTTTGCGCTTTTATAGATCACGTAAGTGTAATGATATCCAAAATATTAAAAATAACGGTAACAAAAGCATTCGTGCATATGTAAACGACAATAAGATGTGTTTTCATTACTTCCAGGCTATCAAGGATATGGATTACATTATAAAGGAGAAAACTTTTATTGAGAAATTATTGAATTGTGAATGTGATAATTATTTAACAGAAAGTAAGTGCATAAGACAACAACACATTTTTAAAGAAAACAACAAAAAAGAATAAATAATAAAAGTAATAAAAAAAATAATAAAATTTCAAAAAAAGTTATAATTTAAACCCATTGTAAAAATAAATTCATGGATATTTTTTTAATATTACAGATAAAGGCACATTCTATATTGACAATGCAAAATCTTTTGACCAGTTACTGTTGTACGGCAACAGTTTAAATATATTCATAATGGAATTGGCCGTACTACTAGCGCTTTATATGCTTACAAATAATTTACTAGCAGCTGTGGCAGTCGTTTATATACTCAATAAGGTAAGGTAAGAATTAATACACGTGCCAGGGCAGAGTTATGTAGTGTTACCAGAAAACCCCATTAAGGTCCTAAAAATATTGTTTGGAATTACAAAAATTTTACAAAGACTATTGTTTTTGTTGTGGTGTTAAGGTGGGGGTCTTAGACCGAATATAAACGCAGTTCCTTTCCGATTGTCGTAGGAACGAAAACATTAATTTCCTAGCAACATGTTGCAACAGAGTATAATAGTTTTGTTCACATAACGGTTGTTCGTTTGAGTTATATACAATATATATAAATGATCAGAATGACGAGACGATTTGAATTCCTTGTGACTGTCTGTCCGTCTGCCCGGGCAAGCGATAACTTGAGTAAATTGAGATATCTTGATAAAACTTGGTGAACATGTTCCCTGGCATTCAAGGAAGGTTGATAATGCAGATTGGCATAATCGGACCACTGCAACGCCCACCAAATGCCGTTAAACGAAGACCTATAAAATGCTTTAACTAATCTCCCAATTAAGACCTAAAACTGAAATTTGGTACAGGGAATAACGGTAGGAAGGGGCATCTGGTTGAAATTTTGTGAAAAGTGGGGGTAGCCCTGCCCCCAAAAAGTTTTAGTATACATATCTCACAAACCCCTAAAGCTATATAAACCAAACTTGGGCAGAGCAAACATTTCGAGAAAGTCCTCATATACTGTGGAAATTAGCGAAATCGGAAGATAGCTACGCCCACATTCCATACAAAGGTTACGTTGGAAATAACTAAAAGTACGTTAACTCGCTGAAGAAACATCTCAGAAACATTAAATTTTACAGCCAAGATAGTACTTAATGGTTTCACAGAAATCGGTCTAAAAATTGAGCAACGGGTATGGCACCGCCACTTTTAGTTGAAATCCTTAATCTAAGGAATTACTTAACCAATTTCAACCAAATTTGGATTGTGACATTATATTTACACTGTTATGTTACGTTGTGGAAATGGGGGAAATCGGATTACAATCACACCTACTTCCCATATATCACAGTTTTAAATTCCATACGATTTCTCCACCTTACAGTATATAAATCAATTACCAATGAAGACATAAGAATAAAACCTTGCACAAATAGTGCCCTCAAGGTATGCTATTTCCAGCCCAAAAATGGTGGAAATCGAAAAATATTTTTCAAACCCAAAATACCGAATATGTGGACCTAGCGCTAATTTCTGACTTTGAATATTTTTCTGACAAAATGGGTAAAATCGGATAAATACTACCCGTAGCTCCCATACACCTAATATAAAAACTTCAAGCTTCCGGTTGGCTTTATACCGTATATATCGGTCAATATGTATTTTATCTTACCAAAACATAAACCGTATATGTTGACCAATATGTGTAATATTTTAATGCAATTAAGTGGATATATTCTCTTAAACACAATGTGATTTCGCGCTAAATATGAAAGAAATCAGTCCAGACCTTGGTCTAAACCCCATGTCCCTAAAATAATGTTTTCCGATTCTCTGGTTGACTTTTTCGTAATATACCCAATATATGAAGTTTAGCCCTTTTGATTAAGTTTATATCACATATTTATTTGAGTTAATTGGGGCGATATTAAATATTTAAATATTTCGGACACGAAGCAAAATGTAGTGATAAAACTAAGTGAGCATATGATCTATAATGCAAGTTAGTAAGATACCAAATATGATTATAAAATCCTATCACAATTTCGCCGAATAATGAATTTTCACTTCTTACACATTTTTTAATAAAAAATTTTTGAAATATGCCTTTGATTTTTGAAAATTGGTCAGTATAAAATGTTCAATTACACCCGAGCTTAGCCCTTCCTTACTTGTTAATAACTTGCTTTTTACAGCTTCTGCGACATATCTACATAAATTGGACGCGCCAAAATGTAACAACGAAAACTTCCATTGATGAACGGTTTCTAATATAAAATAAAGGGTACTTTGCGGTCAACACATTTTTCATAAAAATCCAAATTTGTGGCAATGCCAAATCATGTGATATTTACTGCATGATACCATAAATAGGTTTGCATTATTTACATTTTCTTAATAACTTAACGACTTCGAAAACGATATTTCAATAATCGTCGAAGAAAGGAAGAATTCCAATTGTTGTTTTACATTAAATATCCAATTGTTTATTAATTCATATTTTTTTGCTTAGAAATAGTGCAGTAGATATTAAATTTTATAACATATTTCAGATGCATATGCATGCATATGTATTGCCTAAACTAAACCATCTTCTCATCATAGTAATCAACACTTCGCTCACATTAGCATTTTTTTTTGTCAATGTTTATAAATTATAAAACTATTTCTACCATAAAATCTACAAAGTTTAGTTAATCATCTGCACAAATACATCCATATGTATTTTTATATATGTTGAATTTGTGTTTAGAATAAGCTGCAAGAATACTTATAAAACATCATTATGTTAATGTACATAAATTTGCATGAGATTTGTGTATTCATGCAATTGCGATAAATTGAAGATGCTAAAAATTGCTGCGTACAAATTTAACCCCCATTGTTTGTCGTATCATTTGATATTTGTATCTGCAGACAATATTTTTGCATTACAAAGGTCTTCCCTTCAGAAATTATGCTTGTGTTTGTCTGTAATTATGCATATTCAGTATTTGATCGTATTGTGTTTATTACTGATTGTAATTTATAGTTTTAAATAGCAAAGAAAAACATAATAATAATAATGAGAAAACAGCTACTGGCATGTACAATTATTGCATAAATTATTAAATAAAAATCTTAAATAACATTCATTTGAATTTCAATTAAATTATAGTATGCGTATATGTGTCTATATAAAATGGTCATGATAAACTGGACAATAGTTATGTGTATCTATGTATATATCAAAAGAGAAAACATAAAGATTCAGTGAAAACTAAGGTACTATATTATATTATTTTAAATACTTTTTTGTCGCAATATTATTGATCTACTTTAACTTGGTTATTTGGAGTAGTTTATCAAACTTGTCTCTTAAACTTACGCGTTTACATGTTAAATACTTGGTATGAGGAGTTCAATTATAATAATTCTACGCTATGCTTTTATTTATATTTATAATTTTTATAATTTGTATAATTTGTGGCTTTGCATTGCCATTATCTATTTAGTATAGTTGCAGCAGCAAAAAAACATACGCTTGTATAAATGTAGCTCCAGTTTGCAGTTGGGCATTGCAAAAACTAATAAGTTATATTATATTTATAACTATAAGCACCGAAATGTTCATTTAATTGGTCCTTTCTCATCGTTTTGCCACACTGTTTTGCTTGTTGTTCTAATATTTTATTTTATCACAAACTTACGACTTATCGAAAAGCTGTCAAGTATGGTAAATCGCTTTCGGCTTTATTTATGTATAATGAAAATGCACAATGTAGAACTGCAATAATAATGAATGACTCGGTCTTTAAAACGTCTGCTGAACAATAGCTTAGCATGTCAAACACATTTTATGTGCTAATTTAATCGAAAATATGCTTGACTGTATTGATATGGTTGAACATATGGCATGCTGTATGCCACATATGGTACTTAAGTAAAATACGATTTGGAAAAAATTGGTGTTTGCTAAAATAATGTTCCAAGTTGACTTTCTTGAAATCGTTCCACAGCGGTGTCGCGTTGCAAACGTTGCGTTAGTAGCTAAATTTATTAAAATTTGGTAGTGTTGCTTCCTACAGTTAAATAATTGTCTTTTTATAATTTTACTTAGTTATAATAAAATAATTTTAATTATTTCGCACGCTTTTGCTTCACTTTCAAAATGCAACAATTACATACGAACATATATATTGTGGCATTGTGTGGCATTCGTTGATAGTTTTGTTGTTTTTATATAAATATGTACTTGTCAATAAGCATATTGCATTGCTTGTTTTTGTTTTCAACTCCAAGTTCGTTAGTATGTTTCCGTGATTTATATATATATATACATATATATATATATTTACAATTGAGTATACTTATAGTGCACAACGAATGCTGATTTATTTTTGATATTCTTTTCTATACAATCATGACGTGATTATTTTTTGTTCTTTACGCTCTTAAAATTATTGTAGGGTGCAGCTTTAAGTTAGTTGTTATTAATAAGTTCATTTTGTTTTTGCAAACGGTATTAACTACTTTATCGTGTTTTTTTTTCGAGTTCAAAATTGCAGTTTTATTTTACTTGCAGTAATCTAATTAAATTTACAACATATAGTAGTATTATTTATTTTCAAAACGATGTCTTTCAAATAATGTCTAAAATTAAACAATTGGTGGTTTTCATTAAAGTAATATTTACCGCTTTTTTTTGTCAATAGTATGGGGAAGCTTTTCTATCTTAATTCGATACAGTTTTTGAAGTCAGCTTACCTTTACGCGCTGCCCGAGAGCACTGACATATTTTGTATAAATTCGATGTTATAAAATCATTTCTATTCTAAGCTAAATGAGTACAACCGACTTTTCTCTAAATAGCTCAGCAACCATAGGCATTTTGAGGTTAAAAAAAATAATTTTTTGCTGTTATTTTTCATTTCTTTTGTTTATCTTGCACATGGGTAAATCTAGCTAAATTAAAATTTTTTTCTGTGTATTTTGTCACTAATCTTGTGCACTATCATCCATAATGTGAAAGCCCTTGCTTATGTCATCACATTTCGCCCTAATGATCGGCCATTAGAAAAGTAGGCTCGGCTGCGTCTGTGGCGGGCAACATAGACTGAGAAGCGCAAGCAGTTCTTCACTTTCACTGCCACTATTGATTGTTGCTAGCATGCTGTTAAGTAGCTGATTAAATTTATCCTATTCGGTTAGTTTACGTGATCTTTTCGCCGGAATGCAGGAGTCATCGTCTAGTTGGAATTGTGCAATACAACTCTTTCTACCATTCTCCATAGATGCAATAGTACCGGGTGAAGGTGAGGGGCCGGTTGCCATATTCATGAGACCTGGGGAAGCTGATGACGATGTGGAAGCACTATTATTGCTGATACTTGCGGCATTGTTGCTATTTGTATTGGCATTGCCATTGGTTATGTTCGAATTTGTCTTGGTAGCGAAGTTTGGCAGCCATTTGGATAATTGTTCTTCGAAAAAGTTCTCCAAATATTTTGCATTTGTGAATGTTTTTGAATCCTCCTGTCAAAATTAAGAAAAAAAAAAAATTTTTTTTTTACATGCTCTGGCAAAAAAAAAACATTTCATCGTTAATTTTGCTAAAGAACAAAAAAGTACTTACTTGATAGAAGAGGTATGTGTTTTTAAATATTAGACGCACGTCTGATACAAAGCCAGCAATATCCTTATAATGATTTGGACTGGCCGGGTCTAATCTTGTACGTATAACATCCAAAGACATGGGACTAGAGCAAATTTAAAAGAAATTACTTTATGACTGCTTACAATAACGGCCTTTAGGATTCTTACTTGCAAATAATTTCATAGTAGGCTGTATTGGCAGGCGGTTCTGGCTCGCGGAAATGTAGACTCTGTTCATACTGACAATACAATTCGAGACAAATGCGTTGCATGATCTGTAATTCCAGCCGACTTAATTCGCCGGGTGCTTTCTGTGTGTTGTCGGTGTTATTAGCCAACTCTTTGAGGTTTACGCACAATAGGCATTGCCAACTTTCGCTTTCGTCCGGCAACGAACTGATGGCAGGTATGTGACAATTCTGATGGAATACTTTCGGGCACTTGTCGCAGCACATGAGCTCACCACCGTCAAGGCAAACGGCACACCAATCTTCATTCGGGTCGTCTTTTTGATCATTTTTAGTATTAACTAATTAGTTATCAGTTTATTCGAGCAATTTTATGAAATATTTGTATGTATAAAGATGTTTTTTTTTTTCAGTTTTTATTTTTTGTTTTGGTTTTGGCATTAATGATTAGTATGCATTATTTAAAGAGACGGAAGTTTAATTCGATTACGATACGATTTGATTTGATATGTTTGGAAAAGAAACAAACAAAGCAAAGTTACATGAAATTGTAGATTAAACCAGCATATTACGTATGAAAAATACATATATTGTAGATTTTCGACTAGTAATATACTAATAAACAACACTAAAAGCTGGAAAACTTCTTGAGAGTTTGTAATTTATATATGCAATGCCGTTAATTGTATGCCAATTTGTGCAAGTTTTCCAGCAGCGGATAACATTTAATATACGGATGAATTAAATGACTTGAACACGAATGCAAAACAAAGTTTATATAATCAATCGCATATGTAATCAATAAAATTACGATACAACAAAATTGTATTGTTTCAATTTCGCTGAATTGAAATTAAATCAAGTAAATATTCGATTAAAAACAAACATAAACATATATAATAATACAATATGTTTTGTCCGATTGGTGACAATTTGCTCACCTTCTTGAGTATTGGATAGGTCTGTTGAGCTGTGCACTTGCGGCGATGTTGTTTTGGTACGACCCTCTGGCAACACCTGAACACCATTCGAATCCAATTTGGCAATCGTGGCTATTAGATCATTTATGGAATCGTCACGAACCTTGTCAATCGGTTCAGTGAAATCTTTTGCGTTCTATATTGTTAAAAAAATTAAGCAAACAAAAGTTTTAGTATAGTACTATGCAAAGCATCTGCGCAACTGGGTTACGTGAATGCTTAATTATGCAAATGATCCTACTGCCCACCTCGTTAGTGCTTGGACTCGGTGTCTTTGGATTCGTTGATGTGACATTGGGTAATATGGAAACAGCTGGTCCGAGCCCAAGCGAAACTGCATGCAAACTGGACGCACCATTGCCTTGCATACTATGTGCTGAGGAGCTGCCATTTAGAGGTGTGGTATTCTTTAGAGTATTTGGAGATTTCAAAGAAATTTTAAAGTTTTCTGTTTGGCGGCCATTGGCGAACTGCATTAAAGGACCTTGTTGTGGACAAGCTATTTAATAAATAATACAAATAAATATATATATTATAGGTGAATATATTGATTTACCGTTTGTCTGTTGCGCTGATTGGGGTATGTGCCATTTGGCCATGCTGTGCATGCTGCTCAAGCTACTGTTCATTTGTGGCGAGGCTTGTGGCGGTCCGGAACTGAAGCCAGGCTGACTCCCATGAAACCCCATATTCTGTAAAATTATTTTAAATGTTCAAACTTAGTGATCTAGTCAAACTAAAAAGCAATTATTAAGTTTTAGCTTACATTCTGCATGGGATTGGGTATGATTTGCGGTCGCTGCATGGGGTTTGGCGATGGTATTTGACTGCCGCAAGGACCACCAGGACCGCCCCCGCTTGACATGGCCGCTACTGCGGCTTGTTGTTGCGCGTGACTCGACATGCGTTGATAGTTCTGAAAGCGCGCAGTATTGTTTATATAATTCGGGTTATTCGGTCCACCAGGCGCATTCTGCGGGTAATTCTGATGTTGTTGGCCTGGAGGACCGCCCATAAAATGCGGTCGCATTTGAGTATTCATTTGCTGATGTGGTGAAGCTGCTCCTTGTGGGCCACCAGGATAATTCGGTGGACCATTAAATGATATATGTGCTTGATTGGGACTCTGAGCTGCTTGATTATTTAGTAGGCCACGCAAGCTCATGTCTGAAAATTAATAAAAAATTATGGTCGAAGTTAAAAGATATTTTATAATTCGCTCGATTTACCCATATTTTGAGGATGTGTTGAGGAACTAACATGTGGCTGACCTTGACGTTGCATGCCCGGAGGCATTCCTCCGAAACGAACTATAAACGACAAAAGCAAATAAATTATATAAAAAAATTGTCTAATTAACTGACGCCCACATAAAATGTTTAGCTTATAAATGAGATGGGTGTTGTAATAAATTGCGAACGACATGCTGGCGTACCCTTACCTGCACCCTCGGCAGCATAGTTTCGATTCATCTGCATGTTGTTAAATTGTTGTTGTGCCGAAGCGCTGTTATTGTATATTGGCGGCCCATTCTGAGGTCCATATCCGCCTGGTGGTCCAGTAGGAGGCATGCCAGCGGGTATACCAGGTGGTAGTCCAGGTCGTAATGGTGGTGCCATATTGGGACTTGGCTGCTGGCGTGGCGGTCCATTTGTGGATGGCGCGGGTGGATAAGGTTTACCGTCCACAATAACAGTGCCGAGTTGAGAAATAACTGCAACAGAAAGTAATAAAAATTTATTTCGAAATTCTACATTAAAAATTCTATATCAATACCAGATTTTAATCGTTTTGATAATCGTAGACCTAGAAATCCATGCAAATAATCTAACACCTTAAAATGTGATTTATATAATATTATTTAGATTATGAGACATATTCTAAATTTGGATTTGGAAAATTTTATCTGAAAAAAAAAAAAATTATTGTTGTCCTTGATTTCTATACCGATAAACTTTTGCATCTCCTTAGTTTTCAAAACGAAACGGAATACAGAACATGGCTGAATGTAAAATGATTTCATTCGGATTCCAAAAACATGTTCGAATTGAAAATTGTAAAATTATTCCACCTTTGGCCAAGTTATCACATTTCTTTTCTCAACTGCTAGTCATTGTTGATCACAATTGAGCGACTTTATTATTTATCTTCATTACCATATTTAATATAATTAATTTCGAAGATACTCCATATATCTTCGAACTTTAATTAAATTGATTTCTAAGTAGTATCATTGAGTTTATTTAGATTAACTTGACATTAATTAAAGAAATAATTTAAAATTCTCCTACCTTTTTGGAGTTCGGAAACTTGATTCAACTGTACTTGAATACGCACAGGAATTTCTGGATTTGGTATATCTGCTCGCTGACACTTTAGTTTCTGTAAATGTCGCACCAATGATTTTTTACTTGACAAAATCGCATAGTCGCTGCCCTTCTCCATAGCGTTCTCCATAAACTCGATGCAGTGATCGGTATTGTCGGATAACAGCTGTAACGCGTCCTTTTTCTCGATCAAAACCTTCATTTTTGTATCGCAAACTTCATTCAAACGCATTGCCAACTGCTTGCCGCGCATATTAACTGTATTTGTGATCTTCACTACCATTGCAGTGATCTCTTTAATAAGATCCTTCTTCCGATCGGCAATTTGTTTTTGTCGATCGTCAATCACTTTAGTGGCAGATGAGAGAAGGAAGCGCTTGTAGTTGATTTCCGAGACGAGAGTTTTCAACGCTTGACGCGTCTCGGTGGCAATTTCATGCGCAAACTTATATTTGTGATCGCGATGATCGCTGAGTTGGCAATCACGACATGTCAACTTGTCGCACGTCTCACAGAATAGCGAGAGTTTCTCTTGCGGATGTAGGTGACACATGTGTAGTTTATCTATACCAGCAGCACCAGGCAACTGTTCACTATTGGCTTCCTCCTTTGGTTTAATTGTGTGATCCTTAGTGATCTTCAGTCGTTGATGGGCTTGCACACAACTGTCACATATATATTCGGAACAATCTACACACCATGACGTCGCTATAGCATTATCAGAGCAACTGCTACAGGTGATATTGGCAGTAACGGTCGCTTTGGATGCATCTGCGGAACTGCCATCGGCCAAACTGTTATCACCTGTGGCTGTACATTGTTCAATCAAAAATTGATTATCAATGATAAATTCATTCTGTGAGGCCATATTGCAAACGGGACAATGTATAAGTGGCGGCATAGTGCGATCCAGCTCAGAGAATTTCGTATTCACACATTGTGAGCAGGAAACATGCAGACATTCCAGGAGCTTGGGGCGGTCGTTAATGGCCAGCAATTGATTGCACCATACACATTTGAGTAGGGCAAATTTTGTTGAAGCTGATGACGAGGACTCCGACTGAACATTGCGAGGAATAAAAATTTTAAATTATTTAAAATGCGTTTCAGGTATATACGTATGCACTAAATAATATTATATATTAATAGATAACACTATTTTATTTATGAAAGAAAAGCAAAGGTATTTAATCGATAAATAGATTTTGATTTAACAGTGATTCACAAAAAAAAATATAAACAAATATTATATGAAATGTGGCATCAAATTATTACTCCCTTAAATAAAGTGTGTTATCTTATCCTAAGGACAATCAAGTAATCAAGGAAGGTGCAAGCAATTACTGATAAGATTCTAATTTATCAATGTCTATATAATTCTCTAACTTTATTGGACAAATAAAGATAACTTATCTTATCGAACATTAGTGCCAGCAATATTAAATGCAATATATTTATCCTAATGTGCTTTATTATATAAAACATTTGATATCTTCGTTATAAGTTTGAAAAAGCTGACGTTTTTATGGAAAAATAGGAACATGTGTTTTGATATCTTTTATCGGTAATTCTGAAATTGAGAAAAGGATACAAGTATTTTTAAAATAATAGCGCTATGATAACTTTTATGAAGAAGATTTGTAGCTCAAACCACTTTTAAAGACATGTTAACCAATTTCACGAGATTTTAAGTTTATCTCAAACTTAACTTTAACTTTCAATTTGCTTCAATTTCTTTCAATATTTTGTACATTTCATTATGACTGATTAAACAGATTTCTAAAGCGGGGACAGTAATATAGAAACATAATCGTTTTTCCAAATCTATCGACTTTGAATTATCACAATTATTACTTTATTATTTTGATACATTGGAATTGAATTTTCTTTTATAAATTATATAAAATTAAGAAATGTAAGTATAAGCTCAAAGCGTAACATTGCTAAAGTTCATGGAATACAAAGTAGACAAAGCATTTACACGATGGGTAATTGGAAGAGTGTAGCGGCAATAATTTTTTAAACAATGCTACGTATCTTTCTCTGCCGGCCTCTCGTAAACCTTTTTATATGAACCGCAATGTTGCAGGCATTTGAAGAAGGGTAGTGATGAACATCTTCATTCAATATAATGGTGAATGCAACTTTACTGAACAATAAATCTAAAATAAATTATTAGTAATTTATTTTAAGTGTCCCATCATTGACCTTGCAATGAAACTGACATACACAGCAGATTGCTATGCCCACATTAAATGCTCGCCGTTAGTTCTTCAGTTCATTACGTTCTCTTCTTTTCAATAGCAATCGCAGCTATAAGCCAGAAATTAATTTTCCAGATTGTTAAATTTGTCAATAATACACAACTTACTTTTTTACAACTTACCAGATATAAAAAAATATACATAAACAATGAAGAAAGCAGCAACACAAATGAATTTTGACAGTTCGATTTTGAAGTACATTAATTGACAAAAATTGAACACTTTCTTTTAAAAACTAAATAAATTGTAGATTTAAATTTGTCGATTAATAAAAGTCATTTGACTACTATTCTTGTTGTATTATTCTAACCTACCAGCATTAACAGTCCGAAATATTGCGTCCACCGCAAATATCGCTACAAATTGCGCAACTTAAAACTTTTAATTAAATTTTGCTGCAAAACAAAACTAAAGGATCTCCTTAACTCGTTGTGTGACATAAAAATAAAACATTTTCAAATTTATATAAGTGACAACTTCGAATGTCACAATTGTCTTTAAACTTTCTGAATTCAAGAGACAGAAAATCAATTCCAAAAACTATTGAGTTTCTTGAAAAACGCATTTTTAAGGCCGCTTATCGTTATCTCAGCTCATACACATGAATGATACGCATCCGTGCTTTTTCCAATCAGACATATGTTGACAATACCAACGCTTTCCTGTTAGATATCTTGATACAAATCCAACATCAAACCACCGCGGGGCCAAATTAATCGATATTCGAGATGAGAAAAATACTAAAAACCATTCGTTAATATTGTGTTGTTTAAATAACGCGTTTATTTCCAAATCCAGTTTGATTTGGTAATATCATTGCCTGCACTTGGACGATCATTTGATTGAGCCGGTCATCGCTAAATCGGTATTTTCCACAACAAGTTCGGTGACCGTCTTGGGGATGTCAATTGGTCACCTGAACCGGTAAAATATCGATGTTATACATACAATTTATTAATGATTCTTAATCTTAATGAAATTGTGCTTTTTCACTAAAAATATCACCCTGTATTGCAAATTCGTTAAACTAATGCACGTAAAAGCAACATAAAATGGATGAGTGTTGAAATTTTTCTGAACGAAAGTGCAATTTGTACAGCTCAAATGGAAAACATGGCTTTTGCAATTTATGGTGACTAAGTTTATTCCAGAGATACCGACCATTACACGGCATTAATTTTCACAACTTCGAAAGACTGCAAAAAAAGCTCCGCTGACTTTAAAAGCCAAAGTATGAAAAAGATGAAATAAATTTTGTGCAAAGTCTGCACAAACAATCCATATCGCTTGTCTGTCTGTCTCTCTTCGTCGCTCTCTGTTATGTTTTTGTTGAAATGTTCAACATAATTTCGAAATTTTTCATCATTATGCGTTTTCTTTGCCGTCACATGAAGATTGATTAGTTTTATCTCAAGTTGGAACGCATAAATCTTATTGATTGATTATGTCGTGAGAGTGTATACATATCTACAAACAACCATACTATATAAGTATGTACTCTCATCTATGTTTCAACATGTGCTCCTGTTAAAATATGTATGCAGCAGGAGTACATACATATGTAAGTAGATGCTCGAGCCAAACAAGACAACCCTCGGATGTTTCAGCTGGTTGGATGGGGCTAGCAGGTTCATTTGTGAGTTGGCTGGCTGGCCGACGACTGTTTGTTTGAATGGTTGGTTAGTGCATGACGACAGTGATGAATACTCTCATCAGTTGTTGCAATTTAATTAAAGTCAAGTGCTCTTATCAACATTCCAAATCGAAACGGATATATGTATATACACTCGTAAATATAAGGAGAGCTGAAACAGCAAGAACTTAGCCTTGTTGGTTGTAGCCAAAATAATTGTATACTTGTATAGTGTTCATATAATTTTTATTTCCAAAATTTGATTATCTTCACGTGATTTAACTTTCTGTCGATAAATGTGTCCGTTGTACTACCTTTATAGCAGCTTTGAAGGATCTCCGTTCAAATCGACTCTTCAATATTTAAAGGCTAAATTGAAAGTGATTTGGTACAACAATCTTGTAACATTCTCAAAAATTGATCACGAACATTTAATGCAACACTGTACTGTATTCGAAAATATAAACAATTAGAATTTTACATATGTCAAATAATGCTTCAATAGCAATAGCAATAATGAGCAGTTCTTACCGACGTCCCCTCCTACCATGTGGTACAATGTATACTATTATATACATATATATATTATTTTTGGAATACATATTCCTTAAAACAAATATCAATTGAAGTCAATATCGATTTGGTCGATGACTTTTCGGTCGATGATGATGGTCTGACATTTCTTTTGTTGGCAAAAACAAAAATTTTCCTGCCGACATTGAACACACTTCAAAGGGTTGCATTGGACTTTCACATTCATTGTCAATTAACTAATATTTGGGCAATTAGTTAATTGCTCTATTGTATAGTAAATTGAGTACATCTAATGAATAAATTCCAGAAATTAGCTCAATGACTCAATCCGGTTTGGTTTACTGAATTCCGTTTCTGTTTGGGCATCGTATTAGTTGTTATATTCGTGCTGGCTTTAGCCTTATTACGTCAATCTAAATTAGCAGTTATTTGTTTTTCAAAAAGTATGCCTTACCAGCAGAAAATATCGGTCGAATTAGCGCAGTCATATTCTTCAAACGTACAAAAGCTTAGGTTTTTATATTTCACAATTTTCTATGACACTATTCTGTCGCGCACAAAGTTCAACTGGTTTTAAATCCATTGATAATGTCTTTAACTTACGAACATTTCTTCTCGGATTAAGGAGATACTATACGAGGTGTATTCAAAAAAAAACGGAATTTTGGTTTTCTGAAAAAAATATTTATTCATTCGTCTTAATTAATGTTGTTGCCTTCAAAATAGTCTCCATTCGATATTATGCATTTATGCTAGCGCTACTTCCAAACACTTCCCAAACTCGATTTGTGGGATAGCTTTAGCTCTCGAAATCGAAGAAAATTTTCGTTATTTTCTGAACACACCTCGTAAATTAATCCACAAAAGTACCTTTAACGATGACGAACATTTTTGTATGTTTAAAATCCCTTTTAGTACAATTTGAATATTGTAACTGTGAACTTACTCTATTTAACCTAAAAGCTTTTGTATTTATTGCAAAAGCATTTATAATTCAGAAAATATGAAGATATTGAACGATGTGCTTTACGTGGGTACCTGCCGTTGTACAGCCTTACCCCACGGCGTTCTAAAACACAACGAATCAATATGATGCGTTGATCAGCGCCCCGTCAGTAATAGCTTTTTGCTAAAACCAATGGTACCGATCGGCATTGTGGAATGGACACAATAACCACCTTGGTGGGGCTCGAGGCCTATCTAAAACCTCTGCCGTCCTTTGGTTCCGACACCCGGTTGTAATGCAACTACACGCTGAACTGTACCGCCCAACAGTCCTACCCGCATTCAGGTATTAAACCACACCCACCACGATACTCCGCGAAGGGCCTGCCGCAATGAGCAGGTTGGAGCGACAAGCAACTCCACCGGGCTCCTGCTCCCCGTGGTACCAGATTAAAGTCTCCGGTCAGGCCTTGTAGCCTGGCTACTTCCAGTTGAGTTACCCATTCAACTCCGACTGGTGGCATTTGTAACTTGAACTAAAATGCCTCTTTAAGTGTGTGCATAATACATTTAAAGTGTTATAAACTTAGTTCAAGATCAATACAGCACTATTTCTGACATGGCTAAGCCTATTTTTAGAGCAAAGTCTATTTCAAATGCAGTGCATTTTATGGATTTTAGTCGCCTCTTACGACACGCATGCCTTACCGCGGGTTATTCTTATCTCCCGATCCACAGGGGGAATATGAAGATATGTACGAAATAAATTTTTTTTTGTTGAAGGCTAAGCTATCTATGTTCTACTTAGCTTAAATTTTATGTTTACAAATTAGGTGTCGCCGTGTTAAAAAAAAATCGCGAAGTTGAAAATGCTGATGCTGCAACCAGAGCACGAGTAACCATATTCTGAACAAAGAAAAATCATGCCAAATTTTGCAAAACATAAATAAACGTAATTATTATTTTCTGATTTTAGAACTAGTCATCATTTTGAGCTGTCAAGCGCTAATTGAGGAAGTTAAGCTGACTTCGGGTAACCTTCGGGCCAACCTTCAAGATATATTTTAGACAAAATTATTTCAACTTATATAATTATCTAAGTATGCTATCCAAAAATTAATAACATAACTTAATTTTCTCAAGCTCCAAAATTTTGAAAAACACAAGAAGTTTATTTCAGTTAGGATGTATTTTCACAAATCAATTTGACGGTAGTGTAGATTATTAAAATACAAATAAAAAATTACTAATATACTGTTAGCCTTTATAGATTAAATTAATAATAATACAACAGTGCAAATTGAAACTAGGTCAAGCATAATTATAAACATCAACTGTATCCCTAGAAAAGTACCGAATATTAACTGAAAGAGCATCCTGCATCAAATTCTTAGGAATTTTTCTATCATCTTTGGAAGGAAAAATAAATAAACTTCTTCTAATCTACGGAAAATTGTATATTGAAACTTTAATTTGATTTCATAGCTGATAAGTAAGAGAAAGCAAAACTTTCTGGTACTTAATTAATAAAGATTATAAGATTTCAGAATTCGTTTCCATTAATTATAATTACATTAATTGTTCAAGTACTAGAAATGCCAACAAGAATACATTGCTACCCAGTTTTTGTATCAGCATTCGTATATACACATGCCCATTAAGACGGATCGACTTGTGTTTGTGTTGCACAATAGTTGATTATCGTTTACATTAGCACTTACCGAAGAAAATTTATTAATTATTTTATTTACTTTATTAATTTCCTTTTTAAGTTCTGATTTCCTTAAATAAAATAAAATACTGATTCAAAAGGCTTTTTTGGTATCTTTTAATATACAATAACTTCTTTGCTTGAAATTTTGTGTTATATATATATGTTATAAAAATCCAACTCGTAGTAATTAAGTGTCATAAAACGTGGGTGTTACCCATTAACGTTTACTAACAACGATAGCATCCAAAAAAATTAAGGAAATTGTGCTCAAAAATCATCGCGTTCGTATTAACGCTCCAACAAAGACTCTCGAATGTCTAATGGATTGACCCAATACATTTTTGAAGGGCATGAAGGGCATCGGCCCCAGAAATTAATCATTAGCATGCCTATATTGACTCAGTAAATGGTATGCCATTCAAATGGGACAAATTATCATTATCATTGGGACAAATTGAGAATATCATGTAGCAAAGCCGACAGTATTGTTCTGATGACGCTTTAGTAACGAAATGTGGTTCAATACAGATTTCCTCATCACTTCAATTGCAAAATAGTTTTCTTTAGGACTCCTAAAATTTAAAAATAAAGCTCGTTACAAATAGTAAATGCGATAGTAATTTGTATGTGTTTTATTAAACATAAATCTAAAATCGATCTTCCCTAATGCGAAATTTTCCCTTACGCCCATACATATACATGTATATTTTTGAGTTGCTGCGGCATATTCCTTCAATGATATTTTACTGTACTGCCTAAGCTAACTTACATACATACACTCCCCCAGCTCTTGATTGCTAGGCAGTAATGGATTTTTCATTCTAATTTTTACTGAATGCTTGGCTCGAGTACAAAATGGAAAATGATTACTAATTAAAATTCGATTTGGCTGCCATAATTATTACGTATTTCATGCTGAGAACGCATATTTTTTGTAAACACTAGTACATGAACCATAAGAACCATAAGACACAGACGAAAATGTTGGTGGTGAGCACATAAAAGTAATACTTTAAAACCCATTTGGGTTTTAGAAGCTTTGGAATTTGAAACTTGCTATATAGCAAGCAAGTAATGCGAATAGTTAATTATATTCGAGATATGTACTATATAGTTCGTAAAAATAATTCATTATTTGGGAAGGTGCAATAACACAATTAAATTAATTGATTTTAATAACTTTTATGATCCAATTAAATTATCGACACTATTTTCTCACACGTTCACACTTACCACATACATACATATAATATATACTCAGTGTATGTCGTAACATGTGTACACTGAAAAATAAATATCGCCATTTTAATCGCAAAAGCAGATTTGAGTTCGAAAATATTGTAGTTTATTGCCCCGAAGTTGCATTAATACAAATGAGTTCCAGACTGGCAGACCTTCATTGTATGTCTTGCAGACCTTAAAATGTAGCAAGTTGCACGAAAATTGCTATAATTCACAGGTGTAATTTATTAAAACTCGAAATACCATATTTTATTCAGTTCTATATCAGTGGAAGCACATAAAATATATGAGAGTATGATTTTGTGGGGAAATATAATATGGTCATGCCTGGGTATGTTGGTCTTTCTGTGATGTAGTAGTCAGTACATTCGAATTACATGTACTATAACGACAAACATATATATTTAATATATATTCATGTGCAGACATATATATTCATTAGTATACATTATAAAAATACGGCTGCAGGCATGGTTCAACACGCTCCACTATATTCGCGCAGAGAAAGTTTCCAAAACATTTGTACTGCACATAAATCATTTTGCAACATCCATTTCGAACACGAATTGCGAGGCGTCTACATGATGACGTTGTGCTGTACAGTGTTTGGGTGAAGATAAAAAATTGGACGAAGTAAATAACATTTAATGACTTTCTATTTAATTGTTAATGCTGACTATGTCAAGCAAAATTTATGATGACTAATAAAAAAAAAAAAAAATAAAATATAAAAAAATTAGCTTAAGTGAGATCAGAATTATATTGGTAACTTATAATATAGTTTTAAGGACAGTGTGAGTAGTCAAGGTGACAATGAACACTAACCTAAATAACCTTGCCATGGCAGCTGCGTCTAAGACACCGGAGCGGACCCGCAGTTATATCCAACCAAGGGTTGTAAACTCGGCAGAATTCTGCCAAATTATTGGGGGAATATTGACTGCCGCTACAACAACAACAACAACAACAACAACAACAACAATCTTAAACAAGGTTAAATCAGTAAAATGGTCACACTAGTAAGTAGAGCAGGTTATGTGGAGCTCTGAAAGCAAGTAGTCACAAAATTGAATAGCTTGTTTGGACTCGTCTTGCATATAACCATGATCACCAAAAAATTAGGAAGATATAACGAAATTAAGATTATAGATATTATATATTATAGATATAAGAAAATAAGATTGTCGAAATATAGATATTTCTGACTTAGGCTCAGTATTATAACCGAAGACTAGAAAGATGCCTAGACTTTTAGAGAACAGCAACTCTAAGCCTTCTTGAAAACAACTCATCAGAAAATAAGACATTTTAAATGTTAAGGGCCCCTCGAAGTAAAATAAATACATATAAGAGAATGTTTATACAGTGCATTTTTAATTTCTGGACCAGACGCATGGGTTCTGTAAAACCGAAACAGATTTGAATATCCGGTCAACAACTGTTGCAACAACTAAAATACAAGGAATTATAGAACCACCTTCGAGCGAATTCTGTACCCTTACAGTTAGCGGACAGCTGGGGTAGTTTTTAAAACCCTATTTCAAATATGATCTGACTTTTAAGCAGGCTAAACTTATACTTCAAACGAATGACAACGAAGCAACATACAAATCTTCCAGTTTTGATAAATCTTCGAGTGATATTAGTTTCTGCTAAAGGTTTATTATTGAATATCTTTTATAATTCAAAATTAAAACACGCGGTCCCATAGTCTCTCACCAGTCGTATTACCATCATTAACATAATCACCCCCGCATCATTTACCGGTTCCACAGTCATAGTTGTTTAACTACGAAAGTGTGCAGCTGAAAACATTCCTCTGAAACATCGTTGCAATCGTCTACATCTCTCATGGAAAAACCGAAAAATCATTTATTGTAATATTCAACCGCAACATGGCGAATAAATGAAGAACGTATGTGTATGTATCTGTAAGTATCTATGAATGTTCTGACCGCTATAATTGCTAACAAATGGCATTTGCTCATTTAAGATCGATGTGTAAGGGATTTCGTAGTATGTAAAGCAGGAACTTCGCGGTTTTGTCCGTACGCATTCGTTTAACGTTGCATAACCAGTGAAATTTAAAGGTCCTACTAGGTATAATGATTGTATATGTATGCATATGTCTACATGCTCTGAACGTTAAGTGTGAGAATGTCTGGTAATAGTTTTAAAAATATTCTGATAATTTCAATAAATATATGAAATACATATAATCCATAATATGAACACTTAATATGATAATAAACGAAGCCAATATTTCGCAATTCAATGGTTTCATTCCATTGGTATGTGGTAATTGAAGATTAAAATTTCGTAATTGTGAACATTCTGATAAGGCAATCAGTAGAGATTTTAATAGTCTACATCCAGTTCACTAATATTTTCCCCATTTCGTCTTTTCTCAACTTGGTAAAGGAAGAACTTTTAAAGATATCATAGCCAATGTTTCATACCCCTCAATAATTCCCATGTCATCACCAAAATCATCCAAGTATATATTATTTTACTCTGTTTATGCGCAAATGTTCACACATCTTTTGACAAATATGTTTCTCTACATCACAACGACCTTTTCCATTGTCAATATTGATTGAGGGTTTACTCAGCTCAAAAATCACTTCCTCTGAAAATGGTTGAATGATTGACTTCTCTATTCTAATATTATAGCAAGTGGTGTTCTCAGTGGCATTTCTTACAGATTTGTAAGGATACTAAATTCAAAAATAGTAGGCAATTCCTTTGCTTCCTGTCGAAACTGCTTCGAACTCGACCAAAAGATAGTCAGGGTCACGCAGTTTTTCTCGGAGACTTTTTTAATATCAGTTAAAGAGTGGCCAACATATTAACCCAACTTGGTACAAGTGTGTGGTATATATAAACATATCCTTTCTTTAAAATGAAATACAATCAACTCAATTGCGTATATTAAATATACTGGATTTATCACTATCATAAGTGATCAATAAATTTTTATAATTTCCACGCAAGTAATCAAACGAGTAAATTTGTGTATTTAAAAACTTAATTTATATCCTATGCCAATATGTGAAATCTGTTTTTACCTGAACGCGAGTTATACCAACTAAACATGTACTCAACATTTGGCAATGTACTCGACGAGCTGTCAAAAACCGGTTTAATTGCGTGGATCATTTTCTAAGTTATGAATTGAATAATACTGCATGTTTTTGAATCATTGTTTACATTTCTCTATGAGTAATTTGTGTGGTAATATAAATAATTATAACTTATAATAGAATTAATAGAAATTCGAAGAAACATATATATTTACGCCCCTATTGCGGAAGACTACTGGATTATGGTTGACGGTATACTTGCACTGGATATTATAACAGGATTTTGCTTTGCGGAAAGCTATTGAAACAGTTACAGTTAACATACAGTACAGTATAGTTACAATAAGCTACAGTTTAGAGTTTCTAGAAGCATTGTTTAAAGTATTTGGCTGCATTGCTCAAATTTGTGACAAAAAGCGTGAAATGAAAGATAAAGAAATTGAAAACAATGACGATCATTGAATTTTAAAATTTATGTGTAGTAGATTTGAATTAACAAACAATGCACATTCGTTGTGAAAGTACTAGATTTCTTTGGTTTATATGCCTCAGTTTTTCAATTTAATTACATTTAAGGGATCTGAATAATTACTTACTATCAACTTATATGAATGCAGGGTTTAGATGCAATTACAATAATTATAAATTTTAGTTTAATCATACCAATACATCAATAGATAATGTAAATTTTTAAAAAGTATTTCACCACAAAAAAATTATGAAAGTAATTATTATTTTAAAAATTCATACCGTATTTAAAGAGCAACGACTTTTGTGCAGACCAATTTTAGTAAATTATTCAGTTAGAAACATTCGTAAATAAATAAAAAATTAAGTATTCACATAGTATTTTCTTTAAAGATATTCAATGTATTCACACTCCAGAATTCGCAAAATAGTGCGTATTAGTACAATAATCGAAAATATACACCAAATGGCTACTGCCGACTCAGTTGCCTTCGGTAAGTAGTCGATATCCACTTGTAATGTATATATTTTTATACTGTTGACGAACGGCAACTATATCCACGTTGTTATTGATACGTTGTGGGGGTGTTAATTATATTAAATTATTCCTGCACAAGGACTATAAAGAAATTACAAATTACAAATATCAAAGTCTTTTATAACAAGCCTATTTGATTTATGCTCATTGTTTGTTCGATTCGGCACTAGCTGGAATTACTAGGCATGATAAATAAGAAGATGACAAACTTTTCCAATAGCTGGTAAGTATTTGTTAAGATTCCTATACAATCGTTAAATCCGTTGGCACAACCCTTATAATTATAAATGCACATAAAGGAAATTATAATTTTTTATTTTATAAATTTGATTAGTCATTACAGATGTTAACGAGTTAAATTATGTGCACATTACTCAAATACCTGCAGACAAAGAAGATCTGCGGTTTTGGAGCTGTAATGAATGAATGTCAGCTGCAGGAAATTATAACTTTTTTGAATAAAAAAGTAATCAGAAAAGTGTTATATCATCTATCAAATATTTTAGGGAAACTTGTCCTTCATTGTTTTAACAACTTTTCACATATGGTTCATATATCTAACGACAATATGAATTTGACGTTTACGCATTTACTAGAGTTGTGGAACGCGGTGACAACATTCTCTCTCTCTCTCTGAAAGACAGTTTCCACCGAATATTTTGAATATAGCTTTTTTATTTTTATTTATTAAAAAAGCTTCAACTGGTCTTGGATGATTTTTACAAATTTTACAGATTTAATGAAATAAAATTTTTTTAACGATCATCTTTCAAATATTTGGAGTAAGAGCTTTTTAGAAAGCTCTCTCTGTATCCTTCTAATCCAGTCTTTGTAATAAAAAAAACATTAAAGATATGCGAGATATATATGAGTTAAGTGACTGATGAAACGCTATTGAGCTGAGTATTTGATTGAAATGCAAATTCAACAATTAGGTCTCTATAACTTAGAGCAAAATCACTTCCACGATCTTATGAACACGTTCTCAAGTCTCGCTTCACTGAGTTATATACAAAAGCGAGATAATTATAACTAAACAGCAAATTTTCTGCAATACCAGCAGCAAACGTGATAAATCGACATGTCTTACATACAATCATATGTATTTGTCTGCATGTGTGTGCATAATAACAGATTCGCAATGCGAATTAGTATAATTGAAAAACGTACGTACGTACCGATAAGCATAAATATATATCTAAAATAGAAAAATCAAAAGAGTCAAATCTCAACGAAGGTCGGCTGGAAGGTGTTGGGGCTAGGAGGGCTTTTTTTCAAAAATTAAATTGGAAAGCATTAATAGACACTAATTGATGGATTGAAACAAAAAGCAATGCAAAAAGGGGGAAAACATACGAATCACGAAAGAATTGATGGGCTGTCAAACAACACTAATGAATGCAGCTGGTTGATGGCGTTCATTGGACAGACGATGGTTTCACACCAGCCCATTTCCTTTTTCTTCACTGGCGTCTCAAATTAGTCGCACGCTTTGAATTACAAAATTCAACATTGTATATGTGTGGATGTTTACTTGTCATATACTATATATAAGTATATATACAGTGGTGGCAAAAATAAAAGAAGCATGACGCGCTAGGTATTTGATAAGAAAATTGTACGAAATGTCTACGAAATCTGCTTGACTGATCAAATTTCTAAAAAAAAAAAAATTTTATTTAAAAAAATTCCGAATTTTTATAATAATCTTGACTCACTGATTCTATTTTCCTTATCGCTGCTGTATACCGGCATATAGTATATATTTATAAATAAATACATTTCAACATTTCATTTCAAAATGAAGTATTTATAACCACAGTTACTACCCAGTTTATTAGCATTCCACCATTTTTCTGCAAAGCTTCAAAGCTTTTTCGAAACCTGCAAAAGGTTTAGTGGGCATAAAAAGGCAATAAATTAATTAGTTCAGTTGTTCATTTCAGCTTTTATATCGGTTGTTTTTCTAAATGGGATTATAAAACTTCGGAAATGTTAAGTACTTTGGTATTTTTTAAGAACGAAGAACAAAAAGGAGCTTATTCAAAATATATATTTATTTTCACAAGCCTTCACAAATTATTTGGCAGAGAAGCAGTGGAATAAAACATTATGTGATCTCAAGGGGTATGCAATATGGTAGTTAGTAACACGGTGAATTCCTGCGCTAAAAAATATTTTCGGAGATTACAATCATATTTGGTATGATATTAGCATCTCAGGTGAGCTCGATAACATGTTTCGATATGATTGTGATCGATATATTAGCAAAAGTTATTATACATGGACCGATGTCACCAATTTTTGGAACCAAACTTTAGTAACTTGGACATACTTCGTTGGTTTTTCATGCTAACTTACTTTTGAACAGAAATCTTCCATATTAACCGATATATGTATAAAGCCGTAAGCTTGAAAATCCTTATATTAGGTATATGGAGCTAGGACATGTTTTGACCCGATTTTATCCATTTTTACCTCCATGCCATACTATTATCAGGAAAATATGTCTCTGAATTTTATTAAGATATTTCGCATATTAACCGATATTTTCTGTATAAAGTCAGCCATAGGTACTGAGGTCCTCCTATTCGTTATATGGAGCCATCCTTTCTGTGAAAAGGTGTTTTCCTTTAATGAGTTATTGCA
The DNA here is from genome assembly GCA_021498325.1 of Bactrocera minax. Classification (NCBI taxonomy): domain Eukaryota; kingdom Metazoa; phylum Arthropoda; class Insecta; order Diptera; family Tephritidae; genus Bactrocera; species Bactrocera minax. Next base: position 369,764 of record JAKEEE010000101.1, read on the forward strand.
CCTTTATCAATTTCGAACAGAACCTTTATATGAGGGCCCACAAATATCCTTCCACACTGTGATCCTGTGTACCAAATTTCAATTTTGTAGCTTAATTTTGGCTTAGTTATAGCACTTTATTGTTTTTCGCTTAACGGCATTTTATAGGCGGGGCTACAATACATCTTAATTTTTGCTCAAATTATCGCTTGCATGGACAGAAGGACGGACAGATAGACATCCGGAATTCAACTCGTCATTGCGATGACGATGATTTTGATATAGCTATATATAGTATATATCTATTTCGATTAGTTTTAGGTATTACAAACAACTGTAAAGTAGAGCATTAACATCTTGGTGAATCATTTGATTTTATTGGCTTGTTAACGACTAAATTCGAATTTAAATTTTGAGAAAGTAGGGCTTTTGTTTATTAATACATAAATATCATAATATTGATCACCTTGAAATTACGAGTATATCATAAATAATACGATGATCAAGACCAATGCAATCGTCGGAGCATTATCACAAAGTTGCAGATAACTTTTAAAACAAATAAAATGGGGTATACTTATAAAGAATACATACATTGGCTTAATTAAGCTTTGAGCTACATTAAGTGTTCCCTCGCTTTACATGGCGGACCAGAGTGTAGCCACAACAGACGCCATATGTCCGTAAGTATGAATACCCACATATATACATATGTATAACATATTAAAGAAAACATTTATGTAGAAACGCCACTTTGTTGTAATTGCTGTGCGCTGCAGGGTGCGACACAGCAGGTGGCTAGATCGAGTCAAAAAACATAACAATGCTGTCGGTGGGAGATCGTAATTTGGGCCTAGCATCTGCAAAATTTATAATTTATGTTACCTCCTGCACGGCATTGTGAATTCGAATAGAAAAAAAGAAGGAATGATTTTTTGCAATAATATTCATTACCGTGATTGATCTTTTGTATCGTAAGTCTACCAAAAAAAAACGGAAAAGAAAAGAAAATTGGTATAATCTATTAAAAAAAACTAAAAAAAAATATTGGAAAGAAAGATATAATATGAAAATTAATATAAATATATAAATCTAATCTTCTGAACCTTTATTACTAGTTACGTGCGTAAAGTTTTACACTTGGTTCGAGTCTATGTTGGGGATCCACATAAGTTAAACCAAGACACATTGGTTCCTATTATTATATTTGAAAATTACAATTATGAACAACTACAATAACAACACAATCCATCGTAAGTCCTTCATGATTTGAGGTTATGTTTATCTTTTGGAGATGACGTGAATTGGACATCAAAATTATATGATTTGGCAATGTAGGGTTTCCTGAAGACAAAATTATGGTATCTCTGATTCAAATTTTTGATTAAAACCCAGAGCTCAAATAACAAATATTATCGTTCACAACCTATGCGAAACATTCATTGCATATGTTTAAGACAAGTGGTGAACATTTTTATAGTGAATGGTTGCTATTATCAACTATTAAGGCTTATTCACATTTTTGGAAACAAGTTACCAGTTCAATATCCAAGGCATCTCCACCTTTTGTGATGTTCCTGTCGCCACTGTTGCGAATTTGCATCCTAAGGATCAGCCTTAGCTGCATTTAAGCGTTAATTAAGTACTAAAAGTAAAGAAATAGCTGACGATTAATGACGGCGCCAAAAATTGTAGACCATAAAAGTAGACGCGGCCATAAGTTTGAGGACAATATTTTAAAGCATAACAGTTTAGGTATGTACTTAGAAAAAAAGAAATGACAACTTAATTTTGGCTATTCCATTTTTTTTGGCAATAAACATAAAGTTAATATGTACGTGAGTATGTAAGTATGTAAGTACACTTGCATGTAACTAGATGGTGCACTACAATATTTATACCCGTAATACCAGAGCATTACCATTCGCGGACACTTTGAATACATTTTACGGCGTGAAACATTGGCACAAAAAACTCATTAATGCGACTCATTGAATATCCTTTAATGGCGCATGAACATACAGCTTACATATACATACATGAAAGTAATTATGAAAATGAATTTTCACGGCAACACATTAATTTTTTATACAGCCTTTATACAGCATTTATACATTTTACTTAAAAGCAGATATATTTTAGCCTTACCTACGTGAAAACGCATTTTACTAACTGATATCTATAAATTGCATGATTGGGCCAATGCATGAATGAGCAGCTAACAAATCCATTTGCTATGCCATGCCATGTGAACGACTTTTGTATATATTTAAAAACGAGGAGATGAAACGAAATGATTTCGCAAATGTGAATAGATAAATACATTTGACTGCAAAATTAAATTCGCTGCAACGAAAGGCATAATTTATGCAAGGCACTTTTGTACTCGTATGCCTTCCTACAGCAGCGTCGTTGGTACCAACAGCATTACGTACGGTAAGTAACAGCTGAGGAACATTAATTTGCTGTACATTCATTATAGTGCCAAGTAGTGTGCTGCAGTATTTTTAATGGTATTGGGTCCGCTATGCAATAACGTCCAGCACAATGGTACACAGAAGAACTGGTACTTTTTTATACTAGTCCTTTTCCATTCGAAACATAAGAAACACTATAAATTACGCGTACTTTCTTCACGACTAATGCAATTCTACTCTTTCGTCCATGTACGAATGTAACGCCTTGTACTCGCTCTGTCATAGTGCCTGCAATGTATTTTACTTTAATCTTTTGAGATTAACGATAAGGATTATGTGACACAGCTTGTCTGGAAATAAGACTTTCCAAAGCTAAAACTCTTATCAAGTTTGGTCATTGGTGCATATGCACGAATTATTATTGTACGTTTTGCTCGGAGGATGGCATAGATGATAGCAACAACAAAGGAAATTGCTAACTTTGAGCGCACATCACTACTAGCAGTAGATTTAGTTCAGATTATAGATGTTGCCATATCTGGTAATTTATTTTAAAATATGTACATACTTTCATACCCATACAAACAGACCAAACGAATTTAGCCAGCAAGAAGATTTCAGAATCAATAGTGCTGTGCTGAAACAAAACAGTTTCTTCTAAGCAGTGGGATTATTATTCTTTTTGTTTACGAAGTGTCTTTCGTTCGTTTCGATTGGATAAAACCAGCATACTTAGATAGGAGTAACAAGAAGTATCCACAAACCATATAGACTTTTGTATAATCATATTTCCAAAAACAGATGCTTGCATTATATGTTCCTTTCGTATACTACCTGTATATACATATACGTACATCTGTATATTCATTTCATTTTATTATAATATAATGATTATGCACATTTGCGTTTTCCTTTTTCTACGCCATCTTTATAATGTTGCGTTATTAAAAGTGAACTACAATTTATTGAAAGCCATAAACTTGTCTTGCTGGTCATATTATTCATGCAACCTCACAAAATATTTTACAGCAACTACTAGGATTCTATAGCCAATAACAGCAATAATGACTTACAACTCTTCAAGAAATAAAGAGCGAAATATACGCACGCACACAGTCAGACTAACAATATATTCACGAACATAAAATTGTCGGGACGTCGAGTACTGACATAAAACTTGACTGAAACTTATACGAAATTTTTAAGTGCAATTGGAAATATAATAAAACATTTAATTTTGCTCAATATAAACGAAAACCTGTAGATCCACAAACTGCTGAATCGCGGCAACAATGCTATCAGCCCTGCACTGTTTTTCAGCTGCGCCATAAAAGTACACCGCGCGCCATATTTTTTCGCGAGTACTTCAGTGGTAAAGTCTGTTACGAGGATTACTACTAGCAACTTTATCGACAAGTCTGTATAAAAAAAAAAAAGTTGATAAAAAATAATATGCAGTTACGTGTATAAATTACAAAAAATACATTATTCAGTTTTATTTGTCGATACATAGATGCTTGCAGATAAAACGAAACATTCTTGTCAGCAAACACTGGGGAATTTTACATACATATGTATGTATATGCATCTATATTAGACTTCAGTGCAACTACTGCTGCGACACTTTGGGACTCAAGTCAAACATACTGACTAGTAGCTTATTGTATGATGAGGGAGCTTTGCTACAGGGATGAGGGAGGGGGCTACAAACATGGCAGGAGGTGTACTGATTTGCATTTGTGAAAGATATTTTGGAATGTAATGTGCAGTTAACATCTTTGTTTGTCAAAATTATCGAAGTTAAATCATAACATGTGAAATCTAAATAACGTCATGCGTTCATCTTTGTCATAACGTATTTCTTTTTTTAAGAGATAGCTCTCAAAGTAAACATTTATGGTCTGAATACTTTTGAAAATTAACAACCATAGACTTAAACCAGGCAAGGAGCCCCGCATGACTCTAACCACCTTTTTGCATGTTTCTTGAAACCAACTCACCTTACACCCCTTTCCCTACGGTCCGACCCCAGCGAAACAAGCTCGTTTCCTGGACCTGCCGTTAAATGACTTCGATGAGAGTTAATATTGCTCTTACCACCAAACAGGGTCTAGATAATCGCCACAACAACAGCAAACGAGAACATCGTTTAAAAATACATAAATCTATATCTAACCTATATATATATATGTAACCTTCAGCAATCGGGCACATTTCTGGCTTCTATCTTCTCTAAAAAAAACTCTAGACTTTTTGCTTTTAGGAAAATCTGCTGTGTTTCTTTGTCTCTAATTTTTAATTGACAGAGAGGGCCAATGTTGTCGTTAATGGTGATCGCTACAAATAAATGATTCGCGATTTTTTGGAATAAAAATAAAATACATATAAGGTATTGGCTGTCCAGAGAGCACCTTTGGATGCAAAATATACTATAAAACTTGAACTTGATCACAATAGTAACTTTTAAATATCTTTCTGAAATAAGGGCTAAAAGCTTTCCATCAATATTATGATTCTGACATATCCCCAATTTTTATTTTTTAAATGATTACCAAAACGATCTTTGGAACGTCGCCACATCAGAAAGTTAAAGGAATACCGTTAAAAGTCATACATTATTTATATGGCACAGAAATCATTTTAAATTGCTTTAAGTAATGCTCTTTAAGTTCCCGATTTACTTAAGGAGATTGTTTGTAAATTTTCTATTTTATTATGTAACAATGAAATAATCGTATAATACAGTGAAATTAAATTCCTTGACAGAAATTTGTTATAGATAACATCGCTTGCACATACCAATAAATATTCATTCTAGTTTTAAGCGTAATAAGTGATCTTCATAACACTTGAAAATACTTTTGCTACAAAACAGAACAAAATATTTTTCAATTTCCCAGCAATTCTGAACGGTGTTGGGCTTTTTGACTATACAAGTTTCAAATTTTAAGGCATGATCAGTAAAACATCATACTAGACATCCAACCGATGCTTATCCCTCGCAAAACTACTTGTAAATGGTATCGTGTTACACGTTTTATATTTTCTTAATACATATGAACCCATCGAAAGCTTACATACAGTGCCACTTAACTTCTCACAGTGCAACACGAATATCGTGCCAGTGCCTCGGTGAACTCGTGTACGATGGCCGGTCACGTTTCTAATTCAACTGCCGCTACTGTGATGATGCGTGCAGGGATGCATGAATACGAGCTTACGAACATAAGACGAGCAAAAGTTATTACCCATACAGACATTTATAAGCACATACTTATCTGAATGTGCATTACGTAAAACAGGGTTTGGGAATTTGTAGAGAAAGTTGTCGAGGCGCGTATGATATTAATACTTATTGCTTACGCTCAAGGTGACCTATGCACATAAATATTTGGCCAAAGTGCAAAAAAGCAATAAAATATTAGAATTTTTTCTATGCTTTTGAGATCTTGGATATCTTAAAACGTCAATCTCGTAGATATTAGATATAGATCTCGTAGATGCCAAAGAGAATGTAGATGATATTATCTATCCTTCCACAGATAGCGAAGACACATCATCTAATTAGTGTAAGTATGCAGGCAATGAGGTCAAAACGAAAATGTTTAAATCATTTAAATATTGGTAGGTTGTGCAAAAATTGTAAAAAAAAAGTAGTAGTAGTAATTGAAGAAAATGAAATGGTCGACTTCAAGTGCCAAAAACCAAATGCGTCGTTTTTGCTTAGATTACTATTATTTTATTGAGAATCTCAGGTAGTAACTTAGTGATGAAGACCAGGGTGACTAGTTCGTATTCATATATCGTGCTCATATTCATTTACAAGCGATTGCTTTACTGTAATTTCGTGTCAGTCGATGGTGTTACTTGGATTTTGAGTATGTTACCCATAAATGCGGTAATTTTGCTTATACTGTATACTTTATATTCCTTACTACCGTTCTTTATATCTCTGGGTGGGTAAATTCTACTTGACAGAAGGATTACAAATATTCATCCAATTTATTAATGTTTAAATTCCGAGATATAATATGACGAACCCTATATTCAATTTTATATATTAGCTGTTCGCCATACATATATTACATATATGTAATATCCAATATTAATCGTAAGTCCAATACATACATATATATAATGCTGCATTATATATAAATATGAACTGTATGAACTAAATAAAAATTCAAAATTGTAAACTTAAATTATTCGTTTCAACAGGCAACCACAGGAAATATAGCATGTTGAGGTAAATCGTTGCCGAAACAGGAACGACAAATGAGAAATTTGTGGGTAATTTTTGCGGTAAGTTCCATTCAAATGGCGTTTATATAAAAAGACTTATATACACACATTGCAATAGAAGCTCTTATGTACTATATATTACATAAACATAAAGTCAAATACAAGTTCTTATTGAGTGGTGCCCATGAATTTTTACAGATCAACCACATAAACGGAGTTCCAAAATATTGTATTTTATTTTTCTGAGAATATAAATCTAAAAAACAATATTACACATATATACTTACATATATGCGAATTGTAATTAAAAATGCCAAAACTCAAGCTTGAAAATATTCATTACCACACCAGCTGCGTCAGCTTTTGAGTTATTACCAACAAAATACAGACACCGTTTCCACTTACGCCACTCAGCTTACCAACTCTCTAACAAACTCGCTACACTTTTGCGTAGGTTTCAACCTTAATAAGATTTAAGTGTGATACTTCAGCCTTACCGCGCTAACCTGTCCCTATGAGTTACTTCATTCCGACCTGAAGACCGCTGCACCCATGTCAAATGCGGCAAGCCCCAATGCATGTATTTCGTGAGCCTTCATCACACACGCTCCGTACCTGATAATAATCCGCTTCTTTTATCCGATTAACTAAGTATTTGGTGGTGTGCCTAATCCACCGTACTTTTATAATACGTTGAATGTGAGTGGAGTTTGACTTATGCAGGTTCTCTCTATATTATTTTTTTCTTCATCTTATTTCTTGACTAGCCCAAACCTGTGCAGCTTATATAGTCATTTTGTTCCATTCCCAAGTCTTTAATTTATATATTATCCTCTATACATAGATCTCATTGCTGATCTCAGGCGAGTTATAAAAAAGCAAGGACAATACCTTGGCAGTTTCATCCTCTTTTACAAGCTAAACTTCAATATATCTGTTGTAGGTAGGTATGTACTCGTCGTATTTAATTGCGACATAAATCGTTAGCCGAATACTTGCATATCCGTGAGTTTCTGTCCCTATTGATGTACATTTCACTATTTATCTAATTTGAATTTTTGAAGTTTTAAACAGAACAGAGCTGAGCACAATGGGTCCGAATTATTATCCGGGCATTTTCGGCAACTATAATAGCAGTATCTAAACTAAGCTAATCCTAAGCAACTTTAATCGTTTGCGGTGTCCTTTAAATAGACTCAACATCATTCCAAGAAAGTTAACAATCCCCAGTTTTAAATAGCGTTCTGGGAATAGAATAATCACCAAAAGCTAATCTAAACATATACATTTTTTTATCACTGATACTCTAATATATCTATCCGTCGTTCATTGCTAAACGATAAAAAGAAAAAATTCGATAGAAATTTAATGATATATTAAACTTAACTCTAAAGCGACCATTCTTAAAAAAAAAAAAAAAAAACAAGTAAGAAAGAGCTAAGTTCGGGTGTAACCAAACATTTTATACTCTCGCAATGTGCAAGGATCTGAGAAAGGGAAATATTTTCAGGTGCTGGTATAACTTCATTTTAAAAAATGTTGCGGAAGAACTCAACATCCATTTTTCGAAGAAATTGTCAATGGATTGCAATCATATTTGGTATCTTATTAACGTATATTACAGGCCATATACTCATGTACTTTCGTTGCTATATTTTGCTTCGTGTCCGAGATACTTATATTAAAATCTACCAAATTAACTAAAAAGTGATATATGCGATATAAATTTAACCAAAGTGGTTTAATGAATATATTAGATATATGAGGAAAAAGTCAACCAGAAGAAAGGAAATCATTATATTGGGAATAAGCGGCTTAGACCTTGGTCTAGACCGATTTCTTTCATATTTAGCGCGAAATCACATTATGGTTAAGAAAATATATCCACTTAATTTCATTAAAATATCACACATATTGATCAACAAAACGGTGTATAGTCAGATGGAAAGTCGGGAATTCTTATATCGGGCATTTTAGGGATAGAGGAAGATCTGCACTGATCACATTAACTCTTTTCATTATTCAAGTTTATTAGGGAACATGTTTTCACCCAATTTTGTGAAGGTGACAGTGACCGACATATTCGGCATAAAGTCTGATAGAATAACGAAAATCATTATGTGTAGTATATAAGAGCTGGGATAATTCGCAGACCGATTTAACACGTTTTCGGCATTAAACTATGGTATATCCAATATTACACATTCATTTATATGGTATATATGGGGGCAAGGGGAAGTATTTACCCGACTTTTCCCATTTTGACACCGTGATCATTTATATACAGTGCCTCACAGCCAAAGTGATGCAACCGTATAAGAAATACCAAAGCAAGTATTACCTGAAAACTAAATACATCTTCCAAAAAATACAAATACCACTTAACAGCGGCAGATATGTACAATTAATTTAGGCTTTAAAATTTACAGATTTTATAATTATTTAATTTAATCAACAAGAAAAACAAAATTCAGTATTAAATTACACCCCACAGCGAAAATGATGCAGTAACAAAAAAAAAATACATTGCAATTTTTTTAAGAACACAACTAAAATTTTAGGTCGATTAATACTTTGTGTACTATCTATAACTGCTTTTATGCGTTTCGGCATGGATTTCTAATTTCTTTGTATAGTTAGGCAATTTTATTCCATTCTGCTTGCATGTCCTCCATTATGTTTTACGGTGCTACGTAGATTTTGGGGTTGTAGCTCAGCATTTGCTTTTTTCCATACATCTCTCTTTTGATCCGATTTAAACAGGTTGAATTTACTTTCATCTGCAAAAATTTCGGTATTCCAGAAGCTTCCACTCTTATATAAATGTTTGTTTGCAAACTTCAACTTTGCACTTAGATTTCTAGCATTGATGTATGATTTATTTCGGGCTGTGCGGCCATTGAAATCAGCTTATCTGAGCACTGTTCGTATGGTTTCCGGATGATTTTTCTTCCGAAGAAAAATTTCCACTTCGTTGCCTATAGCTGGAGCACTTAAATTGGGATTTTCGCGTATTTTCTGTAAAACCCAACGGGAATCACCAAGTCAAGCTGTCGCCGCTAACGGTAAACATTTGTGCATCGTTTTGGCTGTGAGTTCGCATTTCGGTATACAAACATGTTTTTACTTTACGTTTGTAAAAAAAAATTAATTTTGACATTGTTTTTATTCTACAAGATTTAACATATATGTACCAAATAAATAAATTATTAAAAAAAAATTAATTTCGGAACATAAACACGAATTTTTACGAAGCGCTTTTTCATTTCGTTGCTGCATCATTTTGGTTGTGAGTCACTGTACGCAGTCGCGTTAATAAAAACTATAATATATAATATAATAAAATAATAAGAACAACCAAAGTGAACATAGAAATCCATGAATAAAGTTTTGCAAAAGTATTTTATTTAAACTTTTTTGCGACAAACATTTATACATGGTTTGTTTTTAAAAAATGCAAATCTTAGTTATCACAATCATGTTTAACTTTTTTACAGCGTTTTTTGTTGCTTTGAGCCAGAAACAACCTGTTCGAAAAAATAAGAACTCATAGACCATCTCCAAAGCTGAACATCGTCTTTTCTTTGGCTTCTTCGTTTACTCCCACTTGACAATAACCACTTTACTCCAAGTCATTTCTTAATTGTTGAATTTTCAGTTTATTAATTTGCCATTTTTAAAATTATCTCTTATGGGACTTTATTTGATAATCCCACTTCTGACACGAATTGTAACGGATTTACTAAATAAATGGTTCACATTGATACTCTACCCTGAGTTCGATCACTGGATTGTTCAATTGAAGTCACAATTTAATGGCTATATACTTTGTTGCATTTGTAACTCAATAACTTAACACTTTGTTACTGGTTTTTCAAGTTTACTTATAATTCACTTGTACTTAACTTGGCAACACTCTTATTCGCACTATGTCTACTGCCACTCTCGCAACCCTTATATAGTAGATCGTTAACAACAGATCGACACTCGAACATTGTGGCAACTACTAGCTTCGCTATCTGTTTGATTCTAGCAACTTATCGTCAATTCTGTTTTGTACTGACATTCAAGTTCGCTACAATATCCCCATTCGAATATTCTGCCAACCACTAGTTTCGATGTCTCGTAGATTCTGGCAAGTTATCGTCGATTCTGGAATTCGTGTTCGCTACAAAATTGTAAACAAAAATTATCGATTAGTCGCTTGAGCGACTGTCGTCTATCGATTTTAATAAGTTTTATCATCAACATATGAAACCGCCAACTTGTTATTGATAAATTTTTATTTTCTAAATATCTAAAGAGCACCAATTTTGTATTTTAAATCCTTGGTAATTAATGTTGGAAAATATTTTAAATTAAACTCGAATTAACTGATTAAACAGCCGAACATATTTACATAAAGCCAACAAGAGGTGCTCATTGAGTAAATATATTTATGTGAAAGTTTAATACGTAATAAAGGAATAATATGAAACATACAAAAGGTGTCAATTGAGTAAATTAATGTAGTTGAGACTGAATTGGAATTAAAAAATACAAAAATAATAAAAGGGAACAAGTTTAGACACATGCATTAGACACATCAGACAACCTTATTGTAACACTAAAGTAATCACTCTTAGCAAAACGTCTCTATTCAATACAGCTTCCGAGTTTGCTTGCTAACACACAGTAATAATCAACTTTAGCTGAAGTATAAAATTGTCAACTTTTTAAACATATTGCAATATATTTGGGTACGCGTATGCAGTTGCGTTCATAAAAATAGTACTGCAACAGTTTCTAATATTTAAAGATCTTTTATCATATGTACTGACTTGTCAAGTAAACAAGACTGATTATTTTAAAATAATAGAAACTTCAAATTATAAATATTATAGAATCCCCCACTTTTGCTCCGGCTGTCTTTTTTGTGACGGAGTTTGTATTTTCGGAAAAACAAACTGTTCATTAAAATAGCAATGCTTGTCATTAGTGGTCGATAAATTAAAAAATTATTGGGAATTTGCAATAATTATGTGTATTTGAGGGATTTAATAATATTCTGGTGAAATTTTTTGAAATCCCGTGCTCTTTCATTTTTGGCGGGTAGAGAAACACATTGTTCTATCGAGAAACGGGAATTGAGAGTGAAGCTAAGAAAACAAAGCAAAACATACAAGAAAATCGAAGCTATAGTAGCAGCTATATGCAGCTTCACTATGATATATAATGCTATAAGATACAATGAGCATGAGGAGAATCGTGGGGGGAAAAAGTAAAACAACATTAGAGGACAGACAGATTATACGATACAGAAAAAAAAGCTCTCACCGTCCTCAAAAATAACAAGAAATGATTTTAATTTGTCGATTAGTACTCTTACAATTCGTAGGAAACTAACTGAAAACAATTTGAAGGCATGGATTCCCTGGAATGTCCTTTTGTCGAAGAAGCATGTGTCTGCAAAAATAAAATTCGCAAAAGAACATTTCAATTGGCTATCTATAAAATGGCAATATGTGTTGTAGACTGATGAAAGAAATTTTATTTTATTTGGAGAAACAGGGTCCAGAAAACATGTCCGTAAGGCACTAAACACAGAATATCATTCCATGTATATACCATTGGGTCGGTGGTATACATTGGATCGATGGCATCATGGACCGAGCGGTGTATGTCAACATATTGAAAGATGTTATGTTACCATTTGTTAGCTGAAAAATGACAATTTTATTGCAGCAGGACAACGATTAAAAATATACCAACAAATTAGCTAAGGAGTGGTTTGCATCAGAAAAGATCGATCTTGGTCAGTGCAATCACCGGACTTGAATCCAATTGAAAATTTAAGGAGGGATGTTAAACGAGTTGTACTCTAGCAACAGCAAATCCATCAAGTAAATCCACAACTTTGGGTAGTGATCAAGGAGACATGGGCACAAATCCGTATGAAACGTGGTCAGGATCTAGTAGACTTTATACAACTCGGTGTATGACAATATTAAAAAGGTTTTACAACAAAATATTAGACAATCGAAAACATTTACTAAATGAAATTTTAATTGTTAGCTGGATTTTTATTTCTATTTTCCTTCAGTAAAATATATACTACTATTATCGGGAACAGACTAATTTTAAAGTTTTTTTTATATACATATACATACATAGAATAGAAGAAATGTGTATGTACAGAAATGACTAAAAATTACTTTTGAAGTTTGTTGAATATGTAGTCGATTTTTTAACTTGATTTTTTCATTTTGTAGTTAGAATCCACCAGCAGCACTATTTCCATGACTACCATCACTACACAGCTGTACGTTTGCTCTTATATATGTACATATCTATATATAGAGGCTACCCGCATATGTCGTATCCAGTCATGGTCTAAAAACGACCATGGTCTAAAAACTAAAACCAACCGAAGCCCAAGAGATGGATATACTACTTTTTGGTTCATTGGTTCCTATGGTCTGCCTTTAATTGTTTCAATTTGCACATGCGCACAAATTCCATACATGTACGAATACATACGTAAGACTGTGACACGATGGTTCGATTGTTGTTCGGCTTTGTTTACTTGCTTTTACTGGGGTTAGGTGGTTGATAGTTCGAGCTTGCTTTGCCATGTCTTTCATGTTGGATCGTCTTTGCTGATATGATCTCTTCGTTCAGCTTTTGTTTGTACGTCTTGTGAACAATACGTCGCTCGTTTATACTACCCTGTTCTGTTCTCTATTAAGCCGGTTATTTTAATTTATTTATGTCCATCCCTTCTCCCTATTATTTTACTTATGTTTATTCAATTAACTCTCATTATTTTAAGATAACCATTTCATGGTAAGTAATATACCATGAAAGCCTATCAATGATAATATAAACTTTATAACAATCAAATTTTTGGATCCCCACTTAATTTAAGTAAAGAATTGTATAAATGCAACATTTTTATATTATATTACTTCAGTTCTTTTAAAATTATGAAATATATTAAATAGCATTAAAATATTGCACCAATTTAACTCGTTACCTAGCAAGACCAAAATTCCCAATAATTATCGCTTTCCGGTTCCATGCGGAAGTCGAACCGGATGCACTATATTGAGCCACTCTGCCAGTTGTATATACGCTTAAAGACACGCACGCACACTTGCGCTTAATGCTAAATGTTTGCGCTATATAATTCACTTACCCGCTTCTCGGCGCTATCGCAGGGATTCCCAAATGATGAAGCTGAAAATGAAGACGTAGTCGCGGTAGCAGCATTGCCGGTGAGCTGTTCCGACGGTGTGGTCTCGGGTATGGCCGTGTCAATTTGTTCTTGCTTGATAAGCGGCATAAGTGGAACAAAGTCCGTTTTGGCTATTCCTTCGAGCTCCTCGAACTCCATGTCCGTTTATATGAGGCAAAACGTGAAGGGCAAATAATATTTAACGTAAGAACTGTGCTTTCAATTGAAAATTTTTGAATGGTCTGACACCTATTTAAATTGGTATACACAAACAACGTTGCGGTAATCTGAAATTTTGTGGAAAGGCTTTTCAGCTCCTGATCTTTATATGATTACAGTCGTGTACTAACATTTTCGCTGGTTTAGCTTTGATTAGTAAAATATTTGCAAAGCTTTTTTCCTTTTTTTTTGTTTTTTAATACACTAATCTTGCAGATAATTTCCCAATGTACGTTCTCTTGTTTGCTTTCACTTTTTCGCTTTTCTTTCTATCAGTAGACCGTATATTTATTCAATACACTTTGGTCTTTCCTTCGCAAAATATAATTGAAAGAAAAATTTCACCGACAAAATGTTCCTACCAATGAGTATCAAACTTTTATTTATAAACTTTTCACCAACTCACATTTCTACACGATTATTTTGAATTTTTGGAAGTTTTCAATTATAATTTATTGGTTAATATTAAAATAGGGGATATTAGAACGTACACACAGTATATTGAACTTTTCTCGGACGCTTCTTCGCTGTACAGAAATTTTACTTTTTTCTTGGTGACGGCCATTTTGAATTTAGCGCTGTAGGGTTGCATAACAATGTACGAAAAATTTAAGTTTTCAAAATTATTTGCTGAAGTTTGTTTACATACTTCCTTATAGGAACTTATCTAAATAAAGGTCAAATTTAACCGGAATTTCAAAACAACGAAAGTCATCATAATAAAAAGTGAATATAATTTTGTATAATTTATATACAAGTACTAAAAAATACAGCACTGTAAATACACCTCTGATTTTATGCTTTTCTTTCATCCTGCTCTTCATTATTCTTCTATTTAGTGTTAACATTGGAAAGTGTTGTTCGATGATTTATTAATAATGCAGAAGTTTTTGTGTAATTTTATAAAATTTTCTATTTTTTGATATTTATAAATTAGAAACATTAATTCAATTATTTAAGCCCCTACAAAATTTTTATATAGATGTACTTTGTTTCAAAAATGAAAGAATATTTTTATTTGCTATATATTTTTCCACTAAAAATTTATGGCAAATTTATTAAGACGCATATCCCTGAATGTATTTTATTAAAATATGAGGATTAATATATATTTTGACCTGTGACTACTGTTATCATGTATAAAATTATATAAAAAAGAACTTATTATTTTTAGTCTAAATAGGTTTTGTTAGAGTGGCAGCTCTAATTGTCATTTTTACGACTTGAGAATTAAACACGGCCTGGTTTGACAACGAAAACGGAATTTACATAGTTGTTTATATCTCGTTTATTCTGTGTATTCTGATAAATTTTGGAATAATTCAATAAAATATTAAGAATATTTGAGTGTGGTATTAAAATATCCAACATTTATATTAGATGGAGACTCTATTGGAGCAACAGCGTCGCTACCATGAGGAGCGAGAGCGTTTGCTTAAGTTGATGGTAGACGAGTATGCTACGAAGAAAGCTGGAGAAAAAGAAAGGATTCATTCAGAACAGAGGTTAAAATGTTTGTTGGATCTACATAACAATTCAACAACCAAGTTAAAGGAACTTTATGAAGATAAAGATAATGAACGAAAAGCTGAAATTCAGGCACTCTCTGGTCCAAATGAATTCAATGAATTTTATGCACGTTTGAAGCAAATTAAAGAATTTTATAAAAAGCATCCTTCTGAGATTAGTATACCTCTCTCCGTGGAATTCGAAGAACTTACAAAAGCATATAATAATTTAGAAGAAATGTCGGCTCTTGTGGAATTCACCGACGAAGAAGGTGGAGGTCGGTATTTAGACTTGAATGAGTGTTATGAACAATATTTAAATCTTCGTGGTGTGGAGAAAGTAGACTATATAACATATCTGATGACTTTTGATCATATCTTTGATATACCTCGAGATCGTAAAAATCGAGAATATCGGAAATATATTGAAAACTTGAATGCATATTTACATAATTTTGTAACACGTATACATCCTCTATTGGATATTGAGGCAGAACTAGTTAAGGTTGAATTAGAATTTCAACGTCAATGGTTGCAAGGCAGTTTTCCGGGTAAAGTATTGATAAATTTATTGTATTATCTTAATTTTGCTAAATATATGAATATTTAGGTTGGGCCTTGAAGGAGACCGAATCCGCTTTAGCCAATATTGGCGCACATTTAGATTTATCGGCATTTTCCAGTTGGGAGGAGTTAGCTTCACTTGGGTTGGATCGTTTAAAGTCGGCGCTCATGGCGTTAGGCTTAAAATGTGGAGGTACTCTTGAAGAGCGTGCTCAACGACTTTTCTCTACAAAAGGCAAAAAGACACTTGATCCATCCTTAATAGCTAAAAAACCTGCTAACAAAAGTGCGAATGTACATTCGCGTGATAATGAGCGTCATAAAGAAATCGCACAATTGGAAGCGTTGTTGTATAAATATGCCGACTTATTATCTGAACAAAGAGCTGCTACCAAAGAAAATGTGCAACGCAAACAAGCCCGTACTGGTGGAGAGCGAGACGACAGTGATGTTGAAGCAAGCGAGAGTGATAATGATGATATGGACGATGCAGATGACGTACCATATAACCCCAAAAATCTGCCACTTGGTTGGGATGGCAAGCCAATACCTTACTGGTTGTATAAACTGCATGGTCTGAATATCAGTTATAACTGTGAAATTTGTGGTAATTTCACGTACAAAGGGCCAAAAGCATTCCAACGTCATTTTGCCGAATGGCGGCATGCTCATGGAATGCGTTGCCTTGGTATCCCAAACACTGCACATTTTGCAAATGTAACGCAGATTGAAGATGCGATAACATTGTGGGAGAAACTTAAGTCTCAAAAACAAAGTGAACGTTGGATAGCGGATCAAGAGGAAGAATTTGAAGATTCGCTGGGAAATGTTGTAAATCGTAAAACTTTTGAGGACTTAAAACGCCAAGGATTACTATAAGTATTGCGCTTAAGACTTGAAATTGATTTGTTTTTATTCATTTATGCATAAATTGTATAGAGCTAAATTAAAACCAAGTAATGTTCTATATTATAAATCAACAATAACTTGAACTTATAATCTTAATATTACATTTAGTAAAATTTCAATTAGAAAATTTCTAAATTTAATCTTAAACCTATGCTGCTCAAGCGGGTAAGCGGAAGGAGGGCAATTTCACTTTTCCAACTTCCTGAGTTTAATCTATCACAAAGCCAAGGAAACTCCTAAATTATAAATAAAATGCCCGTCACGAATATTTCTTATATATTATTTATACATTTTTATACCTGGTAATTTGAATTGTGGCTAAGATGAATGAAAGCTTCTTGCGTTGTATTAAGTGCTATCTTGAATTTAGCACCTTTCGGTAATGTGTCTAATGACTTTAGACGCTCAGGTAATTTATATAGTGAGCTGCGTAGCTGTTCTTCAAAATCAATCAATAATTTGTCGTTAGTCGATTGTACGCCGCACGCCCCTTGGACATCAGCTCCAAAATGCTTAATGTCAAATGAGTAGCACTCATTTAAAGGTATTTCGTCATGGTAGAATTGTAACATAACGCATTGTAATTCCCTTCGTTGTTGTAATTCTCGTGCAATCCGCAAGACATTATGGATGTATGAATTAAGTGGAGGGAATATGGAAACGTAGATGGGTGCATTATAAAAGCGTTTCTTTTTGAAAATTTGTGTCGGGTAGAAATCACGCACATATAGAATATGATTCAAAAATACTTCCAACGCTTCGATTACGATTCCCGACAACTCTTAAAAGGTTTAATAAAATTTTAAGCTAATATTAAATATTTGGTATTCACAAATTTACCTTCACTACTCATAGTTTACTATTACTTTTACAGTTTTGAATATTTAATTTAAATCTAGATCCTAGGTTAGATTTTAAAATACATCAAATAAACAATTTGATAACGTAAAAGCAAATGTGTTCGCATAACAAATGATTGAGGAGCTGCCATACGTAATTTAATATCTAATTTTCCATAAATAAGATTATTTACGCAAATTTTTTAAATATTTTATAGAGTTATGATTGTAAATTTTATAAATTTTTATGAATATATTTTACACGCATTAAAGAAGTTATTGAAATAACTTTTATTATGGTGTGCGTTTCGAACAATTTTTTCACACTTTACATCTGTTACAGGAAAGCTAAGCATAGCAACCCTGTAGCGTATTCACAATAATCAACATGTTAAACAATCTATAGTGCCACCTGTAGGTGTTTTCTCTTCGAAAGGAAACTTAATTGCAATTTCACAATAATCAAAATGGTAAACAATCTATAGTGCCACCTGCCGGTTTCAAAATAATCGACATGCTAACAATCTATAGTGCCACCTGTAGGTGTTTTCTCTTCGAAAGGAAACTTAATTGCAATTTCACAATAATCAAAATGGTAAACAATCTATAGTGCCACCTGCCGGTTTCAAAATAATCGAAATGCTAACAATCTATAGTGCCACCTGTAGGTTTTTTCCCTTCGAAAGGAAACTTAATTGCGTCTTTTTGGTGGATGTTTTTATTGGTGGATGGCTTTGAATGGGTTCATTGAAGATTTAATTAATGAGAATAGCGCGGTTTTAGGCATTATTTGTCTCTGATATAATTTGTATTAAATATTATGTGGATTTTGTGTTGTGGATGCTGCACATCTGTCTTCTAATCTATTGTTATTTTCAATATCAAATAATCTTGGACGAAACTCAGGAAAGGTTAAGTTATGTTAAGGTTAAGTTAAGGTTAAGTTAGCTATATTTTAGCATCTTAAAGATTCTCCAAATAGTTTTGTGGAATGCTAGTGCGGTAAGGTTCATCGGTTGAATGCCGAGGAAATACCGTTAAAGTCACAACCACGTGTGGTTCCATAAGGATAAATTTTTGATCCTTAACTATGTAACTGATTTATGAACTTTTCTTTTTGTTATCACACTCCATAATTTATATAATTGGCTTGTGAAAACTGAAGTGCGATACAATAACTGTTGACTTTGTTGAAGATATTTCTATGTGAGTTAAAGATTGCTCCAATAAAATTTGATTTGATTCCAATATTGCAATGTTTAATTTATCTGATCAATTTGTTTGATTGAAAGTTCTTAAACAAGTGGTAACTCATTTCAAAAGTATCAATAACACAATGTTTTTCGATCATTATTACTTTGATGGTCATATTGTGATATTTTATTTGTTTATGAATTTAATTTAATACATGTTGAACATGTGACAATATGTTACGCTTCTCAACATATTTTCGACGACAAATTTTCTTAAACCTTTTCGAGGGGATACAGGCATTGAAATAATTAGTATATCTTAACTCATTCCTTTTTTTACTAAAACATTTGAAATAGTAACATTTTAAGAAATTACTTTAAGAGTCGGTGACACTCTCATTTCTACGAAAATGAAAAACTATTTGTAAAGATACTGAACCGGTGACCTCGTTACCACGCATAGAAGTGAATGCACGGGGATCCAAGCGTGTGTCCATCCAAGTGCGGCAGCTTTCTACATCATAAATCACCATTTAGTGGGTGTTGCAAGGGTCGCGGTTCCTCCAAATGGAGAAGACAGACCTTTCAAAGGCGGTGATGGGCTCCTTCCATTCGAAGTTAATCGAAAACTTTTGGGGTTACTTTGTCTTACCCGGATGAAATGTATGCTATTTGGAGAACCCTTTCTGCCTTTTTCATTTTGCATATCTATGTGTGTATATATGTATTGAGAGCAATGTAACTAGTTATGTCTGCCGTTTATTACTCTACAATTATGGCTTTTTAAGATAACCACACTTATATTTAATCAAAACTTTTTAGGGCCATTTCATCAACATTTTTCGGTTATAATAAATTTTTAATGTTTATATTACCCATATCACACAGTGTTCGCTCTACCTATTCTCGGTACAAGGCGTAATGATGATAATGCTGAGTGAAAACAAAATAGACATAAAGTTAAAACGCACCGAATGGCGCAAGAGTAGAATAAATACAAACTTCCGCACACACGAATGTATTTGTATATTATTCTTTCGTATAAAATGTATGCAGTACAAATTTTCGTACATTTTCGTGCAACTTTATGTTTGCAAAATTTTACAACTTAAATATAAATGCCATGCCTGCTGCCGTTGAGTGCTGCAGGTGTGCAACATACGTTTCTGTATGGTTTTTTATGCAGAATTACATATATATATATATATATATATATACTGCATAAGTGGATGTCAATGTTTTGGTACAATTTGCTTCACTAGAATGTATGGAGAAGATTTTTCAGAGGTACAAAAGAAGTATAAAGTAATGTAAAAAGTGAAATTTGATGAAATTTCTGTAAATGACAAGAATTTTGTTAACAAGATATTGTTACTTTATTATAAGTATACTATTTAGTCTGCTTTTAACATTCATTAGTACACAACAACTTGTTAGTTTTGGATATCTGCGATAAATTTTTTTTTTAATCTGACATAAATACGAGAAAATGGAAAACGTGGACATTAGAAAACAAATATTTCTTCTCATTTCCAATTTGGGTTTCTGTCAAATCAGCTGATCTAAATTCGCATAAATGTTATCTTCAAGTGTTAAAATCTAAGATATATTCCCGTACTTTTATAGGAAAAGTCTTTAATATAATACCAATACCAGACCAACCTCGACCAAAAAGTTTGTTACCATATTTTGATGTTTTGCAAAATTAAAGAACAATAATATAAGATCTAGTAAAGAGGAATGCATTATTTTTGCATTAAATTAAATGTTTTATTTAGCGTAGTTAGAAAGATCCGATTCTGGTGAAATAGGCACCGTTTTGTTCGATAACTTGTTGCCATCTTGAGGGCAATTTCATAATGACACTATCATAGAAACCCTCGTCCCTATTGGTAAAAAACTGGGGCATACTATTTCAACAAGCTTCTCTTGTGGTGAATTTTTCTGGACGCTTGCTTCCTTCAGACGATCCACTTGTTGGCAGTACAGGTCCGAATTAGGAGTTTGGCCATAGGGCAGCAGCCCATACTAGATGATTCGCTGCCAATCCCACCACCAATCCCACCAAACACATAGGAAACCTGCGTGACTGTCAATCTTGACTTGGCCACCGTTTGTGCCGGCTCACCTCGAATCAACCACCACCATTTTCGCTTGATGTTATCGTAAGTGACCCATTTTTCATAACAAGTAACCAGCCGCTTCAGAAATGGATCGATTTTGTTGCTATTCACCAGCAATTGGCAGATGGAAATTTGGTCCATGAGGTTTTGTAGCATCACTAACAACTCATGTGGCACCCAAACATTGAGCTTCTTTTTGTATGCAGCCTTATTTAAATGGTTCCAAACAGAATGTGCAATGTTTAGCTACTGAGCAATTGAAACAATACTTACATGATCCGGATTGTGCTCATGATCATGATCGGACTTGACGATTTTCATTATTTTATTGATATTTTCGACGGTTGGCCTTCCAGAGTGTGGCGCATTTTTGACATAAAAATTACCGGAACGGAATCGACGAAATCAAAATTGCGCGTAGTTGGCTATTACAGTACCAGTACCATAAACAATATGGTATATTTTCCCATTGCTGATGTCCATTTTTGACGTGTGCTCATACAATACTTAGTCAAGCAATCACAAAACTGTCTTAGAGGTTTTTTTTTAGTACCCGTATCTTATCTGCCTAACGTTATGTAACATAACCCGATTATATGACGTGAGATTTAGAAAAATATGTGGGAACTTACGTATTTCTTTTTACTAGACCTAATATTTTGAACTTTTGAAAATGTTTCAATAATTACATTTTCAACGAGTTTGAAATTAATATGTTCTTTAGCTTTGTTTACCATTATTTTGTCAACAAACTACAGCTGATCGTTTGACAACTTTACCCTCTTTGTTAGGAAAAGAAATTTTAAGTAAAATGTTTCAACATTTGACTGAAACATACATGAAAGAAATAAATTGCTTCGTTCCGTTACTATTCTGAACACTTTTGACCGGGAGGTGAAGGCTTTTCTGACAAGAAAATTTGACATTTCGTTTCGTTGTTTATATAATTTTTGTGACTGAGAGATAAATTTACTCGTACTCTCTCAATTGTACACCCATCTGACAGCGAACGGTGTACGGCAACGCTCTTTGACATATTCTGTCAAAAGCTTCCAACTTCTTCGTGCATAAGTATATTATTATTATTTTTTTTATTATAAATGCAATTACTGGCCTGCTTGTAATGGTATTATCACATTTAGCCCTAAAATTTTTAAATGTACCCATTTTATTGAAACCAAGTGTTAACTCAAGTCTATTTAGAAATACGTGTATATGTACATACATATACTCGCTTATTTACATCATGATAGTATATTGTGTTGTTTAAAAACTCATAATTGAAATTGTTGAAATTTTTTTTGGTGAACATTTTATGCGAATTGTTTTAAATGATTTTGTTTATACATTTAATAGGGTTATAATATAATTTTTGAGATTTACTAACAAAAAGGTGAGTTACAATTAATTACATGGGAAGAAACAAAATGCGAGTTATATATATGTATACTCTACTCCATAACTCTATCCACCAACAGCTGGTATAAATCAAATCGACAGATACAATTAAATAACTGTTTTTGATTCGCCAAACTTTCGTAGGTCGCTTTTCAAACAAACAACTGGTATAAATGGCATATCCTGGCAAAATCAAACAGAGAGTATTATAATAAATCCAATTGGATAGCTTTGTTTTTGTTTTCTGATGTGAATTTATTGACGAGAGAAGCAAGAGAGCAGATCTCAAATATAGCAATCTTGGAACTGGGGAGTCGAGTACTTTTTGTATAAAATGGTGTGAAAACTACTCTCGTCTTTGTGTTTCAATGTAATATAAATATGGTTCTTGGATAACCAGATACCAAACTCTAAATAAAAAAATTTTTTAATAATAAAAATTTCAAACACCGATGTATAGAACTGACATCTTCTAATAGAAGTCTAATCGCAGACAAGCAGGAATGTATTAATTATTAGATATTTA
Source organism: Bactrocera minax (assembly GCA_021498325.1). Taxonomy (NCBI): domain Eukaryota; kingdom Metazoa; phylum Arthropoda; class Insecta; order Diptera; family Tephritidae; genus Bactrocera; species Bactrocera minax. Next base: position 392,897 of record JAKEEE010000101.1, read on the forward strand.
TGTAATTTGAATAACTTAAAAGCATATTTTACATTTATAGATATCCTTTTTCTAATTATTAAAGAACAACAGATTCGAGAGAAACATATTTTAATGGTAACATGATTACCTAACTTTTTAGTTTTATTTCATATGTTGAGCGATATACACAATATACAAGTAAACTTTATGGACTTTATCCAATATACGGGGACTAGAAGAAGATTTGGGACGATTCTAAGTATCTACCTATACCGGCCTCACTTCTTTCATGTTTTTAATTGTCTTACTTGCAAAGAGAATTGCCATGCGTTGCTAAATAATTTTATTCTCGCTATAATGATACTTATTTCAATCAGCCGGTGAGCATGTATGTGTAATGAGATGTAAAAAAATGAATTTAAAACTCGTTTACAACGACACGCTTTGATTTTCAAGCATATTTACGGCCGCTTTCAACTGTTTTTGAAGCAATAAACAATAGCATTTTCAACTTTTTCACAAAGTCATAAGCAGATGCAGCACATGCTTCCAGCACAAATTGTTCAAGCGCGCTGGCATGCTTGCCTTGCAACCATATTCAACTATTCAACCATGTGTCCAATCATTCAGCGAATGGCGCAAATGCGAATTTCAAATCCTTTTGGCCAAATTTGTGTGTAAACAAAAAATGTAACAGCGTTACCTGCACGCAAGAAGCGGGAAGCGGAAGTGCCTTTATTTTTCTTCTTCTTCTTGTTGTTGTTGTTATTGTAAACAAATTTTGTAATTGATAGGCAAGCAAATTTCATTTCATTCAATCCAACTTAGGTTGTCTGCGAGGCCATGCCGAGCGAGCAATCGGACTGTGGCCATTATAATTACGCATTTATGCGTGTGTGCGTGTGTGCGTGCATGTGTTTGTAAGTTTTTACGCAATTTCGCAATTGTATGTATGCGCGTATAAGCTCCGGCTGTTTTGCGTTTTTATTCTTGCAATCCATTTCGAAAAGGTTCGCACGCAAATTGAGTGCTGCCATCAAAGCAATATGTTTAAGCAAATGCTCGCCCTTCTGTAGTCTGTTTCTTTTGCATTTTCTGGTTATTGGCTAAAGCTGGTTATGTTGTTGCTGTATTCATTTCATTTTACAACACGCTTACGCTTTACAACAACAACTACGCTTTGACCTGCAATGAAATGCTTTTAAGTTGTTCGCCATGCCCTTAAGCCCCTCATATCAGGCAGCACTTAATGACGGCACTGGCACTGTGCTGTGTGTTTTTGTTGTTTTTTCCATCTATCAGAGGGTGCGATAATCCAATCGTCAAATTGTTTTTATGGTCCTTTGTAAAATTCCAAAAAAATTTCCCAATTTTTGTATATTTTTTGCTGTCTGCGCATGTGTGCCTGTGTGTGGGATGTGTGTTTTCAGCTGTTAACCGAGCTTTGAAATAATTCCCGTGAGACAGAATTTTTTGCCATTACCGGTTGGCCGAGGCAGTGACTTTCACCCGCAAGTAAATACACACACACCAACACAAAATACACGCGCTCACCACGTCCGTGTGCAATTTGGCTTGACTGTTTTTGTTTTTGCTTTTATAGAGGGTATCGCTTGCCTCGGCTTTATGCCAATCGCATCGCTTGCTCGCCGACATTCACCCGAGTATTTGCTTTAAAATATTTATTATGCATGTCGTGTAGATTGGATTTTTATATATTTATTGCACACTTTTAGGCCAAAACTGAAATATGGAATATATCATGCTTTAGAAAGTGTGGCCGCCGCTGCTCTGTTATGCGTGCTTTTGCAATCGAAATATTAAATTGGAATTGGTTTCGTCACTCGCCATCATTTTGTCGGACTGCCTCGAATGAACCGAACAGCAATTTTGTGTGTGTGAGTGTGTGTATTTGTGTATTTGTGCATGGTGCATGTATGTGTAATTATTTGAGTGTGTGCGAAATTTTATTTAGGAATTTGCCTGCTGATCGGCACTGGCATAGCGGTATGGCGGAAAATTAGCATTTTTTTGATATCTACATTTTTTAATCTCTTGTGTGGGATATTAAGGAGGTGATTCTATCTTTGCTTACATTCTTTATTGATAGGCATATGTAGCAACATATGTATATTGACATGTATAGTACGTTAAAAAGTTGGTGTAAATTTGATAGAATGTTTTCGTGTGAAAGTTGCGTGTGAAATAGAAAAATGTACTCAAAGCTCTAAATAAGTGTTTTGTGCTCATACAAAGTCAAATCCAGGCACGAATTTTTTCACAGCCTTTTCTTACTAGTCTTTTCTTCTTCTTTTCATAATTAGCCTTTGTTGTTTTTACCTTCTGTTCACTGTTCGATAGTATATATTAAATTCATAAACAAATATAAAATAAAAAAAAATACGTAATATATGAATATTTTGATGACTTCAGTAAAATTTCGTCGTACAATTTTTTTCCTTTTGACTTAAATGTTTATAATATATTAAACAAAACTAGGCAAGAAACGAAAAAAATATCTTGTGCCAATATTTCACAATCTTATGAACCATTGAGTATTTTACGAGAGTATTAACTAATTCTTGAAGTAATCAAATATACGATTCCTCTTAATGACAACGAGTTTAGATTAAACAACTCTTACACTCTCCCACATACTCGACGTACTGTTACATATTCCTTTCGAATCGTTCCGGCTGAAAAAACATTCAAAAATTAAAAATAGTAACACTAGTGACTTTCCGCACAAATTATTTAGTTTAGCGAAACTTTCAAAGGACATACCCGATCTAGAACAGATTTGCTAAGTTAATAGCTCGATGAACTGCATTTGAGATCAACAAAATGCTATGCAAGGCAGGGAGGTTGATTAAAAAATGAAACTACTTCATATAGAATGTTGCAAAGTTGAAAAATTATTTTTAAGCAATCTCCCAAAAAACAACAGGAAATCGAATAGCAATGCTTGACAATGGACAATTGGGGCAATTTTCTATTTTTTTTTTGTTTTTTTTGCTAATTTTGTTTTTAAGTTTTGTTTTTTTTAAACTACAAAGTTTTGGTAATTGCTTTGAAAAACTTTGCTCTGGCGTCATTGTTGGTTTACTGAAACGATTCCAAAATCGATTAACACCAATTCATTGCCTTCACTAGCTTTTCGATAAGCCTTTAAGACCATTGATTTTTGATGCTTTAGTCGGTTACACATTGGTATATTTTATTATTGAAGAACAAGTTTGTTGCAATTTTTATTCATCTTATTTGTTTTTTTGGCTCCATAAATTAGATTTATTTGACCTTTCTAATTTAGAAGATTAGAAACTTGAGAGAAGACTCTTCTTCTAGATAAAGGAAATATGTTTAGACATTGACTTATTAATTAACTCAAGATCTTTATTCTGTTTTGAATATACTTAAACGGTATTTTTTGGGATAAAAATAAATAATAGTATCTAATCTGTAGCTTTGGATAAATTTACCAGACGGACGAAAGTCCGAGCGTGTAATCAGAACTAATCAATAGATTTTACTGATGCTTAGACGAAATTGTGTAGAGATATTAAAAAAATATATAAAAAACATTTTCTGATTTTTAACTAAGCTGCTTTATTTCTAAACGCTATTATTAAAGATTAGTTCAAATCATAGTTGTTTATCAATTGTCAGTTCATTTGAAGTTGGATTATGCTGACTCAGAACGATTTCTCGTTGAAATCAGTTGCTTATCAAAAAAGCTTATACTAGTTGATGTGAAAGCTCTCAATGTAAAAACTTAGAACTTTTGCCAAAACCATCAATAAAGAAAGAGAGGGAGGGAGAGAGTTCAAAAATCTTGCTAATATTTTATGAGTTTCTTGTTAACAAAGTGTTTTTATAAAAATCTATCGGTTTTACAAAAATTCATCAGGGAATTGTTTAGAGAGACAATGAACTTCTCCATTAATTCGATAAAATAAAAGGGAAAAGCTATGTTAAATATCTAGAAAATATATAAGCTTTAGGTAAAATGTGTTTTGTTGATAAAATATTCTGAATATTTTGATATGTCGCCAAGCAACTCGTTTTTGTAGAAAATTATAGATAGCGAGAAAGAAAGAGATAGAGAGAGGAGGAGGAAGAAATAGTAACAGATAGAAGGAGAGCGAAATATACAAGCATGGGAAGAGACAGAGAAAGATGGAGATAGAGATAGATAGAGAGAGGGGAGGGTCGATGGCGGCATTTTTTTTTTATTACATATGTGAATTCTCTTATGCTTATTCTCTTATATTATTTATTGTGCTTTTTTCGATTTGGTGACTGCCAAATAACTTACTTATATCGTCTATACTTTTATATGTAAAAAAACTTTTAAATGTAAAAATTATGGGGTGGATGCTTTATGCTGCCACAACAACAACAACACATCCCAATCACCACTAACCAATAACGAATTTTCCATACCTCACACGAAACTTTATGTATTTCCCTGCTGGGCATAGGCTTCAGCAGATTTCATTTGTCTGCTTATCAGACCGCGCCAACTACATTATTGCCACGGTCTCCCAGCAAATTGCCGCAACATCTTTCGACCTTCTTCGCCTACTAATCGGCATTTTGATTTTCGCTTCATTTAAATAGTAATTTATGTATTACTGTTTTGCAGACGGAATAATTTTATTTGCTTTATCTTAATTTCTTAATCATGCTCTTGATTTTGCTGTACGAAGTTAAGGCTAATGAAATGGCCGCTTGGCATATTCCTTCCTATTCATTTGTTCAACTACAACTGCTTTGCTTTGTCAGCGCTTCAGCATACCTTTCACGCGCTGTTAATGATTTGACCCCTCGCCAAAAATGGGAAACGCTTTCATTCTAAAATTCATTTATTCATTTCCGCATCATGACTTTATTGGTCGCCTACACTCAGCCGCCTAGCTTATTAGAAGCGCTGCGTTGCTCGTCACGACACGGCGTATACGCAACCTCAACAAATGAGTGTTTGTGTGTTTTTATGGGTATAGTAACATCGGCGGTTCGTATAGTAGTGCTTTATCAGACGTTCTTCATTGATGTTGTATGCTTCTATTATAGTTATTTGCTGTTGTAAGTGTCATTTCAGTTGCACAACACTTCCACTGTTATTGCCAACAATTGTACGTCTCTTAAATACTGCTTTCGTTGTTGTTGTTCTTGTTGTTTGTTTATTCTCTCGCTTGTTACATTTCGAGTGTTTTGTTCTTCTTGTAGTTTTGTACACACAATAAATTTGTTTGCATTTAAATTACTTGCAAATATTTTATGCGTCGCTGACAATGTCACATTGCTTGCTCTTGACTTTCCGCTTGAGTTCGTTGCTCGCTCTATTACTTCTGTGGTCGCCTACGATTTCCTTAGATTGCCATTAAAGCTGCTTACCTAAATAAGTTTGCAGTTTCCGTTGTTGCTTTCGGGTGTGCTTTTGTTTTCGCTCTTGTTTTTGTTTTAGTTTCAGTTAACTAGCAGTCATAATTTAATTTTGCTGTTGTTGCATATGCAGCGATTTCTGTGAATAGAAACAATTAACAATGTTTGGTTTGTTGGTGGTCGCAATATAAAATGGAAAATTTCCTGTTATTTTAATTGCTGTTTTTTTTTTTTTTGAATTACAAAATTATATAATTTTATTAGAAATAGAAGGTAAGATTACTTCAACATGTTGTGCAATAATTAAAGTAATTTAAGTCGAGCATTTAATTAAATTGGAAAACAGTAAAACTAGTTAACAAGGACAATTTTATAAACTTTATATGAAAAGCTGCTTTATTTAAGCATAACGCTGTGCATTAAATGATTAACCTTTATTGAAGCTTAAGGAAAACAATGTGCAATTAAGCAATTAGACTTTTGGACCGAAAAACGTCTTAGAAGTTGGAGCCTCCATATATTACATAAATGAAGATATTACCATAAAAAAATTAGGACTAAAATTAAAAAAAAATTAAGAATAAATAGGACAGAGTCGAACAATAGATATTTTTACATACTATACCGTTAATGCTAATTTTGGAATGGTGACCTAATGTAATGGGAACAAAAATATAAAAAAAACCGATATCTCGGAGGTGGTAGTATGACAGCTAATCTATGGTGTCCTCCATCCAGCTGGTTGCAACAAATGACACATTTTTAGATGAGTCTAATTTAATTCAGATATCCCAAACAGTTAGGGATTAGTTTGTCTTCGAAAAGATAAACGAACACTTCTAGATGGACTATGTTTACTTTGCTGACCATTTCGTTATTTTTTTGATGAGCATTTCCTGAATCTTTATAAAGTAACGATAGAGTTTACTTGAATGTCTAAAAATTTTCTTCATTAAACTTGAGCGTCTATATTCGAAGAAACCAGATGTTGAAATACTCAAAGATTGGGTTTTTGGCATCCTCAACTACAGTAAATGTAAAGAAGTGCTCACTTAACATTTTATTCTTAACGAATGTGAGTATGAAGCGATCGTTGATTGAAATGTCAGGCTAATGTGGATGATGATTCATTATTTATTTATTTTCCACAATATTAATTGCTAATTAATTAACTGAATTTTCTGGATGAAAGGCGGGGTTGTTGTTTGCCTGTTCAGGTAAATAAGTTGTTTTAATCCATTCGGTATTAACTCTTCTTCAATCCTAAAGGACTACAATAGTAACTGTGTTATGGAAGAAAGAAAATGAAAAAGAAAATGGTCGCTTTCTGTGGTCCGCTCTCTGAAGGAAGGGCGTTTGTGAATTTGGTTTACTTTGAAATAACCAGAGAGATGGTTCTTAATTGTTGTAGTGTGAATGATGCACTTTTTTGGGAACTGACAGAAAGTCTTCAGATATCTTTTATTTGAATATTTCGTCATTCCTTTATACCAATTTCCTTGAGTAGCTTTTGCTTTGAATATAGTAAACAAAAATTTTCCTAATCGAAGTGCGTTATCCAAAAAGGCAGTCTGATAACAGCTTCCTGCACCTCAATTCCTGTAAAAGAAGAAGAAGAACACGTCTAATTCAACTTTTACGTTAAAAATATTGAATAAATCTTAACTAGATACACTAGAATTTCAGTTTGGTTCTCAAATTTTCAAACCACATAAATTTGCATTAAAATACAAGCAAAAACAATCACACTGGATCCTATGCTGTAAGCATAGTATATTTAAGCGCCATACTCTAACGTAATAATTATTGACTTTGTTTGAATTTCGATAAATGTAATTACAGTTAATTAAACTCGAATACGATAAAATGTCAAGTGTCTGGTTCGAACGATAAAAGTTAAACACCCAGCATTTTGGAAGCTTAATAACTCAGCAGAATGATACTAAAAACAAGCTTTTATTTTGCAACACATGCCACATTGCTAAAGTTGCGCATGTGTATTTGCCCTGTAGAAAAGATTAAAGTTAGGTGTATATGTATATATATATATGTGATTTTTTGGAAAGGAATTGTTAGAAAAACACTGACATTGAAGAGTTCAGCTGGGTCTAAAAAATTATAAAAAAATTATAAATATATGTATATATATGAGGCCATGAAGCATGATCTTTTTTCAATATGAAATTTAAACATTTTTTCTACTAAAGTGATACTAAGTAATGAAGCATTTGTTGATAAGGCTGCCGTATGAAGAGAGTTCAATAAATTTTTCCCATGAGATGGAGTCAAAATGTTAGTTGACATTCACAGATCCGATTTAGCAGTCTTATCTGGAGTTCAACAACGCACTTGCGTTCATCTACGAAGTATTCTGAGTAGCCTACAAAGTTAAAGATATGTTACCCGTAATTTCTTTACTGATGCATGAAGCCGATTTATTTGTCCAAAAATAGTTTTACCCTAGTTGGAACAGCATATTATTAAAAAATTTTTGGTATCATGATATTCTGTTGAAAAACTCGAGCAAAAAATCGGGAGTCCCTGCAAATTCTTAATCAATGATTACGATTTTCCTAACGGGTTCCAAAAAAGTGAATACATATGAGTATATACTCCTCCATGGTAGCAGTAAAATGTGTTTCGTCAGTAATAAAATTACAACGCAACACTGAAAAAGAACAATTCCCGACGAAAGGATGCAGAGATGGGTTGGCGTTGTTGTTTTTGTTGTTGCTTTATTACCCTTCTTGTTGCCATTATTATTCATTATTATTGCTGTTGTTGTTGTCGCGGTTATTATTGTTGTAGTTGTCCTCCTTATACTTGTACATAGATATTATGGCGTTCCTACGATGTTGAGTGTTCTTCAGATTGTCTTATGAAAAATTACGCGACTGGCAAAGTATGCGCATATTGAAAAATTACCGTTTAAATGAGCGGTGGGTGAGTTGAGGCATTAGTGCGCACACATACAGACATACAATATAGTTGTAGGGATTCTCGGGCGGAAGTTGACGAAAATGTTGCAAGCTGAAGTATGCAGAAGCAGTGGAGAAGCGACACAACAGGTGCTTACGATAGGTATATGAATTATATACATTGTAGTAATGTATGAAGTAGCAATAGTTACACAGTAACAGTGGCGACAAGGGATCTCCGGGAAATTGAAATAAATTTCAAAAACACTGGGAAAAAAGAAAAGATTGAAGTGTGCAATTTTAATGCGATTTGAACATACCACGGCAACGCAAACTCTTCTGATGCATAGCAATAGTAATTTAATCTATTGTAGTATTTGTGTGATATATGTGAGTATAGGGCAGATGTATGGATAAGGCAGGGTTTATAGGAATGTGTATATGGATTCCGAGTCATTAAATTCATACATTATCTCAGAAATATTTTAGTTCTACAATATATTCAATAATAACGTTGACCTCTGAGAATTTTTAATAAATTTTTAATTAAATTATTCAAAGTTGTTTATGACAAAAGTAAAGACAAAATCCTAAAAGGATAGAGTACCTCCAATTATCACATGTATATTAAAGACTTTCGAATTAATATCATCATGGCGTCGAAAATAAAAAACAGTGATTTAGAATAGATAGATAGAACTTTACATAAGGTATTAATATATATTTTCTTTAGAGCGCCAGCTAGCGAGTTTTTTTGAAATTCCGTTGAGACCTTTTGTATTGGGAATAAATACAGGCAATTAATTTTATTGTTCAACAATTTTCTGAAATTATGGAATTCCTCTTTTAATAAAGTGATTGGAGCATATTACAGTTCCATCCGGAAGGCATACTTTTATTCATGCATTTCATAATTTCTCGTAATTCGAATATTAGAAACGACACCTTGTTTTCCAAGTTTTAAGTATCGGGTTTCAGAAAATTTTTTGGCATTTAACTTTCAAACTTAATTAAAATTGTTTGGTAAATAAACTCTCTTTTATGATGTGCGACGTGATGTTATATGACAAAAGGATAACTCTACAATTTTAAGCCTACTTCGATAGACCGTAGAATTGTTTTTTCTTGTTGGTGGAAAACTGGGATCCAAGGCCTTCGCAGATACTACGCATCATGGCTGCGATCAATAAATACTAAGTGCAATACTCTAAAGCACAACATCAATGCCAAATGTATGACAGCGCTGCTGAGAGTTGAAATGAGGCGGTAAACAAATTCAAGATCATCAATAAAAATATTTTAAATTTATAAAGGTAATCTTTAATCTAAAACAAAATGCTCTTTCTGTGCGAGGAAAGACTTTGCTTGATAAATGTGTCCTTTCCTAGTGTATTTTTATATTGTTGATTGTTGTTGGGCAGTTAACTACAGTTCTGACCGCTTTGACAAATGATATTGTATTATTTACATTTTCCATTTCGTTGAACTTATTATTACTGCCACACCAACATATCAGCGAAATAAACGGTCGAATTCGCTTTGTGTTCAATCACCACACAGTGACAGCAGACTACGGCAATGATTCTAAAGGACCAGTGTCGAATACTATTATATATGCATTTCAGTTAACTTTGTTTTCATCCTTCTTTGTTGGTCAAAGTTTTTTGGCTAAATATAATTTTTTACTTTGCTCTTATGTAATGATTTTGTTGTTGTTGTTGTTGTTTTAGTATATTCACTGATGCTTTTTACCGCTTGAAATTTCGGTCGGCAACTGTCAATCAAAATTGATTTCCGCCTTCAATATTTACACTTCGAAGTCTTCGCAAGGCTGTGCACCTATACATGAGTGTTTATGTGACTGTGTGTGTGTGAATGAAAAGCGAGTGTTGGTCATTTGTTTTCTTATAGCATTGATGAGCTCTCATTATATTTCAAAGCACGGGCAATGTGTGTATTTTACTGTTTTTTGCTCTGAATTTCTGTCGTGTGATATAAATGTTGGTCATTAGGTTTTAGGGATATTGTTGAGTTTTCCCAAGAACGAAACATTACAAACATACAATGACAGGAGCGCAGGACTTTGGTTATCAACAAAATTTGAGATAAAGCAAAATATCGTTTAGTTTGGCGACACATTAGTGGTAGTAAAACAAGCGTACGCGACGGAGGCTTCGTAGTACCCCCACTCCAAAAAAAATTCCCACAAGTATAAATTTAAGCTTAATGTGTGAACGGTAGAAGTTTTTTCTTCCAAAATGAAAATGAATGAAAACTTTCATTCGAGCGGGCAGTGCAGCTTTTTTGCGTGAGTAACTTTTTCGTATAACATTTAACACATCGGCAATATCTTAACTAATGGTTGGTGTTGGTTTTGCGGAAAATACTAAAATTTAATGTATGAAAGTAATGTGAGAAGTTTTACTGTTAGAAAGGCCAAGCAAAGCAGCATGAACTGTCATTTTCGGGTGACTTTTTTGTCAGGAGTACATAGACATGTTTCTTTTTATTATGGCCATTTGAGAAATAGCAGGACATTTGAAATAGTTGAATTGTAATTGATGTGCCAAGTCCAAATACTATTGACATGCATCTATTTAAATCTATAAACTATGAATATAAAATGCGAAAAAGTTTAAACAAACAATTGAAACAATTCTTAAACAGAAATGCTGAAGTCTATGTTAGTCAATTATTTGATACGGAGCTAAGCTACTCGCGCTGACAAATGTTTAAAGCGGGAATATTCCGCAGAAATTTTACAATTTAATACAAACTTATGTTCTTCCAATTCGAATGTTCTACTGCCAAATGGCTACTTTCCGGAATACTTGGAGGCTGTTTACAAGAAGTCCGTTCAGGAGGGATATTTTCCACGTGAGTGGAATGGAATGTCAGATTGAATTTTTCAAATGGATTCGGATGAGTGGTGTCAAATCGATGTCAGAAGGACTTAATTTGGCAGTTGTCAAATTTATCTCAGATAGACGATATCAGATGGTGGCCAGTTGATACCTTTCAAACGGATGTAAAATTTCGGGTTTCAAATTGATGTCAGATTGATATCTAACAATTGCTGTGAAATGGAAGACAGAAGGCATTAGTCAAATGGTTGTCAGATGGATGTCAGATGGCAATTGGTGAATGGAGGTGAGATTGTAGCTGTCAGATATATGTGAGATGACAGATGTCAGCTGTCAGGTGTATGTCAAATGTCAGCTCTCAGAAAAATATTTGATGGCAGTTGTAAAATGACTACTGACACATGGTTCCTGTTAGATGGTTGTAAGAACGTGTTGAAAAGAAATTGACACGTGTCGTGAACAAATTAGCTCAATCGAATGGAAGTGGGTGGTAAATACAAACACACACATATATATATGCGAGTGTACCGGATTTCGATGGTTGCTGAGCATTAAAATAGGACTCACTGCGGCTTTAAGGTGCAAGTAAATCACACAATAATATGATGATTAGGTTTGCAGTTGGTGGCAAAAGAGCAAAATAATAATAAATAAATAAAATGGAAAGAATGTAAACATTAGGTTAAACTATGTGATAGCAACCGACCAAGAATTCAGCAGAAATGATTATTGGTCACAGCGGGGCAACAAAGCGGACATTTAGGCAGTTTTCAACACGCCTTGGTTGCAAAGGGTGGTCAAGTGCCAGCACACATGTGTAGACAATTCGCTAGACCCTCATCAAGTAACGCATGTGGGGAATTTTTTGTTTTATTTTGTATTTAGAAAATTTCTTACTTCTGGACATTTTGTCACCCACACAAATGCCACCAGCATGTTGAATATTTCGTTTAAAGCGATATATGGCCGCTGTTTTGAAAGGGATTGGACCCTACTCAGCACCTGCTTATCGGCGCTGCTTATCAGACAAATATTACTTTCCACTTTGCTTTTACCTACATGAGATCAGCTTCAAGAAGTGGAACAAGATTCTAAAAATGTTTGCTAAGCAGTTATGCTTTCTATGCGTTAGCAGTAAAAACAAGCGGCAACAAAAACGAAGACAAAAGCATAATAAGACGTTAAGCTTGGTGCTCATAAATCAAGCTTAAAGAACGTACCACAAAACGGTTATGTACAGCAGTCGCGTCTCAATATTTTTTTGCACCATCAACATGCGCGTTGGGAGCTGCAGCAGAGATTTGCAGATATCCAAAGCTAAAGTAGCAGGCGCAGAAGGCTCGGCGGCTCGGCAGCTCATCGGTCTAAGTCAAAGACTAAGCTACACCAGTTGAGGCGAAAAAAACCTTTCGAAGAACGAATAACACAAAACAAATACTCACTAGTTTTTTACATACACACACACACGCACGCGCACAGTGAAAACAAATATGAACGCAAAAAAGTTGAACGTAAGCAGTTGTGAACAAATAATCTTTAAATATTTATACCGCGACCCAAAGGCCAGCAGTGAAGCAAACATTTCCGCCAGACTAAACTTCCTTGGCATGCAGCGCTGCTAGTTAGAGCTGCTTTGGTAGCCTTATATGTATATACAAACAAAAGCTCAAATGCTACTCGTTTTGAGCGCATTGGACGAGCATTTAGTGGCGCGGCGTTAAGGAGATTTATTGAATTTCATTTGGGATTTGCTTTTACTTTTGGTTTTGCCTTTTTTCTTTAACGTGTGTTTTGTGTTTACTTTCGTTACACTTTCTCCACTTGCTCCAATTTCTCCACTTTCGCCACTTAGTACACTGGCACTTCCACTTATCTGCTATGCGCCTCTTTAGTATGCCCATCTCGTTGCTTTGCTCCTCAAATCGTTCGTTTGTTTGCTTGCTTCCTTTATGCTCATTCATTTTCACTGACTTTCGCTACCTCATTTTTTCACTTACTTTTATATATTTTCACATTTTAATTTGTGCTGATTTTTGCGCGTGATTTGCGCCAAGCCAAACTGCTGCATTGCAATCGCGCGCCCTGAGGTCTGTCCAGTTTCCTTATTTATTTACTTCAACTTCTAAAGTACTCTTCCTGCGTTAAAATGTTAACTCTTGCCAAGCATAACAACAACACAGAATGGACAATTGCCAACACATCATTGCAATTACAGCGGCTAAGTACTCGCAGACGTTCATTATGGGCTTAAAATTTATGGTTGTGGAGAGGAAAGATTCAAACTACAGTAAAATTGACAAAATGTGATAAGAATTATCGAATACAAGGTAAATACTGCTGTGAAATTCCGAATATGGGTTGGTTATTTCTGAGTTTTCCTCTTTTTTTGTTAAAGAATTCAAATTAATATGTGATATAACCAACATCCTGTAGAACTCAAAGATCTTCGGTTTCCAATCTATAAAAAATATATATCAAATATATCTCTGTAGCAAAGAGGGTTACTACTTGCAATCCGGCAATTCTATGGGTATCTAGAATTGTAGACATATCTTATTTATTGATGAATATTGCATTGATGATTTTGCATCTTCATTGCAGAAAATCTATTTGTTGTCTATGGAACGCCTTTGCACTACCAAAACGTTACCGTGTTTCGGTTTTTGCGCCACAACCATTATTGAATCATATTTCTTCGACGTTTATAAATTTCGTATTTTCGGTGATCTTTTGAATTTCTTTATAGAAATATTAATTTCTTAGGTGCATGCAATTATATGTTGGTTCCTAACATTAAAAATAAGTTCACTAGAAACACTCAAAAACTACACCAAAAGAAAGTGGTATGTTAACCAAGAATAGTTACACATATACTAGAAGAGTAGAATAGTTGCAATTAGGATTATGTAAATATTTAAAAAAAAATTGAACCTAATTGTAAATAATATTTTAATTTGACAAGCAAGACCTGCTATTTTAATATTTCCAAAAAATAATTGTGTGGATTTAACACGTCGAGATAATAAAGAATTCTTCGAAAACTGAAAATAAAATAAATAAACATGTTCAACTGAAAAAAGATTGCATTATTTAAGTAATCAAACAAAAAACTTATAATTTGTGGTATTAATGCAAATTATAATAGAGAGCAAGTTAGTAACATATTTTGCTTATTTACAATATTTATTGCGCAATACAAACAATATAAACACATAATGCTAAGCTGCTGGATATTATAAAATATATGCATATTTTTAACAAAAGCAAAAACAAAAACAAAAAAAAATTTTGCTAAAACCAAAGCGATTTTGTATGAAAATCGTGGTCAAATAACGGAGTTGCACAAAAACAACAACGAATTAAATTCAAGTGCCACTATTTACACTGTATATATGTTTGGTGCTCGCATGTAGTGGTAAATTATATTATTAATTAGATTAGTTGCTATTAATTGTGAAGTCCAACACAATATTGGCAGTCGCGCCACTGTAGCTGCACACACTAACAGATACACATGTGTGTGCGTTTGTATTTGCGAACAAGGTATGATGCGCTGCCATTAGCAATGTTGACCGGCTAGTCGCTTAGTTTATTGCTAACCGCATTGCTATGAGCAATTTTCGTCACTATTAATTTACAACAACAGCAATGATGTGGAAAATTTTTGCCTTTGCCAACGCTTTGTGTACATTTACATGCAAATACCAATAAATATTGAGTATCAGTGTAATTTTATGCTCTCAAATACGTTTTGAAAATATTGCGAAAAAAGAAATTTATATCGCAAATTAATTAAAACATTTTATAGAAGAGTAGAAGAATCACTAGCACAATTAAAAGTGTCAAAAACTTGAATGGCGTTGAAACCTCAGTGTATGTGTGTGTCTGAGCATGTGTATGTGCGCTGCATTGATTTTTTTATTAGTTTTCATATTTTTCTGGATTTATTCCAATCAGGTGGTGGGGTAACATAAAATGCGGCGAGTCGCATAGCTTCAGGATATCCGTTTGTTGCATCCGCAGCACGTAATTTAGGCCATGAAATAATAGCGAACTGCTATGGCTTTGTCGCTTACTGGTATTTGTCTGCTCGTAAGCAAACTTTTTGTAAGATTAATAAATGTATGTGTGTAGGGTTGCCAATGCGGTTAAATTTTATATCAAAATATGTTAGCTGGAAGCCCATCTTCACTAGAAATAATAACTTATTATAATATAAAAACAGATAACAAGCTTCTTAAGAAGCATAACTACTTGCTAGGAATTGGCGATGCTATCAGTACTACCACTGCAAAGTTCCGGAAGACATTTTATACATTCAATGTATTAAAACAAAGCTCAATAGTTCAAAGTTTTCTAATAAAATACTCGAACTAGACTATATAAGTGATCGGGAAAAATATACTTACTGACAAATTGAACGGATAGATTTTTTCCTAAGCAAAAGACTCCATAAATTTATTGCATCGCTAATGGGTTAAAACTTGTAGTAGATTCTCGAAAAATCTTTATTTTTTCGAAAGTCGTCTTTGAACTTAATTCTGTCCCTTAGGCAGAGATCGGTACTATAGAATCTGCATCTCTATCTGTATCTCTGAAAGTATAGAAACCTTCCAGTAGACGTCCAAATAGAAAAGTGAGCTATTAGGTGTGCTCAAATATTATCAAAATTTAAAAAGGAACAAGAACAAAATCATTGCCGAATAAGTTGAATATTACGAGTGCTTTCTTTCAAATCCCTCAGTGCTTTAAAATTTAGATTAGAGCAATGGTTTATAGAGGAGGATCTCAAGCTTTGGAATATTATGAATGGGGAATAATTATACATAAATATATTAATAATACTGGAATAAAATCAAATAATGACGGCCGTTATAAATAGCTAACTTAACTCCAGTTTTGGCGGGATCGGCAGAGTTCACCTTAAGTACTGAGTATTTTGAAATTTTGTTTCATTATTTCTGACAATTACGGTTTAATTTTACAAGCAAAGTGTCTTCCACAGCACCCCTTCTATCCATCTCAAAGAAAACGTTTCTTAAATGAAATTATGTAGAACGAATTTTTTACTACAGATTAATTAAGTTTTTTTGATAAACAAAATAAGTTTTCAAATTACTTAAGTACTTAGCATGACATTCTGTCAAAAAAAAGTTAAGGATGATATGCTTTGCTTATTTTATTAGACGTTAGTAGAATCGGTGCTTCAAACCAACATTCATAATGGTGGAATAATGCTCCCTTTATGAGTTTTTTAACTACTACTATAAATATTTTACTTGCTTAGCTCAATTTGTTAGTGAAACACAATCTACTGTACATTCGAAAAATACCGTTGCATAGGTGAGCTATACGCAAACATTTTATTCAACATAATTGCCATGAGGTAAAAATAGGTTAGTCGTAACATATTGCAACAGAGTATATTAGCTTTGTTCACCTCACGGTTGTTTGTAATACCTAAAGCTAATCGAGCTAGATATACATATATATATATATATATATATATATAAATGATCAGGATGCAGAGACGAGTTGAAATCTGAGTGACTGTCTGTCCGACCGTTCGTTCGTTCGTGCAAGCAATAACTTGAATAAAATGAAGATATCTTAATGAAACTTGGTACACGTATTCTTTGTCACCATAAGAAAGTTAGTATTGCAGATGAACGTAATCGGACATCTGCCATGCCCACAAAATGCCATTACTCGAAAACCGGTAAAGTACTATAACTAAATAACAAATTAAGATATAAACGTATTGTTTGGTACAGAGATCCCATTAGGACGGTACATCTGTGGGTAAAAAATTTTCTAAACGTGGATATGGGCCCGGCCCCAAAGAGGTTTAATGTACATATCTAAAAAACTATTACAGCTATACATATCAAACTTGCTCAGAGTTATTTTTTCTAGCATGTTCTCATATACTGGGAAACCGTGTAAAACTTGAACCGTCCCGCTTTTATGTAAAGTACCATATCTCAAAAACGCCTTAACGCCTTAATTTGGTATATAACGTAATATTTGTATTCTTATGCCACATTGTGAAAATGGGCGAAGTCGAAATCATACAACACAACTTAAGATTTCACCTGATTCTCTCATTTTAAAGTGGATAAATCAGGCATCAATTAAGATATTGGAATAAAGCTTTTCACAAATAGTACGTTCAAGCTGTGCGGTCTCATGCGTATATGCGAATAGTCGAAATTGGCAAATAACTTTCAAGCTGCCAGATATCTAATGTAGGGACCTCAGTGCCTTTATCAGGCTTTTTACTGAAAATATCGGTAAATCTGTGAGATATCATAATGAAATAAGAGGGTTATCTTCCAATGATAATAATAGGCTCTGGCGTCAAAAGTGGCTAAACTCGGATTACTACTTCCCCCAGCTCCATGTACCCAAGTACCCGTTAGACTTTATACCATATATTTCGGTCAATATGTAAGATATCTTACCAAAACCAAACGAATGTGTAATATTGGATAAGTCTTAGTTTAATGTCGAAAATGTGTGAAATCGGTTGACGAATTATCCCAGTTCCTATATACTGTATATAATGTTTTTCGTTATTCTAGCAGACTTTATGTCGGTCACTATCGGAGTTATCTTTCCAAAATTGTGTGGAAATATGTTCCCTAGTATATTTGAGTAATAAATATAAAATAAATACCGGCCAAAATATGCCCGATATAAGAACTTCCGTCTTTTCAGCTGACTTTAAACCTATTTGGTGGTGTTGATGTATGATATTTTAACAAAATTAAGTGGATATGTTTTTTTAAACATAACGTGGTTTCGCGCTAAATATAAATGAAACCGATCTAGACCGTAATCTAAGCCCCATATATATAATATAATGATTTCTGTTTCTTTGGTTGACTTATTTTTTATGTACCAAATATATTTAATTAAGCCACTTTGGTTGTGTTTATATTGCATATTTCTCATTCGAGTTAATTTGCTATTTGACTTTAATACAAATATCTCTGACACGAAACAAAATATAGCAACGAAAGTACGTGAGTCTATGGCCTGTAATATAAGTTATCAAGATACAAAATATGATTGCAATCCATTTACGGTTTCGTCGAATAATGAATATTGAATTCTTATGCAAAATTTTTTTAATATCAAATTTTGCCAGCACCTGAAAGTTTTTCTCCTCCTTTGATCTTTGCATATTACTAGAGTATGAAATGTTCGGTTACATCCGAACTTAGTCCTCCTTACCTGTTTTATTTTTGCATCCAATGAATAAATCACTTAATTTTAATGAACGTTATGGAAGCAAGTCTCCTAGTTCAGCATCAAATTAATTACCGACTGGCAGACAGCATTGATCTGAGTTGGCATCTCCGCATGTCTCTGGTATTCGTATAATGATGATATTTACATACATACATAGTTTCACGTGTTACAAGTTTTAAAATGAAAAAAAATAATAATAATAAATAAAAAATGTAAAGCATATGATGAAAAAGTGAAAACATGATTAGTGTTGTGGTTTCACTAGTTCTTAAAACTTTCTATTGTATTCGTATGTGGAGGATGAGCTCGGTGTCGTATACTAATTATTATTAGAAGGAAATTGCAATAATTTGCCAACGGAAAGTTTGGTGGCAACTTTTACGAACTGTAAAGTTGGTAAAATTTAATTTTCTGCTAACTTTATGTACAGATATATTTATATATATATATATATATATATGTGTTTTTTGAGGAACCATCATTTGCACCTGGCGTAAGCATAACATTAATTTTAATAATTATTACACATTTTAATTACTTTGAGAAATTATTACATTGAGAAAGAAAGTCATATAAAATTTTATTTAAAATGTGTGAATTTAAAAACTTTTTTGTGTATTATTTGAATAAATATAATTAAAAATGATTGTTGACCCTGCTTGAAAGGCTATTTAATATTTATGTTTACATATATCCTATGTACATGCATGTATATATGTATGCGTATGTGTATATGTATCTATTTTTGCCTGCCATTCAAGTTCAATGTCAATATTCTGCATCTGTTTTGCTCTCCATCCTTGAAAATTAAATATGTTCATAAAAAAGTAGAAGCACAAAAATGTTTGATCTTGCTAAATTTCAGAAAATATTTCTACGCCTACTATTGTCTTGACTGAAAATGGAATTTTTTTGAGGGCATAATTCATAAAATTGCCATAGAATGAATGTGATAATTTGTGATAATATTTTCATTATTGTAACATAAATATACGTTATAGCATATACGCTTGTTTTTGATGGTTTGTGAACTAAGGAATGAATGAGATTATAACATGCCATTAATTAATAAATTTAAATTCAATTGAATTAAACTCATTTTAAAATATTTCATAAAAAACCTGTTAAACAGAAGCTTAACAGAATTAAAAACCATATAGGAGTGATAATACGTTCCTTTATCATTGGCAGATAAAGCATTATCGAAGCTGTTCTGTTTACGATCAGAAGTTAATTTGTTCACTTTTATCTATCGTGCGATAGGAAACTCAATTAAGGAAGCTACTTTACTGTTATTTGTCTTGGAATTAGTAGCGGCTCATAGCAGGAGTTCTTTCATTATAGCTATTCTCTTCAGAGAGTATATTCAGCAAGCTGAGACCATATCGACGTTTAGTTAAGGTCAGAAGATTTGTTGATTATCTCCAATAAAAGTTGTTCTGGTTGGGTTAGGAATTTACTTGGATCACCTTTATCTAGTGAGGCATAAAAATACCAACGAATATAGCAGCCACATTATGATTATTTCGTTCAAGAAGTGGCAACAGGAGTGTTAAGTCTTTTCCTTATAATACATACTGCCTTTCGATAATATTTGGTAGAACGTTCCTTTCGAAAGAAGTTTCCACGCTGCTCCAATGCTCTCAGGTAAATTAGGCTGTTAGGCTGTTTGAAGAATCTAGAATACTCTAGTTTAAACGATATAGATGGAAACTCTTTTTCACAATACTTTGAAAGAATTGTTTTTACGTTTCGTGGCTGTGGGCGAAAGTGCTTCCATCAGAGACGATTGTGCGTCAAATCATTATTGTTACCCGAATGTATACGTTCCGAAAATGTTCACGGTTGGTCTATCCATCGACAAGACCATATTTTCAAACAAAATGAATAAGCAATTACAGATAAAAATCTTCCTTTTGATTTCTTTAAAAGAGTAAAATAATTTTGAATGAAGCTCAGGGTATGGAGTTATGAGTGGAGAGTGTGAAAGGAAGTCTTTTTTTCGAACAAGTTACCTTTTTCTATTGACTTTTAAACTGGTTTGTAAGACGTTACTTAACTGATTACCAAAGAAGTGAAGTTCTGAATGCGAAGTATCTGCTTCGAAATAATGGCTTTTGTGTTTCCCTTGTTCCTTATATTGTGTATCAGGTTTTTCTTTGTTTTTTTTTGCTTATTCTTTAAAGAAATACAAATAATGAATAATAAATTGTTTTTGAATTTTTAAACAATATTTCTGTTTTTTATACAAATTACATATGTATGCAAAAAGCACTAAAATTTAGCTTAATTTTTTATAAATATGGGTGTAAATCCATGTAATCCATTAAAAACATTAACTAATGACGTATTATTTCCTTTGCAGGCAAAACTAGAAACAAAACATTAGCAAATCAGAGAAAAAATGTGTCACATAACAAAAATATTCCCGTAAAATATATGTACAAATATTCCACAAATAAATATTTAGTTGAATATAGATATGTATGTGTGTCCACTTGTATTTATATTTATATTAGCTGACAGTGTAATCAGTTTAATGCAAGCAGCTGTAGATTTCTGTCAAATTCGGCGAAGCGCGGCAAATGGCGAGTGGGTGTTAAGCGAAGAAGGTTGTTCAGTAGTGTTTATATATTGTATATACTTGTATTTGTATTTGTGTATATGCAAGCGTAAATGAGCGTGGGGTCCAGTGTGAACATGCAAACATACCATACATATTTATACTACAAGCTCACATTTTGACGAAATGAAAGTCCAAAAACAACAAAGAATAAAAAGAAAAGAAAATGAAACTAAGGAAAAACAGCTGCCTGATCATTAATTTAATAACGTTTTATTTTTATTTTTTTTTTGATTCGTAACTTATTTGGTTTTCTTTGCTTTTTCAGTACATACTTCTTTGTACAAAATCGTAATTTTGTTTAAATTATGCAAGTATAAAAATCAGTGAATAGTGAAAACTCAGTGCGTGCAATGCAAGATCCTTAAATACGCGAAAATATTTCAAGTTGTTCGAAAACGCAACATCAAAAAGTGAGATTTTCTTCTTCTTCTTATACTAAATATGCAAAAGGCTTTCAACAAAAACTTTGGTTATCTTAAGTTCTGCCGTTTACTTATACTACTAAATTTTCTCCACTGCAGCAATTTGCACGACCCTAAATCTCAAGTTTTCTCCTTTCTCTTTTTTTTAATTAAGTTAAAATAAAGTTTTAGTCTGTCTGCTGCAATGGATGTGGCCAACTGTCATTATTGCTGTAACTTTATCTAATCGCCGAAAAGTTTCTTGCCCAAGTCCATCATGCGGTGATTGCGACAGACACGCAATGCGTCGGCTTTCTTCAGCACCGCCACCACGGATGAGTTCACCTCCACCAATTGTGATAGGAAGTCCTCATAGGCGGACTTGACGTTGGGTGGCAGCGTGCCGATTTTGACCTTCTTCAATGTCTGCACAATGCCCTCAGCCCAGCCGGATTCGATGGCGAACTCTGACAGCCAAGGTACCAAAGCCAAAACACCGCTTATAGTTTGCATGCCAAGGAACCATAATTCTGAAATCTCCATCCAATGTTCTTTGTAAGCGATGGAAACGACCAAAGCGGTAGGATCGTTGGACTCGTCGATGTTGTAGGCATCCCAAAGGAAACGAATGGTGGCCTGTATGTAGCGACAGAAGGAGAAATCATTTTGCTTGACGCGTTTCGATTGTTGCTTGAGCAGCAAAAGGCCGAGTACAGCCAGATGTCCGTGCATAACCAGATTGTCAGGTATATCTTTAAGTTCGGGCAGATTTTCTACCACAAACTTGAGTACGTTGGCGAAGAGCGGTGAGTCTTCAGCCAATTTTGGCTCGAGCACAGTCAAGTTCATCAAGATGTTGCACAGTGAAACGATGGCAGCGCGTGCGTCCTTCATTTCTTCCAGCTGTTTGGGTGTGTGTACCGGATCGGGATCGTTCATACGCTTAAGACGTTCGGCGCGTGGTATTGGTGGACGTTTGTAATGCGCAATGGTAAAGTAGAATTCGATTTGTTCGAGCAGTATTTCATCTTGCTTGGTGTTGAATAAGATTTTACGTGCATCATCCTCTAAAGCCAAATGACATAGTGCTGGCAGCATGACGCGCAGCACATCAACTGGTTGCTCACCCTCTCGTGAGCCATTACGCCAAGCCTTAAGGTCATGGAATGACTCGTTGCCTACCTTGAACATGAAGGGTAGAATTTTGTAGATGGCTGGACGCATGGCGGTCGTTTCTTGTGCCAACCAAGCGGAGAGTATGCGTACAATGGCGGATATGAAAGCTTTGTCGCTCGGATTGCCGTTATCTTTGATCTTATCCTGCGAAACGCGTGTCAATACGGCTAATACCTGATTGAACGCGCCCTTTAATGCTGTGTAGGTGGTTTGCTTTTCCTTGGGCTCCATGTCTATCTGATCGTTAGCCATATGCTCGATGCAGAGCTCGAGTATGACGAAGCAGCAAGTGATGAGATCAGCACGTTTGAATGTGGTCTCCAGTTTTTTCTCATCCATTTGCATGCGCACTTCAATTGCGGCCAGTTGGAGTGCCGAAAGAAAGAGTGTCTTTTGATCATCCATGAAAGCCCACTGCATGCCAAGCACCTGCAAGGTGGTAGCAATCAGGTGTAAAGCGGGTTCACGTTGTTTGGGACCAATTTTCGCCTTCAGAATATCACCAATAGCCTTGAAAACGCTCTCGGGCCAAATTTCGCCCTCCAGCGAGTTAACGATCACATCACGACGACAAGTGATCAGTATGGAAGAGAGTATGCTACACAGTTCGTATTTCCGTTCGCTATTTTCCGTCTCCATATCCAATGCTATACGCTGCACGAGCGCATGGAAAGGTTTCGGATCATCTGACCAGGACGCCGAGCCAAATTTGTTGACCAACAAAACGATCAAATGTAAAGCTTCGTCAGTTTGGAAACTTTGTGCTGAATAGATTTGTGACATCTTCGGTATGGCACCAATGCTAAGCAGTGCTTGCTGTCCTGGTTCATAGGTGGCGATGCTTTTTAGACAACTGTACGATTCGCTGACGACAATTAAATTATCCTCATAGTCATCATCGTCGGCTGTTTCGACGATCTCCAACAAGGTGGGTATGGCTTCGATCATGTCTTTATGTGTGGCCAGCTCCTCTTCCTGGCAGAAGCAGGTGAGTATCGAGAGCGCAACACTCTTGTAGACAAGTGGTGGGCAATCATCGGGCAGAGTCTTACCATTAAGCAGTTTTTTTAGAAAACCGAAGCCAATCGCTTCGAAGAGTAATTTTTTAGCAGCCGTTGTACAGTCCTTACCCTTCACCAGTTTTGTTACCATGAAGAGCGCAGCAAACTTTTCCGTCTCACTTTTGGTGCCCTTCAACATGGTGGCGCACTTCTTTATAGCTTCCGGTACGTCAGCCATTTTCTTTGCGATAATAACTTCTTTGGGGGGGCTTCCAAAAATTTGTAGGGCTCTTGCTGTCGTTTTATGGGCGTTGGTTGTTAGGCGTAGCCACTTCTATTCCGCATATGTTTTAGGTTGCTGTTTGAGAAATTTTTGTGTATATATATAAACGTTGCGTTCTATATATACATGTATTTATAGAGTATATATTCACTTTCCCACAAGTTTGCCCGTTGCGAAATATTTCGAATTTTGGTAGTTCAGTTCGTACCGACGCACTCTCACTGACTGATTCGTTCACAGCTCACAATGATTGTAGTTCGCATGCATTCTAGGCGGCCAAAACGATCTTCGGATCGGTTGCTAACGACGGATTCCACCTCCATAGCCCAGTCGGCAGTTGCCATCGTGTAAACATTTGTCTCAGCAGATCGCAGCTACTGCGCCGATACTTCCTTCCATGACGACTTTGGCGTTGTTGTTTGGCGTTCTTGTTGTTGCATTTCGCCACATTTTTATTTTTAACAAAATTTATTTACTTATACATCCACATATGTATATGTTATATATAATATAAGATCAGTTAGCGTAGCTGGCGCAAATGGAAAGCAAGAAACCAATTTGAAATTCAAATGCATATTCGAAATAAATAGGGAAGAAAGTGTCTCCGTGTGTGGAAGCAAAGCTATGGCATCATCGTCCGGCAAGCGCTGGGAGAGCGTAACGGCATATCGGCCAAATGTTATTGTATCTCTGAAATTCATCGGTGCTCTCTTCACATGAGTCGATTTTTATAATTAGCACAGAATTTTGTTTGTTTCTTTTCCTTCTCTCTGTTTTTATATTTACATTTTGGAATTTTTTTTAATCTTCTGCCTCCTATTTGTTTTAACAAGGAATATGTGAAGAATTCCATGTCTTTATATATCTTATTTTGTACATATATAGCATGTAAGCACGTATACATTTATATTTTGTAAAGAGGTGTAATTGAAATTCCCGCATTTTTTTTAAAAGAGACATTTCAACTGCATGAAATTTTTGTGGTAT
Organism: Bactrocera minax; assembly: GCA_021498325.1. Taxonomy (NCBI): domain Eukaryota; kingdom Metazoa; phylum Arthropoda; class Insecta; order Diptera; family Tephritidae; genus Bactrocera; species Bactrocera minax. The sequence continues at coordinate 417,756 of JAKEEE010000101.1, forward strand.
CAGTTTCAGTTAAATGATGGCTGAATTTAGAGGAATTTATTTAAATTTCTTTCTCTCATTTAATATTGCAATTAAATTATCAAATAATTACACAGTAATAGCTTTTGATTTACATTTGAACATAACATCCAATATTACTGGATCTTTCCTTTAATTTTTTTCTTACATTTTGTATTTGAAAGTTGTAGTTGAAAGTATTATTATGATATCGGTGTTAACTGTTAATTTTTAAGAAGATTTATATTCGAGAATATTTCTGTTGATTGTTGCCACTTTTTGAATTTTTTTTCTAAAGAAATCAATTCAATAAATTAGTTATTATTTTCATATCACAATATCAAACTAAAACGTAAAAAAAAAAATTGAGAAGTGAATTACAAAATTAATATCAAATCAAAAATACCTGTAAGACGCTACCAAGTTGATATTCCTGCAGGGCGCCTTTTCTTGTATTACATCGTTTCTACTTATAAGTAGCCGTGTTTGTGTTTGAAGCTATTTTTAAATAATGATGTTATGTTGTCTAGAGTCATTTGTCTAGCTGCAATGGAATATTTTGGAGCCAATACTTACTAAATACTTGCACAACAGCCACGATGTGTGATAAACGTGAGCAATAAAATAAAATGCCTTCACATATACCATTTGCAGCCTTTTAAGTTTATACTACATTCCTAAAACTGTGCATAAATGCATAGTTTTAATGTAATCAAAATTGTTTAATTATGTATAATAAAATGTACGATATACAGGTATGTACGAATTTGGTAAAAAAAACTTAGATATTTAAAAGAGATTAGTACCAGAACAGCTTGACTCTATTTGAATTTTCCTGTTTACTACTAAAAACGAATGACTAACATTGTTTATGATTGTAAAATAATTAACATTGTAATCGGTTTTCATTTAATTGAATATCGTAAAAGTATTTGGGAGAATTCGCACAAAAGGAGGAATATTTATATATTGTATTAATGGTTTTGAAATAGTATTTTCAACTTCGTCAGTATTGAAGCCAAAGAATGTTGCCCACAGCGGGGTTGTAGCTTGTTTTTGCTTCGGTCCCTGATTTTTATCCTGCTAAGGTCTGTCAACTCGGGTGCATTCCTAAAAATTGCTTCGGGAATATTTTTTGCCACTGATCTCCTAATCAGACTACTAACATGCAAGGGATTCTGCAGATGATCTAATCAATATTGCCAAGGGACAATTTGACATTGGACAAGCTCATGCATAAAAGAAGAACTCAGCATAAACCTCAAAAGGGCTGTACTTCTTTTCTTCTCTTTGCAGGAATAGTAAACCGAATCGTGGTCTTGAAAACTTTAAGAATGTCAAATACAAGGTACATAAGATAACTGAGAAGTAGGCATCTAAAAAAACCGTGTGGGCCATATTTTGTATAAAATATTGGCCATGGGAATGCTCTTGCCGCGATGAGTGCCACATTTGCTCACTCCAGACAGCAGGGGTAACCGTGAGACCATTTTATAGCAAGGCTTGACGCTGTTTAAGCTTAATCCAAAGGAGTTTCTGCCTAGTTTCGTTACCGTCGACAAAATATGGATCCATTGGTGCACTCTAGATACAAAGGAACAGTTGAGGCAGTGGACTTTATTGGGCAAACTTGCTCCAAAAAAGGGTAAGACTGTTCTTCCACAATGACAATGCATCGACAGTAAATACAAAATAAAAATTATGGACAACGATAACAGGAAATAAATGTTGTCGTTATCTACTTTTCTTATAGCTCTGATACGAAAGTGCCCATCGGTTATTTGATAGAACATAGCTGCGTGCGGACACATAGGACTCGAATATACAGATATTCTGAGATATAGACTGTCGGCTCTGCCTCAAAGTCATCGAAACTTAAGGCCATATTATGTGTATCTTCTCAGCACTGATTACCAAAAACTATTATGATTAGATTATGGCTTTCATTTTGGAAGCAAATAGAATTCTAATCCTTCAGAGTTAGAATACAAAAGATCCTTTAGGTCGTATTATTAAAGTCTAAGTTATAGTGAGTTAGGTAAATAATGTAAATATATTTGCATGTTTTGAATTTTTAACCGAAAGTTTCCATTCAATATAGAAGTGTTTAACCACAACGCAATAAATTCCATTAAAGTATTTGTTGCTCCCAATAACTCATTTGAACCTTAGGTCATCCATAAAACACTAGCATTTTTCTCTTCTTCATTGTGATTTAACCGATTGTAAGTGAAATGTTTTGGAAAAAATTTATTTGTAGAAATATAATTGTACATCCACAGGACCGTGTTTGCTCATCAAGGCAACTTCGTAAATAATGCTGATGTAATACGTCATAAATCATTAAAGTTTTTAAAGTTTTTACTATTGCATTCTAAAATAAGTTAAATGCCAAAACTTTGGGAAACTTTTTTATTATTACACAATAAAATTATAAATGCTTACTTAGTTGGGTGCCATTTTGAAGAAGGTGTAGAAAAGCAGAATCTGTTTTATGGCCACTTTTGTGTGCTCCAAAAAATGGGATTAGGAAAATTTAATGTTTCGGAAATGACATGTAAAACAATCAAATTTCTTTACTGCGAATGTTGCGTCATCCATTGCTCATTGCCCGCCGCTCCACTGTCCCTCACACGCTATGAACATGCGGCGAACCGTGATTACGTCGACTTCAATTTCTATGTTGCCGAAGATGAAAATGCATATTTCTCCAAAAATTATAAACCCATAAATAACTTTACTTATGCCACGATAAAAGTCGGCAAGCAGGTTATATTTGGGATATGCAAGCGTGCGATTGACTATTTGAATGCGGTAATGTGCTATATGCGCCTGATTGTAGGCAATAAAACCCTTTCACGGCACAAAAGAATGCCGAAATGTCTTTATAGTTTTTCGTTTTATTTTGGTATTTTGGTTGAGAGCGAAAGTGAGACTTGTTAGTGGCGTGGGATGGTTCGAAAGGACAAAATGTATTTTACAATTGTCCATGCAGTGGAGGGACGTTACGAATATGCTGTGTGGTTGGCCTTGTTCGGTCGGCGCGTACGGATGCCATAATCAAATCGCTGACAGCTCATACAAGCGCAATGGCATTTTTATTACGCAATCGCCCATTGTGTGCATCTTGTCGTACAAATAAGCATCGAACGTAACACGGTCCGCCGACTGCGGCGCTGTTACGCATAGAAATTGAGTAATTCACGAAAGTAGCGAAAGTAAGACGTGGCAATATAAAAGTAGGGAATATGCATAGAACACAGGACTATCGGCATACAAAATCGTACTATGTCAGTGTCAGAGCGAGTAAAAGGGTGAGGCGCACATGACATGTATACTTACTTCGTTGGGCTGTGTGTGTTGCACATTTTTACGACCATTTGGTGTGGCAAAGTGCTCAAAATTTAAAAAATGCTCTGCATGTTCGTTGTTGGAGGACACAACCAAAACAACAACAACATAAAGTCATTGTGTGGGTGTGTGTATGTGTTTTTGAATGTATTGAAATCAGTACCAAATATGACAGCAGAGAACGTTAATAAATGTTGCTATTATATTGCAGCTGCCTTTTAGGCGCAGGATCAGGCAGACGTCGTCATTTTTCAGATTCGCTTTTTAGCAGCTTTTACTTAAAATGTCGGTAAGGGTATTGAGATTTATGGCGGATATTCGTAGTAGCAGCAGCTGTTGCCAATAATTTGTAGTGTTGTTGTAACAACAAGTGATCCGCTGGAAATTCACGTGTACAGATATGTGCATACATATAGGCGCACATTAAGGGTGTGAATGTGTGAAACAATTTTGTGGAAATAAAAGCGCTATTACGTAAGTAGAAATGTATTTCTTTAGTTAATTTCCCGGATTTCAATTGGCTCTCGAAAGGAGTTTTATTTGCTTCGGCCCTTAGGAGTGGATTAATCTAATAAAAAGGCATATAAAAGTGTTTTTTGTATAAAAGTATTTTGAGCATTAGCTACATATTTCTGTAACTCATGTGCAGTTGTTTAAGATAATGCACGTTCATTAGTGAATCCCAAGAATCTTGTTTTGTCCTCTTAGACCTAAATCTTACTTAACATTAACCTTAACTTAAATTTTCTCCGTCTTGATATATCTTTTAGAATTAAAGTTCTTTCTAGGAGTAATTATGCTTAACTACGAGTACTTTTGACATACTGTTGAGAGCAATTGCGTTATTTTTGATTCACAACAGTGTTTCATAAAAATTGTGAGCTAACCTAATTCTAATTCTAGAAAATTCTCATTTTAAGGATAATATCCTACCAGGCTTAAGCGCATTAGTCAAAAAGATAGTGAGGTGGATTCTACAATACTAAGGTTGAAGCATCCTGGCTCTTACTTTCTCAGACATCCAATGGAAGTATCGAGTATTGGAATTGGTTTGTTTTTTTATTTCTTTTTGTTGCTGTATCGGCAGAAAATATTCCTCAAATAATTAAAAACAAAATGCTGTCAAGTTGACATTATAAACCCGGGTCAGTTCCGATTACGCTGACCCCACTGTCGTTCGAACCGACTTAGCAAGTTTGCAATGGACATTAAGTATCCTTCTTTATTTTATATATTAATTATATAGTTCACTATAATGCTTTTACTAAGACTTACTAGACTAATGTGATAGCTCGAAGAAAGCAGCGGCGAAAGTCGATCATCAAATATGAAGGATGGATATTGAGAACTCAGCTGTTGGAAGCATAACTTTATGTGATATTAGGGTTGCGTTATTAACCCCACACAGACTGATCTTCACACAGATATTCGAAGGGTGCGTCTATTACAACATAATATTTTCGATTTCGGTTTTTTTTTTTTGATAGGGAAAGAGTTAAGCCGCTTGATTTACCTGCTTATGTTGGAAGATGGTGCTAGAGGATCCCGACGGATGAAGTCGATCATGTGTTTCTAGACCTTTCAAGTGGAGGTTGAAATTTTCTGCGATCAGGAAAGCTTTATAAAGTCCACGCTCGTAATTCCTGGATTATTCAAATTATGTTCTTGGCAGTTGCTGCACTGTTCAAGTAGGATTGATTGAAGAAGACCTAATTAAGTTTCTAACCCTTTCATTGCGTATCGATTCCTCTAATATTTAGCTAAGAAATCACAGATAAAATCCATTTGCTGAAAATTGCTGAAAATTACTAGCCCTTCACCTTGAAGCCTTTTTATGACGTGAAATTATGCGTAATTCGTTCGTAAGTACCACATTACCATTAATATTTTTAATAATTTCAGAATATTAGAAAATACACGGTACTGAAACATTCATCTCACGCAAAACATTTTATTTTCTCTACAAAATAAAAAATTGTAACAAATTGTTGCACCACATCGTCAAAGTTCATTATTGACTTCAAATTCTTTCGTCTGCCATTCCTACCATCCATCATTTGGCAAGCGTGCAAATGAAAAGTGAAACCAAATCGCGAACTTGTGCACATATCTCGCAGCGAGATGAAAAGTTTAGTGAACGCATACGAAATGTAATATTTTTAAAAGTCTTAAATGTGCAAATAGTATGAGCATGTATGAACATGTGTATGAAAACACACCTCGGTATGATATCGTTTACCAATCTTGTTGTTGCTCACAGTAAAGGGATTCTGGGTAACTGGGTCACGGGGAAGTTGGTTTAATTGAAGAATTTGCTAAAGGCATTTCGATTTCTTAATTTAATTAATTTGTGTACAAAGAAAAATGTGGCATAAAATGCACTTACATGCACACATATATATATATATATACATATAAATTCAGGTTCGAATGAGTACGCTTGTGGAAGGAAGATTGGCTTCCCAGTGCCTCAGTGGGTTTTTTCAGCAATAGAACAGAGTTGAAAGAGAATTTTTAAGGACTAAAGGTTCGTTGTTGTCCATAGCTTTTAAATCGACTAAAGCTTTGTTGCTAGATAAGTTCAATGATTGCGGTACCCCGGAAGAGGTTTTGTTTTGTAATTGAAAGCTCGGTTATGCCGATTTGATCAAGTCTTAAACAGACGGGTCTTCGGTTTTCTCCGTGAAAGTGAGTGTAAATGTAAAGCTTGCAGAGTCTTAAAATTTTTCTGAACAACTTTGTAGCTACAACGTATAAATCGTATATTTAATGGATATGTTTTAGGTTTCCAAATCACTCTGAGATTCCGGTTTGATGTGAATTTAAGCTGACTGTAGTTCGATTGTTTTGCATGATGTTATAATAAATGTCCGATGGCTGAAGAACGTCGTTATACGAATTTACGACTTTCTTAGGGTCTCCGTACTTGGGTGGGTGGTCATGAGGCAGAGAGACTCCCCTTTGCCATTTCCATGATAGTTGGGTCTACATAACCGTATCATATTTAGATTTACATCCAGTCAAGAATTGCCATTCCAACAGCATTTCCAAAAATTATTTTATTATTCTCTCAAGTATAAACTCTAATGAAATAAATGCATTTATTAATTACCTTTTTACTACTCCCATCTATTATTACCTACAGCAAATTCTACAACATGCATCTGGAAGAACAATGCTGAACACAAGTCAAATATAGGGCAAATATAGTGGCAACAGTGTTGCACTTGTACGAAAGGGCAATAAGTGCAAAGCAGGTCGCATGACCCAAAACGAGCATGCAACTATGCAAGCCTTAGTAACCAGCTCAATTATATGCATTGTCAGTGAGGGATTAAGTAATGCAACTTGCTGAAAGGCAACTACATGAGGGTTTGAGGGTAGCTTCCGAATGTAGTGTGCGTGTATATGTACATATGTGCGGGCGTGCACATTGTTCCTTCATCGGAAACGTTTGTTGGAATGAACCAGAAATTTCTGAATGCAGCTAAAAATGCAGTAAAAGAAAAAGTGCTTTGTTGGCCAAGGAAATATGATGGTAATGAAAAGGTTTTAAAATTTTAGCCGTAAACTTCTGGTGCTGCGCTGCTTGGAAAAATATTAAAACATATGAGACGAATTTTACAACCAACAGTTGGTTACTGTGAAATTTCGTAAGAGATTTCATTATTTTTAATTTGGCCAGGAGCTTGCTGATGTTTGTTTGTTATTGAGGGTGGAAAGTGCATAGAGAAGGAAATTTAAGGAGCTTTCGGGTGCAACTAATAAATAATTAACTTCTAAAATTTAATATATCAAATAGTTATGTTCCTTCCTGGTTGTCTATCCAAAATTGAGAGGAATGTATTTTTCCATATTACGATCACAATATGCTTTCTTAAATGATTTCAAAGCTTGATTTTTTTTTAACCACCTTCCTGGTTCGATTTGTCGGAAGAATAGTTGCGTGGTAAATATCTGGAAATCTGTGAACTTGAGCTATGCCACAGACATTGCTGGTGTTCGGAAGCGAAATCACCGATAATTTTCCCCGCTCTTGAAAAAGTAGCAGTGTGGTTATCGTTACTATATGTTTGAGTCTGTCCGCAGAAGAACTGTGCTGGCTTGGTTCAAGAATGAATCAAGCCAACTTTTTATATATTGTTCTGATGTGAATCGTATTCCAGTGAGATGGTAGTCAGAAGGGGCAAGGTAGGGGCTATAAGGCGGGGCAGGCAAAACTTTCCAGCCGCTGTTTTCCAAATCGTTTTCAACCGGTCTTGCAGCATGAGGCTGAGTTGTCATGATGGAAAATGATTGCCTCGTGTTTAATTGCACATTTCGGGCGCTTTTCTCTGTCTTTCGATTTTTTGCGTTTAGGATTGTCATAATAGATCCATTTTTTTTATCACCAGTTACAATCCGATGAAAAAGCGACTCCTTTTTGTAGCTTTCAGGCAGCATTTCTGACATACAAAATTGTCTCTTGGCTTGAATTCATATGGCAGCCAATTTCCTTCCTTTTGAATGTATCCTGTTCCTGCGCTTTTAAATGTTTTGAAATGGTTGCTTGAGGGACTTCTAAAGATTTTGATTCCGAAAGCAAAAACACTTTTTCAGGCACAAAGTTCGACAAATTTGAATAAAATTATATTGCTGTTTACCTTCAAATTAATGACATATACTGAAAAAGACGCACAAGGACAGTAGCTTTCCAATGAATGTTCGGAATATTGGAAGAATAGAATTATAATCTATCTCTTGGCACATCGTACGAATATAGTTATACACCCAATATACTTTGTCATTGTCATTGCTTTATAGCCTTCAGAACACTGTATTTAACAGAATAGTTTTCAGTCTTCATATCTAAAATATTTTATTATTTCTGATTCTGTGTTCATTCAGTAGCGAATGTTGTGCGAGGTGAGTCGAGAGAGTAACATTCCCACTATTTATTTTGTGATTTCGGCGAGCTTCTTTGACGTTTCCATTTAGCAAGCTCTTCTATCATATATATTTTGTAATCTTAAAGTTCCTTGTTCTTCAAAGTTTTCTAATACTTCACAGAATTATCTGTTGAAGTAACTAAATTTTCGTTTAACTGATACCTTAGAAAAATGGGAGAGGGAGAGAAAAAGACAGCGAGAGAACCAGAAATAGAGAGAGAGGGAGAGGGAAGGAGAGAGATAGAAAGAGGAATGGAAGTTGTAAAATTATACAACCTTGCTTCAAATCGAAGTTTAGTTGAAAATATCATAGTTTACAAATTGGAAACATAATATCTCTTTGGGAGATTTACATTATGAAAGTCAGTCAAGCCGACTTATTTTAAATTGATAAATACTTTGTTTTCTCCACATCTATAGAATTAATTTTACATCAAGTTTACATATTGTAATGGATTTTCTAAATTAATCGCTCACGTTGAAACTCTGCCTCGAGTTCGATCACTAGATTGTTCAAATAAAGTCACAATTTAATTGCTATACATTTCTCTTTATTTCTTATTTAATAACTTGACACTTACTTACTCGCTTTTACTCGCTTTTCGAGCTTACTTATAATTCACTTGTACCTAACTTAACAACACTCTTACTTGAACTGTTTCTTGCTGCCACTCCGGCAGCCCTTATATAGTAGATCGTTACCAAGATCATCACTCGAACATTCTGGCAACTACTAGCTTCGCTATCTGGTTGATTTTGGCAGCTTATCGCCAATTATGTTTTGCTCCGACATTCGATTTCGCTACAATATCGCAATTCGAACATTATGGTAACCATTAGTTTCGTTGTCTGGTAGATTCTGGCAAGTTATCGGCAATTCTGGTCTTCATATTCGTCACAATATTATTATGTACTGATAAACTTCTTACCTAAAAGTGAAACCTTTACTTGTAGACTCGTAAAACTACTTGATATAATATTGCAGCGGAAAGTGTCATATCTACTTAATGCTCCGTGCAGTTTCAATTTTGCCAGCAATTAGTTTGTTTTTGTAATTTCCGGTATAGAAGTTATACAACCTAACCGGTTTAATTGCTTCTGGCAGGTCTTTATCTTTTTGCGCCAATACTTTATACTCATTTTGCAAAACATTTACGAAAAAAAAAAAATATCCCGCGCGCTACTCAGTAGCAAAGACTGCCCAAACCACATGAAATTTACGATTTCATCAGACATATTATTACCTTCAACAACTTCCAGGCAATGTGCCAGATAAGGAGGAATTCAAAGTTGAAAAATAAGCTTTGCGCATAAGCGAATTTTCAGCGAATCGCAGTCGGTAGTACTTCGCCTTTGAGTGCTTAACGCAACAATTTCCGCTACTTCTCAAAGAAAGCAAGCACTTAATTGCAATTAAGACTACTTGTTTGATGCATTTTCTGCATTTCCCCGTTTTCCCATTCATCCACTCCCCACTTGCGTTGCGTGCTAACGTGGGTGGTTACACGGTGGTCGCAACACGATTCTTCGTTGGTTCCTTTTAAACTGTTGGCTCTTGCAGCAACTCGAGGTTTTCGTATGGTTGCCGTAAATAGCTTTCAAGGAAACACTGCATTCCCTCCCACCGGCCGACCGAACCAAAGAACGACCAACCGTCACTGAACAGCGAAACAAATAATACCGAGTAATTGAGTTGGGTTGGCTAGGGGAGAGTGCGGATGAGCGGTAGTGGGTGCAACAGCTGCTTTTGAATGACTGTGTGTTTACTTGCGAATGCTTGCCGCTGTATGGGCACTTCGTTAGGCATCTGAGTGATGAGCTTCATGGTCGCTGTAAGCGTTTTTCCATCAGACTTTGCAAGCATCACTTGTTGCCAGCTATCAGCTCTTGTTGTTGCACATCTTTTCTCCGCATTGATTTCGCCCCGTCTATATACACGCATATTCACTCGCTTGGCAACATGCTTTACCGCTTTCGCTTGATTGACACTCTGACTGACAAATTAATTGGATTCGTGGCAAAGGCGTAAATTTTGTTACTAGTACAAAAAACAGCTAGAATGATACGACCACATAGCAACCAAATGCCGGTAAATTTCTATGTTTAGCTAACGGTGTAATTCTTTCATTTTTGTTGCCTTTTGTGATTTTTTTTTGGAATTTTCCTTGTAAATCACACGCCACTTGTCAATTAATACCGTATACACACGTTTTTATTCAATGCTGCTTCTATGAATTCTGCGTAAATTCGTAATTTGCACTTACCCAATTAATAGAAATGCCAAACTCTAATTAAATCTAATTCTATCGAGTGTGTACTGTGTTGGGTATTTTGCATTTTTACGCTTGTTTAGCAATAATAATTAAACGCAGAACCCTTTTCAATTGAATATTCAACGATTTGGACAACTTTTTTCCATTACTGAGAGATTATTCGCAATTTTTAGAGCTTTCGATGTCGGTCCAATAATTGGTTACGGACGATATGTGAAAATTTTGGTAAAATAACGATTTATTTCTCAACATGATCCCTTTTTAGCTTAATACACTTGACACAGCAATTTTCCAACCACTTTAACTCGTCTGAAAAATATGTTGTGGTTTCGGTTGCTGTTTTTGGGGAACCTGAGTGCGGCCTAACAAAAGCCGATGTGCGACCACGTTGAAACTGGTTAAACCAATTGTAGCAGCCGTCATCGAAGGAAAAAAGTCAGAGTATGCAGCAACCAAGCGCTCTCTGATTTCACTCCGCGATTTCTCTTCAAAAGAATTGAATCACCGACCGATATTACTCTTTCCATTTTTTTAAAATCCGCGTACACGACCTCTTCCACACGCAGTCAAAATAAAATTTTGATGTGGCTGTTTATGAAAATGTACTACACGATAGTAAATTTTCTCGCAATAGTCGCTTCATATGGCGACGATGCTAAGTGCATAGTGGAATGCCCTTGTTGTTTAAGGCTAAGCACATAGTGGAATGTAGTGTGAATCAGTATTGGTTCAAAATAAGAGAAAGAATGGAATGGAAAGAAATATTACACGTGCTCGATGATTGTGCTCTCGGAACATGTTAATGTAATACCCGAAACTAATCGAGATAGATATAGAGTTATATATATAAAAATGATCGGGATGAAGAGACGAGTTGAATTCCAAGTGACTGTCTGTCCGTCCGTCAGTCTGTCCGTGCAAGCGATAACTTGAGTAAAAATTAAGATATTTTGTTGAAACTTAATAGACGTGTCAATTGTCACCATAAGAAGGTTAGTATTGAAGATGGGTGTAATGGACTAATGGCACGCCCACAAAATTCCGCTAATCGAAAACCTATAACCAGCAACTAATTAAGATACTGTCGAATAATTTTGTACAGAGAATCGTATTGAGCGGACCATCTGTGGTAATAAAATTTTTTACAAGTGGGCATGGGCCCGCCTCTAATAGGTTTAATATACATACCTTACAAGCCGCTAAAGCTATATAAAAAAAAAACTTACTCTGAAAGAGAGAGAGAGAGAGAAAACGGATAATAACCACGGCCACTACCCATATAAAGATTCTGTTGAAGACTACTAAAAGTGCGTTAACTCGCTGAAAGAACACGTGAGAAACATTAAATATGATACGGAAGGGTTGTATAGGAATACATGTAACATTTTGTCATTGGGTGTGGCACCGAATACTTTTAGGTGAATTTCCCACATTAATTAAACTATTCCCGCTGCCTAATCAATGCCTTTTGTCTTCACTAAAAATTCCATTTTCGCATAAAATTTGAAGTTCACGCAGATTTGGACCTACTGTTTTCCATCAGCAATGATTATGAAAAATGTTTGGTTCTTTTATTAACATATAGATTTTTTATTTAATACCTTGTTATTTGGTAACTGTTTTGCATATGGTAGGAAAAGGGGAGTATTGACTTTGTCTAACTTTATAGAAATATAATATATTCTATTATTTATTTCCAGTAGGTTGATTTCGATGCAGGTTTCAGGTTCGAGACAATTTAAATTATGCGTAAATCATTTCTTCTAAAGTACATTTTCTGAACCGTTACATTTGTAATCGTATATGAAGGTAGAATGTCATGAAAGATGTAGAAGAGTATTGTGGCATTGTACTATTACATTAATAGCTAAAGCATTGTTGAAAATACAAGCAAAATTTACGCCTACCCATTTTTAAAATGAAATCATTGGAAATATTTAGCTATATATTGTACAACGCTATATGACACGGTTACATAAATTCCACACGCTTTCACTTTTACTTTCATTCCCAATTTGCTTGCCAAATTTAATTGTAAGCGTAGACATCAAATACAGTAAAGGGTGACTGGTGGGTCTCGCCACTCACAGTGGCCGGGTGAGTGCGGGCTAGACATGGATATTTGGGTTATACACAAGTATTTACATATACATATATGTACATACATATACATACATACATATATATACATGTATATATATATATATGTTTTATATGGTATTTCATACAAATATGCTAATTCATAGACTAGTACTGCATGAATAAACAATTTACTTGCCTTTGCATGTACAACTTAACTAACACATACACACCTACACAAAGTTAGCCAATAAGGTTGTGCCGAATAAACTCTGCCAACAGCTATTAAACATTTAGTTAATGAAGACAGCGTTCGTTATTCGTTTATTTGTCTAGGTAGAGACAGATTTAAGTGTTGTTTTGTGTTTGTTGCAACTACAGTGTAGTTTCTGCTAAGCAATTATAACTTAAACGTTATTTAAGCTTGTCATGTTGTAAGTAATTGGGTTTGTTCGACTTTGACCTTGAACGTCTCCAAGTCATCAGTACAGACTTTTGTAAACTTACGCTGTAGTCGTTTGGCAGTTATCTTTGTCCACCGCTCAGATAAAGTCGTGTATGTATGTATGTATTGGTATATTTAGCCCTTTTTGAAAACAACAACTGTCGAATCTGTAAAGCATTGGAGAGAGACGGTGGTGTTTGGAAAATTGAGTTAGTTACATTTTAAGGGTGTGGTTGCAAATAATTACTCGATTTGATGCTTAGAAAATTATTTTCTCCTATTTGTGTCTTCTATTTGCTATATATTAACCAATATTTTATAATTTTTATCTTAAAAGAAGAGTAAATGTTGCATTTTATGGGATTTGTCTTTTAAATATTATTATTATGGAGTATAGTACTTAAGAGATTCTTTCGTAAGAGTAGCAAGCATAAAATAGCATAATGCATAAATAAGAGCATAAAGAACTCTATAAAATAAAGTAAGTCGGACTGCATAACACAGTGGTCGTTTGGAATTATTTTGAAGGAATTCCCAGCGTCATTTCTCAAAAGAATAAAAACTGAATTTACGAAATTCTGCAAAAAAAAAACCGTATCAAAGCGGCGGAAACCAAAGGAAGTATTGTGATGCAAATATTTATCCATTCATGGATGTATGAGTGGACTTAAATCGCCTGAAAACTTATTTTTTATTTCTACAGAAACCTTCAAATATCCTTCCCTTTCTCAAATATCTGCTTTGAAAAATGAGTCAACAGTTGATTGAGGCCATAAAAAGAACTTATCTGAAGGAAATAAACATGATGTCAGTTAAAGGCTAAAGTAATTGTTTGGAAATTTGGTTTAGTTGCTCATACGAGATGTGTTCAGAAAATAACTGGAATGTTCTTCGAATTTAATGGCATAGCGCATCATGAATTCGTAATTCAAGGTCAAATGATCAACAAGAAGTTACAAGTTAAACGCCGTTTGCTCGAAGCAATTCGGAGAAAACACCCGGATTTGCAGAAAAACAATTCATGGCTGTTGCACCAGGATAATACACCAGGATAATACACCAGGATAAGAAAGGTCTAAGTTCGGGTGTAACCGAACATTTTATACTTTCGCAATGTGCAAGAATCAGAGGCGGGGAAATGCTTTCAGGTGCTGGCATAACTTTATATTAAACAATTATTTTTAATAATTCAACATTCATTATTCGAAGAAATTGTCAATGGATTGCAATCATATTTGGTATCTTATTAACTTATATTACAGTCCACAGACTCACGTACTTTCGTTGCTATATTTTGTTTCGTGTCAGAGATATTTGTATCAAAGTCAAATATCAAATTAACTCAAAAGTGATATGTGCGATATAAAGCTAATCAAAGCGGTTTAATAAATATATTAGATACATGAGGAAAAAGTCAACCATAGAAAAGGAAATCATTATATTAAGAATAAGCAGCTTAGGCCATTGTCTAGACCGATTTCTTTCATATTTAGCGCGAAATCAAATTGTGTTTAAGAAAACATATCGACTTAATTTCATTACAACAATACACATATTGTTGTACCACAAATATCACACATATTGATCAACAAAACGGTGTATAGTCAGATGGAAAGTCGGGAATTCTTATATCGGGCATTTTTGGGATAGAGGAAGACCTGCACTGATCAAATTAACGCTTTTCATTATTCAAGTATATTAGGGAATATGTTTTCACGCAATTTTGTGAAGGTAACTCACACAGTGACCGACATATTCGGCATAAAGTCCGCTAGAATAGCGAAAATCTGTATGTAGTATATGGGAGCTGGGATAATTCGTAAACCGATTTCACACATTTGCGGCAGTAATCTATGGTATAGTCGATATTACACGTTCACTTAATTTTGCTAAAATATCTTATATATTGACCGAAACATACGGTATAAAGTCTTCCCGAGGGTTAAAAATCCTTATATTAGGTACATTAGGGCTAGGGGAAGTGCTTACCCAATTTTATCCATTTTAAGCAGACGGACACACTGTTATCAGAAAGATAGGCTCTCTAAATTTCAAAGAGATAACTCATATAGTGACTGTTATATATGGTATTAAGTCCACCGGAATGTTGAAAATCCGTATATTAAATATATGGAGACTTGGTGAAGTATTTACCCGATTTTCCCCATTTTTGATACCAGATCACACTATTGTCATGGAAAGATAATCCTACAATTTCAATACAATATTTCCCGATATTTTCGATGAAAAATCAGATAGAGGCACTGAGGTCCTAATATCAGGTATTTGGTGGTTACAAAAATTTCTGCCCACAAATGCCTAATCCTACTAGGATCCTCCATACCAAATAACACATTTATATCTTAATTTACGGCTTAGTTATAACACTTTATCTGTTTTTGATTAATGGAATTTTGTGGGCGTGGTATATGTCCAATTACGCCCGTCTGCAATACCAACCGTCTTACGGTGACAAAGGACACATGTGCCAAGTTTCATCAAAATATCTTAATTTTTGCTCAAGTTATCGCTTGCACGGACGGAAAGTCGGACAGACAGTCACTTTTAACTCGAGATTTCAACTCGTCTTTTCATCCTGATCATTTATATATATATGTATATGTCTATATCTAACTCGATTAGTTCTAGGTGTTACAAACAACCGTTAGGTGAACAAACCTAATATACTCTGTAGCAACATGTTGCTATACTTTCGCAAAAGATCGAATTTTCAAAACAAATGTTTCATTAATCGTAATGCTGGAGCATATGCATAGAAGTTGTTTGAAACGCTTTCTATTTCTATTGAATTTCAGTTTTTTTTTATTGCAACTTTTGAAACTCACTTGCACACACGCAATAATAAAACAACAATCACACAACTTACACCAAGTATCAATAAACGGCTTTGCAACTATTTCGCGCTTTTACGTTACTGCCACTTCTAAAGTGTTCAATTATTACATGCAAGTGTTGAATGAAACCATTCGATTTGCTTGGATTGGCAATTTTACAAGCATAATTCCAGGCGCAACAACCGCACAGGCCGACTTGAACAAACAGACGAACATCGAAGACAACGCAAATCGAATAAAGTTAACGAAATTAAGTATTGTAAAATACAATTTTATATTCGTTTTTACACTTCTTTTTCGCTTTTGCACCAAATTGAATTCGGCTACAAAGTATGTAGCATGTATGAAGTAAAGTATGAAGTGCAAAGCATGAAACGCCAGAGCGTGTGTGTGCTTTTATGTTTTTATGATTTTGTCTGCGAGTGTAGGTGTTTAGTTGCTTGCCATCTTCAATGGCAAGCCAAATGCATTTTACGTAAAAGCAACAATAATTGCACTGATGTTGCAAGTTGCTTGCAACTCAGCGAAAGAGCGAAAGGTTTCCATTGACAGTCGGTGTAGCAATTGTTGTGTGATTGCTGTTATGTACGAGAAAACACGTCTGCGTGTGTGTGTAATTATGAATATATGTGTGTACCCGTGTATGGCTTGGTCTTGCTACAAAAACAAATAATAGTGACAGTTGTTTACGCTTTCGCTAATACACAACTACACCTTTCACATGTATAAATATGTTGTGTGCATGTGTGTTTATTGTGTTTACATTCATTTTGCTTGTACTTAAACAACAAATACTAACAAGTGCCAATTTGATGTGGCAATCAAAATCGAATGAAATTCAATCAATATCTGCTTATTCACATACATACACACACACACGCAATTGTGCGTTCGGCGTTTCAACCTTTCATACATAGTTTGCTTTGATTTTACCTCAGCGGTGCTGGGGCTTTAATTCTGATGAAGTTAGGGCACATTATCTTTCTGTGGGTCGCATGTGGTGGGCCAATCTGTTCCTTCGTTTGTTTCATTCGCTTTTGTGACTGTTGTTGTGCTAAAGCCGATTTGGCATTGAAGTACACTTTTCGAGGTTAAGGTTCGTCACATCTGTGATAAAGTGCTATGTGCTTACGTGCAAACTTATGCTCAATTATGCGTACGCATACATACACGCACATATTCAAATATGGATATTGACAGAGTTGCTGTTTATTATGCCTCCTTTTTACGTTAAGTGGCTTGAGAAATTCTTAAAACCACTTTTACTTTAACATTCAACCTAAAAATTTGTTTTCTAGACTTAAATTCTTACTAATTCTTTAAGTTAATTGACCTACTGCCTTGAAAAGCTTGTAAGGCCAAGAAAATACATATTACATGTTGCAATAACTCTTCGACATCAATTGTTTAGAATTTTAGATTTAGAAGTTGGACTGATAGGTCGCCTAAAAGATATTTTTCGTTTCTCTAGGTAGTGAGTGAGAAGAGGATATAAAATGTTGTTGAACATTTAGGCATTTTAAGCGAGTTAATACATTCCACTTATTCACACTAATCCGTAACCTTTATTTTGAAATTACTTTAAAAAGATATTTAATATTCACATAATTAGTAATATTGAATAGTAAGCCCAATATTTCTTTGTTATTTTTTTAGTATAGATCAAATATGAATCCATTACGCTATAACATTTTCACTAACGACCTTAAAACGCTGCGAAAAGTATACAAAAGCATTAAATAGGAAAATTTATGTTATTCTGGGTTGTTAACAAAAATTAAGAACTTAAAAAAAAAATGTCTCTCACAAAATATTCTCAATAGAAACTATATATATATATATATAATATGTAAATATAAGAATAAGGCATCCTTTGTTAATTTTAATACGTCAAGTAAATGCGATACTCGAAAAAACCGCAAAAAGTGAGAATAAAAATAGGTCCTAACAAAGGCACATCGAGCTTAGCTTTACTAAAAGCTCAAAGTATTTGATTATAACACCACTGCGTAATGTCCGGTGAATTAATTTACAACTTTGCCAGAAAAATAGCGATACAAAAAATGCGAGTACTCCTTTCAATTGCTTACTCAGACAGACAAATAGCTTTTAGTTATGTGGTTTAGATAAAATAATAAAATTAAGTAAAGCGCAGTTCGGCGCGATATTGCATTTGCCACAGTCAGAGTGCCATGAGGGGCTGAGGAAAAACGTAATTGTAAACTACAACCATACGCACACATATGTACTATAGCTATAAGCAAACATAAATGTATAAGTGATGAGTAAAAATGTGTTCTCGAGGCGTACAAAGTCATTGGCGACTGTAAATTCATGCAAATGCTGTCACTGCTAATATTATTGTGTTGTGATTTGAGAAAGTAAAATATGGTAAATAAATACTATAAATAGATAATATTTATTAAGTAGATATATGTCTACGAGATATAGATATAGAAGATATTTTTACGAGGTTAGTAAATTTTGTTTTGTTTGAATTTGTGTATTGACTTATAATGGCCTGCTGAAAAATCTATGCCCTAAAATTAGCATGAAATAATCGTATAAGTATATTTAACTAACTATATTTATTGCTGACAGCTTAATTGTATTACAGTAATTAAAAAAATCATTGTCATTCATATTTACTATAATTGTGTATATACATAATTGCGTCAATATTTTACGCAAATTAATAAACATAAATGAATTAACTGCAAGTGAAAACTTGGAAAAGTGCGCTTATCTCATATACATATATGCACACATAAGCACATATGCTCTTGCTATCACTATCTTTCGCAGGTTTGTGTGTTTGTGCTACTGAATTAATATTCACAGCTGGCCATATTTGCGTTTTTCCGCACATTACGACGCCGATTAATTTGCATTCAAATTTCGCGCACAATTTTTGTTTTCAATACTTTTCCACGTGAGTGCTCCGGGCCATTCAAGTGCTAGCAAGCATGTGAAAAAAATTTCATCAAATGCCAATGGAAATTCGGTCGTCATCGTGTTAGCGCACTCAGCCAGTTTTCCATGCGAATTCTCTTCTTTCCAACTTTCGTTTGCTCTCTTAGTGCTTGCACTCTTCGATGCTCTGCATTTGTTTTACGAGCTCTTTAAAATAAAATACGTCAAGTATGTGCTGGCCTCTTTGCTCGTTTTCTTGTGAGAGCTTTTGATATTTGACGAAGTAATTTCCAGCCAAAAGAGCTTTCTTTTCATTACTGCATATTTTTCCCGTTGAGTTTTGAAATTTGTTTTAAAAAGTTGATGAAATGTATGAAATTATTATTAATTCAAGCGCTTGGCTGAAAAGTATGTCAGATTTTTAATTTAGTTGTGCTATTGTCTTTCATATAGGGTGTACTCTGTACTGTGTTCATATAAGCGATAAGAGAGATGACTTCTTTCATATATTTAGCCAAATTTGAATTAGAAATTAATTAGCCAAATTTATTTAGCCAAATTTGAATTAGAAATTAATTAATAACTTTTTTTACTCTCGCAACACGTTGCGCAGATGTAAATATAGAGTTATGTATAACATCGAGTTAATTTCCGGATCCGGCATGGTCTGCGGTTTGAAAATGGGGGAAATCGGACGACAGGCGTGCTTTGTACAAATAGTACACTTAAGGTGTAGTATATCTTAACTAAAAATGGCCGAAATCGGACCATAACTTTTCAAGAAACATGAGGACCTCAGTGTCTATCGCTGCCTTTATACTGAATAAGAGGTATTCTAGTGAAACTCAGAGATAATCTTTTCCTGATAATAGTGTGTCATGGTGTCAAAAAGATTATCAAATTCCAGTTGCTTTTGTACCGCATGTATCTGTCAATATGTACGATATATTGCAAAATTAAGTTAACGTCTTATGTTGAATTTACTATAGTTTGGTGGCGAAAATGGGTGAAATATATCCACGAATTACCGCAGTCTCTATGTACAACTTCTAATGCTATTCGTTAATTTAGTGGACTTTATGCCGAATATATCGGTGAAATAGTGAGTTATCTCAATAAAATTGCATAAAATCATTTTCTCAAGCACACTTTAGTTTAATGCCAGCAGTAAATGCAATCAGCTCAGACCTTCCTCTGGCCTCAATATACCCAATATAGTGATTTCCGACTTTCTAGGTGAACTCCCGAACTTCGCCATGAAGGTAGAGAATTTTGAATTAAACCCATTCCTAGAAATTCGAAGCTTCTCTATCGATGATTACCAATTTCCGCTCACAAAATAATTTATGAGCTCACTTGAACTTAAGCTCCAGTAAATTTACAATATTTCTCCCTTATATTAAGTTATCTTCTGCACTGAACTTACAACGATTTTAATTAAATCTTAAGTACAACTCTATACAGTTAAACATATGTGTAGCGCCTTGCCTTACCTTGCCTTCTAGGAGAAAAACAGCATCTATTATTCTACAAAATACGGAAAACTATGACATATACAAGTACATGTATATACTCCCTTTAGTTTTATATACTTTCACTGTCAGCTTGGTTAAAGTGAAACTAACTGCATTCAAGTGTATCTATACATGTCCATATGTATGCGTGTGTCTGCAAATTCTTTCATAGGCGTATTTGTTAGTTACTTGCATAAATTAAAGTGTCTGAAACATTTGCTGTTAGACAACTATTTAAACATTTTATTATTATGTTGCTTCGCAACGGTTGATGTGAACTTTAGCTGTGCAGCAAAGCAACAATATACTCTTGCTTACAGTATCAGAGTTTACAAAGTTAGTCTAGTTACCTTACACGAAAGCTGAGTTGAGGTTTTGGAATTTGTGCTCACAGTAAGGTTGCAGTTTTCATAGACACATACAAACATATAAGTATTCTAATAAGTGTGTGTTTAAACATAATATTAGCTTTTATATATATAGTTTTTAAGCTTGACCTTAGAACTTTAACTACTAAAATTGCTTAGTGTTCTTTGAAAGGATTTAAATTGGGTTTAATGCAAGGAAATAATGGAATATTGCCAATACAACGAATATATTTAGGTAGGAAGAAATGCAATTTTCTGATATTTAAAAAACAAAAAAGTTAATAATCGTTAATAAAGTCAATGAAAAGCAACTGTTTAAGTTTATTTTGTTGGAACTGAGTAGTTGTAAGATATTTGATAAAATGAAAGTATTAAGAAGAGAATGCGCATCAATTTCTAGGAGATAATACTCTATCATAAACTGAACTTTTAAGAAATTTCTGAACAGTTCTGTAGACGAAGCCAAAAATCAAGATCATTTATATTTTGAAAATAATCCGTCTTTGTTATTTGAGGGCCATGCTAGATTACACACTGAACTGAATAAAACAATTTAATTTGATGCTTGAAAAGGTGATCCTTCATAAAGAAAATTATGATTTGCTTCCTCTTAAATACTTCCTTTAATAATTAGATTTTATTCAAATGTTCAAGTTTGATTTAAAAAATTTTTTTAAACTATTTATGTATGCATAATTCTATTAAACTTTATAAAATTTAAGAGAATTTAGATTATTAGAAAATAATATTTGTTAGCAATCTAGTAAAAATCGAATTATTCTCAATTATTGGACAACTATCAATCAAGGTTTTTTGAACAACTGGTTTGTTCGATTCGCTACTCTCCAACGCTTGGCGAATTAAACATAACAGATGATAAAATAAAGAAATTATAATGTCTTTTGTCTTCATTCATGTAACATATGACACAAAGGTTTCAACGGTTTTAATTCTTTTGATGAATTGATTTATGCAGACATTTGAAACGGATTCATCTCCCAGTGATACCATCCGACGATAACGCCAAATTTTTGGGTACTTAATTAAGAGGACTTTTAGATAAATCCTTAATTTAGTCAGCTAGAGAATTTGTACAAATGTTTGTTTTTAAAATTGCCTATTAATTGTAAATTAAAAGTCGGCATTGTCTAGACCTTTTGAATTATATAATTATTATATATTTATATATTATACTTTTATGTTTATACTTTTTGAATGGTATTATTGATGAAGAGTTTAAGTTGCGAAATAAACCTTGCAAAATCAGCATTGCATAATGTAGCAGGTTAAAATCTTATTCCGCATAAGAGCGATGACGTTAAATATACCTATGTCATATATTTCACATCTTCTATATATTTTTTGCCTCAGACGGCCTTGAGCAATATTTTATATAAATAATACTAAGCAATAAAATTTTAATCAATGTTCTATTTTATGAAATTAAATTATTGACGAAATTCGAAACGAAAAGTTTCCGGCTGATTTCATCAGTAGAAATAAAGTTTACTTACTGCTACAAAATACAATTTACTTTTACAACATTTTAGGTATAGTACGTAGATATTTGTGCGTGTCAATTCCACTAAGTGCCACAAATGTATTTTTTGTGGTTGTTTAACAAGAATACCAGTGATTTAATTTAAGTAATAAATTCGAAATCAGTGCCAAAGTGTACTTTACTGCATGCAGCACGTTAACTCGCACACTGTAGCAGAGAGAGAATTGAAGCGAAAAACAAACAAACCAAAAACAAAATAACCAGCTATGTGTGGGGGGAGAGGGGGCAGGGGGGTTAGTGAAATGACTCTCGAACACGCCACGGACACCTGTTGCATTTGCGCCACAGCGCCGCATGGCAATGCATTTCGGATTTGTACCCTCGCACTTTTGCCCTCATACAAACTTGCATATAGGACGAGTATGGGCACTCGTACTTTGCACTAGTGGCAACTACAAGTCAGTTGGGGTAAATAGAAACCAATAAATCAAATTATTTGTAAGTGAACAGCGAAATGACTCCAAGTGTTGGCACTTTTTCCCTTGATTAGCCCTCATCTCTTCTTCTTAACGCCGCGCTAGCGCTGCAACGAGGGCACCAATTTAGCTTGTTGATATTTTATTTTTTTATTTTTTTATTTATTTTTTATTTCGTTTTGCTTGTTCTTTTAATTTTTTCGCTTATTGACGGCTCGAGTTACAATTTTATTATGATTGTTGTTTTGTTGTTGCTACAGACAAGGGGAAAATTGTAGCAAGTGCATGACTAAAAAAGTTGGGCAATAAAGTGTTGCTGCGAAAAAGTACCTAAGAAATGATTAAGCGTTTTCGCCGGCGCGGTGTGGGGAAGAGGCGAAATTTGTTGCAAATTGAATTAAATTGATAATTGATGAGGAGGTAGCGGGCAAGCTGCTGCATGCAAGCAGCCGGCGCTAGTTGGGGTGTCGCTTGCAGTGACTTGTCGGCTGGCAAAATGCTAGTAATTTGGAGCGCATAAGCGTGTGGTGTAAGTTTGATGACGGGTCGCCTTTCGAGCGCTGACAGCGGATTTCAAAGTTTTAATAATGCATTAGTTTATGGTAAATAATATTTTGAAATACGTAGGTATACATATATTACATATACATTTATAGAGTAATATAATAGTATTATACTAATAAATAAACACATTTGTGCTTTGCTCAAGTTGTTGCGTATACGTCATGGTGGTCTTTGATTGACTTTTATTACTTTACTCTAGCGTCAATATTGTAGCAGCATGTTTTGCTTTTTGATTTTGGACTTGAATAAGCTAAGCAAAAATAATCAATATCTCTAAGTAAGCTTTCTTGATAGCCTCACCAAACAAAACACTGGTCTTCTGTTCGTTGGGTTATTGCAGCGTGTAATATTTAATAGCTACTTAGAAGTTTGTGTATTGCACAGTATTCGCGCACGTATTGACTTATAGAGACGTGCATATGAAATGCTTTAAGGGGAGTCCGTTACTTATATAGAACGTACTTGGATTTTTATATTTTTGCGGGTTATCAGAAGGAGAGTGAACTTTGTAAAGTCTGGTCTGAAAAGCGTGTTTTTGAAAAGTCTTAGATATACAGATAAATTCTGTTCCGTACGATGGTCATTTTATGTAGTTCATCATCACGTATGGTATCCTACTGTGCTAACTTTATTCTTAAAAAGCTAATTGTAGTGGCGATGAATGATGTATAGCTTCGAAAAACAATAGCGCTTGGGGGAATTTATTGGGATCGAATATTCTTTAATAATATCCATCTAGATATTACAATGTTGTAATGAGTACTCCATAAATTTCCTTTCTGAAGGCATAATAACAACTGTGAAGTTTATTTGAGATTTGTACAATCAACTAATATATCGTTGGTTTACTTATATTACGAGAGAACTTCTCTTATGACTTTATAAACCCCATGACCGTTCCTAAATTAAATATTCGGAGAGGTACTTTTAGTCTGCTAGTACGAGGTATAAAAAAATAGTAAATTTTTTTTAAATATGATATGAAATAGACTGGGTTTCTGAAATAAATATAATATGGGTGAGCTTTTCTTATTTCAAACTCACAAAAAGATAGCGCTAAATACGCGTTTTTCTAATTGAAAGTGAATTATTTAGAGAAATTGCTCTTTAAATAATCGATTTCAATCCCGGTCTCTAAAGTGAGGGACGTGGCTCGATTGGTAATTTTCACATAATTGTATAGATTTTCCGAAATTCGGAAGATCTCTGAGCTTCCATTAGATATCAAGAGACCTCACTTAATAAGATTTTCTTTCAGAAGAAGAGAAGCTTTCACAATCTCGAAATTCACTTAGCCTTAGAGTCTTAGAGTCTTGGTTAATAGTTTTCCTTGGTTCTTGAAGTTCCTTTTTATTCTTCCTTCGACTATTTTCCACTTACAGAAATTAATTTCCCATTATCCCAAAAGCCAAATACCCCTTATTTCCAACTATAAATGCGCCCTTGCACACTTGCATGCCATTACATCTGCCTTTATAAAAATATCCTTGCTTATAGCCATATGGACTTTCACAAATATTTGCATATCTTGCTGCATTCCAATATGCGAGCTAATCGTTTCAATAACATCAATGGCATCCGCCTGCATGTGAGCATGTACATGTGTGCCCGTATATTTACCAAAGACAGCGCATACTCATATCCACTATGTGCTTGTATATATACATATCCTGTCATCGTATTCATATGTACGTCTTAGTACATACCCTCGAGATTTGCCTCCTTCGATCGTTTTCCGCTTAGGTGCAGCCTTTATGCACATTAAGTGCCTTTGAATACCAGCATCATTGTAGTCGCCAACGGCGGCGTCGCCGTCATCGGTTTCCTTGCAGCCAATGCTCCAGTCCTGCTACTTCTTGCTCGATTTTCCGTTCTTCACCTCGTTGAGATATCGTCACGGCTATTCAACTATACGAAGTAATTTTGTTTAGTCGTTGAGTGGCAGTTAGGTGAAGGGAACCTGCAACATCTGCAAAACGCGTTTGTTGAGTAAAATGTAGGAGGAGTGTGGGTGTGTGGTTGAAAATTGGCGCTAAATAGCTGTTCGATGGATAGTCGATGAAAAGCTGTACAAATCGTATAGGTAAGTATGTGTGTGCGTGTGCATGGATTACCTAAAGTACGAGTTGCCATTTAATTAAAAGAAAATTATAATTTATGCAGTAATATGCAATTATTTATAAGCCTATAGCATCATTAAGGTGTATGCGCATGTGCCTGCAGAAATGTTGTTGCAATTTTTACTCAACTCGTCTCCAGTCGTTACGATTGCGCATGTGTGCAAGGTGAGTTCTGTTCGTTTTGGTTATGCGGTAAATCCTTCTAAGTGCTTCATCGATCATTTGTAATATATAGTCTTTCCCTTGGAACAGATAGAAGGAAAATGTATAGAGACGCATGATCTCCTTGTCGGTTCTAAAAAAGTTCAGCACTAGAATGTTTCTCCTTCTAGTTAAATTCAATCCCACAATAATGATTTCCCAAGAGTAAAACTTCCTCTGGTAGAGTTTTGCTGATTACATTATTTTGAATGCAGAATCATTCCTTGAAAGCAATCAAGTCTTAATAAATACTTCTTGGACTTTAAATTGATTTAGAAGACTAAGAAATTGATTTGTAAAAAATATCAAAATTAACACCTGCACCGGAATTGTCAATGATCGGATAATAAAAGTAAGCTTAAGCCTAATATTTGAACTGAGTACTTTACTGTTCTCTTTATATATAATTTAGTATATATTTATTCGTATAAAAGTAAATTTCGTGATTTATTGTTGAGCATAATGTTCATGATACATGGCAACTATGGCAATGCTATTTAATTTCCACTTGATTGTGCCAAAACAGCTATACAAATCATACACACTCACATGCAAGCGTCACGCAAACAGTACTTTCAGCTGCAGTGCATTTATGCAAGACAAGGTGTAACTCGCATAGGCAACCGCCCATACAGTTGACCCACGCTATTCACACATACACAAACAACAAATAGTGCCAACGACACCAGCTGCCTCATAATGGCTGTAAAGTAAATGGCGCTGTAAAGCCATGCAACACTACAAATTCAACGGAAGAAATGTGCCAACGCATGCAACGCGTTTGTGCTTTTATCTCAAGCTACAAATAAATTCAGAAATACGCCTAAATATATGCATACATACGCGTGCATACGCGTGCATACGTGCTCTCCAACAAATACATATAATATATATATACTGTATATGTATTATATTTATTATGCGCCCACATTTTCAGAACGCTTTGTTGCAGTTTACACGCGGTGCGACAATGGTCGGCCGGACGGTCACTCGGTCGGTTGGTCGTTTGATCGGTTGCGCGTCTATGTTCAGTGTATTCGTGTAGTGCTTGTTAGCCAACATATTTCTTTGTTGCAATTCGAGTTGCCAGTGAAATGTTGCCAGCTGCCCGGCTAGAACGTTGCGCGCCATCGTCTAGGTCTACAGTTGCTTCCGCCGCCGCCGCTGCGTCAGCGACAGGCGATTGCAACTTCGGTGCGCTCTGGTGGTTCTGGTGGTCAACGCTGCATTTTGCCGCTATACTCGACGCGCTGCGGCCAGCCAGCGAGCGGCGTTTACGTTTGTGGAAGCGTCGGCGCGCACGCCAACGCCAGCGTCAGCAAGGGCGCCAACATTGTCTCTCAATTAAGTCTGCCAGATGCAGTGAGTTAAAAATTGCTGGCGCTTTATTAGGTTATTACTGTTTGTAGTACACCGGTTACAGCCGCTGCCACTCCAAAGCTGCTCCAAATTGACTTTGTTGCGCGTTGCACTGCCAACGAAGTGAAGGGTATTTGTGTGTTGTTTTGTGCCTGTGCTTTGTCGAATTTGTCGTTATCGCTGTCGTTGCCGCCGATGTTATCGACTCGCAATTTTCCGCCTTCAGTTTTCCAGTAGAATTTGCATTTTCAATTTTCAGTTTCGGTGTTGGTTTCGGTTTCGTTGAATCGCTTGCGAATTACACGCGTGAATGCTTTGTCCATCCAATTGACGCGTAACGGAATGTTGGAGTCATACGCTATGTTTGTTGAACATGCGATGCGTCTTTGTGTCTAATTCGTGCGCGCATTGTGTTTAGTCGATGTCGTCGAACTGTGCCCGTGTGGTGAGTTGTTTTCTCGAAACGCTTCAACTTGTTGGCGGCAATATGTCGTCCGTGTTTTTATTATTCTCTGTAATAATCTGCGCACACGTCTGGATGCATCTACAAATGAAAGGAGTGATTTACGGTTCTAATTTTTGATTTTCAAATTCAAAATATTTTCCAAATACATTCATCGATTTGTTTATATTTAAATGCGTGTGCGTGTGTGTGCTGTTATTAATATTTGCATTTTATTATAACAATAAACAATTGTTAACTGCTAAGCTAAATCACAGCAGAATTTTCACCTATGGCCAGTTGCTTGGCTTGTATCGCACCGCATTGCATCGCATCATTTCAAACTCTTAAAATCAACGACTTCCTGTTTGCTCACTACAAGCCAGCTGTATCGTAAATGTTTAAATAATGAATTGAAAAAGCATGACACAGTCGCTCCACCAATTCTATTGTTGTTGTTGTTTGTGTATCATAGAGTAATTAAAATGTTCTATTCGTGGTAGCGAAAAGTTTCCTCATGGCAAATCTTCATCATCATCCAAACTAGTGGGCGCTGTTGTCAATCCTACATCCAAATGGCTTTCAGACCAGTGTTACCAGACAAAAATAAACAAATTATATATTCGAAATACTGAGTCCTCGTTCCTCCGCTTTAGCTAGAGCTTTTCAGGAACACAATATAGGACTAAAGTATCCAAGTGGTATATAGCATTTCTAATCCTATTAGTGATTTGCGCCTCGATTTCATAGCTCAAATAGGGGGTCTCTTGAGTTTTGAAGTGGCTTGAAGCTCATGATTTGATTGGTTAGCCGATTTGATGCTGTTTGAGGTTTTGTACCGTACCTTTATAAACTTTTGATATTACCTGTTTCTAATATTTAACATTGCTCCTGAAGCAGTTGCATATATTCAGAATGACCCATGTATGGAAACATTTCGAATAGCTTTCTGAGTAGATCTTAGTCTTCCATATACTCTCGTCGTTCTTGGTCGAAACTTTCAATGCCTTGTATTTCCGCATGGAAAATATTGAGACAGTTCGACGAATGGAGTGGAATGTATTTAGTTGCTCGGATAGTTCGAATAGTTTTGCTTTGAACTCAAAAATTTCTTAATACAATCCAAAACGGTCGATGTCAGCGCTAACACTGTTCTCTGACGCATGAGAGAACTATACGGAAAGAGATGAAGATTTTGATTAGAGAACACTCAGTGCTTCCACCATATACCATTTTAGACTAGTCAGTTGTAATATTATTATTATCCATATCTGCTTGAAGATGTTTTGCTATCGCTGCTAATCTGCACCATAAAGTGAGGTATGGTCTTTACTTTTCAATATTAAAAAAAAAAAATTGTTTGTATATATTACTAAAGATATTTAAGGTAGAGTCTAACGGAAAAGTTTAGATGACATTTAAATGGTTTTGCTGAAACAGATAACTCATTATTTCGCATCCCAAATTGTATTTTGCTATTAGAAATAAATTTTAGGTAAATAAATAAAATCGATTTTTCTTCTTTGGTTGAAACCATCGCTTAGTCAGCAAAGTACCTTTTTGTTTATTTTCTTAAAGACACAAGTATATTTGTTTCGAATTCGTATTCATGCTTGGGTACCGGTCTGCATTTTGTCATGGAAAAATATTGCACAAATAAATGCAAAATTTCAATAAATCTTCGTTAGTTGCTGGCAAACATCTGTTTCTTAAATATACACATTGCTTCATTAGAATATATTGAAAATTACTTTTCTTTAAGATTCAACTAGATAAACTGATAATGCTTGGTTTCGAAATCAATCATTTTCAGTACAGCTTTTTAACCAAGTTCTAGAAAGAATGTCTTCAGGTTGATGTCAAACCAGAAAATAGGGTTCTGATAGTTGTGGCTAACCTTTGGGGCTTCGTATTGCTCGAATAGACCCCTTAGCTTCAGTGTTGCTGCTGTAATAAATTGAAAGATCTATTGAAGAAAGACTTGACTGGAAGTGTAGATTTGAACTGGCCACAACTTCCCCACAACAAATATTAATATCATTATTTTTTCTAAAGATTTCTCTTACCATCTCTTTAGGGGATACAGTCCACAATTGGACAAGGGGATTTTAATTTGGAATAAATAATAATATATAGAACTAAGGTCTGTTTTACTGGCAAGCGTAGGGCATCGAATGAATTCGACTTTTTTTTCGTCACTTCAGTGCTCGCTGCAACTAAGCGCTCTATTGTCTAAAAGTTTACATATAATATTTATGAAAATAACCGGAAAGTTATCCAGATTAATTCAGTGCAGGAAAGTAAGTCATTATGTCTCACTAAAGCGGCTATACGCTTGTTTTGCTCCCCATTTGATTATGTCAGGTTATATGATTTATACGAGCTGCTGCTCGATTCACCATTTTCCAAGATTTGCCGAATTGAATACAGTTTATGTGTAATTGATTGAAAATTAGTGTCTTTCAGCAATCTTTATAAACTTGACTTTACGATTATGGTTTTGCCAATTCAGGTAATATATACTAGTTGTTTCTCATTGCAAAGTCAGTCATTGAAGTACTTGTATATAGAGCTTGGGGGTTTTCGAAAGATCTTACATATTGTAGCAACTTTCTTAGGCAATATTATTGTCTAAAATTTATCATAAAGAAATATTATGAATAAAATTTTTCCGTAACTTGCTGGACACATTTCAGTGCTTTGAGTGCAATCATGGAAATGCACGATGGCATGAAATTGCATTTTTTGCCAGTAATAAAATTTCATTTAATTCTTTTGTTTAAATAATTTGTTTTTTTTTGCAAAACGTTTAAAATTTAATAAAGACTATTTTATGTGGCCACAATTCAATTTGGCGGCGGGAATACGAGCACCCATTAAATTTTTGCACGAGTGTATGAATTGTTACCGCTAATTGCCTGGCAATGGAGTTATGAGCTGCTTAATGGGTTTTTGAGGTTTATAATTTGCAGAAAAGTGAGAAGGAAATTGAGATAATTTAGGAAAATGAATATAATTTATAATTTATAAATGATAATTAAGTATTTACCTTTATATTATTTACACTTTTGCCAGATAATTGTCTAATCTTCTACCTTGTTATTGCGCCTTTTTCTTATTCCGCAAGAGGGATATTTTCTATTTGAAGTGATTATTACCCCACTAGTAAAAAAACCAATGCAAAAATATAACTCATAGATATTGAGTTCACAAAAAACAGTGTTTAAGAAATTCTGAGTTCAAAGAGATAGATTGCGGTAGGGAACTATTAAAACAATTTCAATGCAAACTATGAACTCGATTTTGAGATTGCGAATTTATGAGAAACTATCAAGTGTTTTAGAAATTCTGCATATATTTTCAGATTCAGAAAATAGGGTTGTATCTCCATAAACAAAAAAATTTTGATTTAAAGTGAATTAAAGTAATTACTTCTTATGGTAAGCTCTGTATTTATGAGTAGTGTAATCAACAAACTGGAGTTTATAAAAAATGCGATCACTCTAATGTGGGTACTTTTAGGCCCTAATTTACTAATTACTAATTTCAATAATTTAAAAGCTAACTTAAATATTAATTAATTGCAACAAGGTTCAGCATGTCAATGATTTTGGTAATAATCACATCTTTCGCCTTTTACCACTTTCTTATTACAGCACATAATTTATTTATTCACGAATATTAAGTGTTTAAAATTCGCTATTATTATTTATGCGAAATCCTTTTCGGGGATTTTCTTTCAGAGCAAACCAAAATATTCACACAATATCTGGCGTACAATAAAATAGATAAATTTGTATTTGGTACTAAACTAAAAAATATTTACTTCTCACCTTTCCTCAGCACCCATAGGGTATACCAGATTTGCGTAAATAAAAGCAATACATATTAAAAGTGACCAAGCAAAACAAAAACAAGAAGGAACCACGAATAATAAATATATTAACAAGATAGAAAAAACATAAGTGAAAACGAAAACGTTTTCAAAGCAACCGGATTCAAGTGAAATGAACTCAAACGGACACTCAAAGCGAGTTGCAAAAAAGGGGTAAGGCAAGAAGAAGCATATAGATATAGCAAAGACATATAGATGGAGAATCATTGGCTGTTGCCGGTGCAATAAACAAAATTAAAGACAAAACATAAATATACATACATTTTCCAGTATGTAAGTGTGTAGCAGTATGCGGTATGTATGTATGTAGCATTGACATAGTAAGGTAATCCGATTGTCAGGAGAAAATGCTTTTTACTTTGAAAAAAAAAAAAAAAGAAAAGGAAATTTGGATTGGGCAAAGCCTCCAAATATAGAGCTCTGATTTAGATTTCAGGAAGCGATCAATTATTCCAGAAAACAAAAGTGCTAAAAAAAAATATTTGTGTTCCCAACGGCTCTGACTAATACTCTGAGATAATGGGTTTACCATATTTAGGGTTATATGGGAAATACTTCGTCCACTGGGTCGTTGCCGTACTTTCGACGTGGCATATCCAAATAAATTAATAGTGGACTTTTAATATCAAATGCAAAATCGAACGTAATCGAAAATCTTCTTGCCACATTTTACAGGGTTCCCACTTTATTTCTTAATCGCAATTTAGTTACATGTTGAGAGTTTGAGAAATATATAAGGGTTTCTTATATTTATAGAGATATTCAGATGGTTTTAAACAAAAAAGTTGGAAGGACGCCACCATTTTGAAAAATTAAAATAAAATCGTTCTACATTATGGGATATTAGGACCAATTTATAACGTTTATTTCAATGAAATGTATTAGAAACTTTATTTATTACAATATGAGTATCAAACTAAAGATGCTTAAGAAGGCCTTAAGTTTAAAATATTGTTTAGTAAAGTTGGAAAGAATTGATAAGATTAATAAAATGTTACTAAAAAGACATCTAAATAATCACTGAAAGGACGATTTTGAAAGGTTTACATCTGTTTGAGAACTTAATATAAACAAATTGTATTTGAGAAACTTTCGATGAACAAAAAAAAATATTTTGAATTGATTCAGCATTGTCGGCTAGCAACGTCAAATCTTCGAATTTCCGACTTAACAAAGCTTGTTGCAAAATGCAGCGACCGTAAATAGGAACAGCTCGGCTAGATATCGAAAAACAAGATGTGCAACAATCAATTGTGAATATGTATACTTTTCGATCTACCCTAATGTAAAAGCATACTTTTAAAGAAGAGAGGAGGCACAAAATTCGATTCGTCTACAAAAGATACAGGCTAAAAAACATTTCATGCCAACCAACTGACCAACTGACCAACTGACCAACTGACTGAGTGACTGACTGAAAGCCCGGTAGACGGACGCCCGGTACATTTCAGTCAAGTGGGTATGATATATGTATTATATTGGAGAAAGATCGAAATGGATAAATTACAGCCTCGGTGAGCGCAGATCAACACTGACAGATGACCAGTGACGGATAAGTGAAACTGCCAAATGTGTAATGAGTTTAATGGCTGCATGTTTTGTAAATAAGAACAATAAAAACACAGTAATCACTGGCTAAATGCAACTGTTTATAAAGAAAAGTACGTAATAAATTTTGTCCTATCTGAAACTATCCGCACGTTGTTAGACAAAGTGTCTGCTAATGAGAGAACTTTCGATTACTGAAAATAAAAATGATACCAACAACAACAGAATCCGCAAATGCTGTTTAGTAAACAACACTACAATAGCACCCAAGCAGCGCATAGAAGAAATGTCGCGCCGCACTGGTTGGGGATCATTCAGTGTTGGGCGCAGTTGGGCCAACGCGTTCATTGGCTTTAGCGGCTGTCAGTGTAAGCACACAGCTGATTGAGTTCATGTGGCACTGAATGTTTACGCGAACGCGCGTGTGTGTGTGCGGGCATTGCCTGTGGTGGCGTTAATTTGTTGACGGGTCGGTGTTGGGACATATATAGCTTGCTATCGACACTATTTATTGGCCCTCTGTTCCCGCCACCTACGTAATTATATGCGTCGGCCATTTGTTGCCAATACAAATCGATAGGAATTACAGAATTTTTTCGCAATTTAAATTTTTTCGAAACAAGAAATGAAAATAAACGTGCCCACACAAGAGAATCCAAAACAAAAAAAGTGTGTAGAAGAAAACGGTATAGAAAAAGTAGAAGATGGCACACCAAGCTATGGCGGAGAGATTCAGAGGCATAGAGAGGCGCGCTAAACGCCCTGCACGCGCACTGCTAACGCTACGCGGCGGTGAAGTAACGAGCGCACAACGCGCCACCACCAGACGCAAACGCCATTCAACACCACAGCCGAGAGCAGTGCACGCGTCAGCAAGTTTGTTTGTTGACGAAGCTCCCTCCGACCAGTGGCTTCCAGTATCAGCGGTATCGGCCAAATCGATGGCCACAGTGCTTTTGATGTTGAATTTGATGATTCCGTCACCCGCGATGTGGTGACGTTGACTACAACAACACCAAAAAACAAAAAAAAAAAAATGACAGCAACAGTAACGGTAGCAATGACAGCAACAGCATCGACGACAACGACAGTGATGGTACATTGCGGATTTCGGCTTAACTAACAGCCGGGCAGCGGTGTTCTAAATACGCGAGTGACACGCGATGCAAGCTGGAAAAGTGCATTGATTAATTGTGAAAATTGTGCGGAACGTTTTTAGTGAATTACGAAAGAATTGTGCAATAAGTGCGACATCGTGCGAAAGCTAAAGTTGTGCACGAAAAAGTATTGCTGAATAATTAAAACTATGTATTAGAGAAACTTTAGTAAAACCTAGTTGAGTGTGTAGTTGCTAGTGTTATCATTTGGTAATTCAATTGGGGCGGCGAATTTGTGCGTATGTGTGTGCGTGCAGGGAAAATTTTGCACTTTCATTTCTCCTGAGAATTTATAAGAAAAATATTACAAAAAATTTAATTGTGCAAAAACTTTAAATATAGTTGGAGGAAAATGGTGCGTTTAAATTTTTTCGCTGCTACAAATATATCATATACATAGATATAGAAACTTACCTCCTTAATAAAGCTGTTGTTTTCAATTAACAAAATACTTATCAGCGATGTGAAGTGAATTTGCTTTGAAAGAAAGCGGCGTGGAATAACGCTGTTGAATTTCAATTAAAAAAAATAAATGTAATAATGAAAAAAATAGTTGAATTAAAAATGAATTAAATGAAAATAATGACCAACCTAACCTTCCAAAATATAGAAAACAGTTTTTTTATATACTTTTTTTATATATGTATATATTTCAAATTAAATTCAACTTAAATGAATGTGTATACAAAAACCAATTTATGCATAATAAAAATTAATTTTTTAAAAATTTTATTTGGAGAAACTGCAATAAACTGCAGTCCAATAATTTCTGTTATATGAATATAAATGAGGTCCTGATATTTGTTTAGTTGTAAAAATATACGAAACTATATTTTTGAGTAAAAAAAGATAACCTAATAATAAATAAGAATGTTCCCCGATATTTCAGAAATCATTTAAAGATGCATTTTTATTTAAAAAGCTAAGTTAAAGAAAATGCTAAGTTAAAAATAAATAATGGTCAAGGGTTTATAACTATTTTAAACTATTTGCATTATAGAACGGCTTAAAATTTTTGAAATAAGAACAGGATGAATATTTCAATGAAGTTATGAATATTAAGAAAGATATTAATTACTTTAAATAATACATATAAACACTAAAAATCCTATATGTAGACTTTTATGAACACTATATATGTGTAATAAATCTCCTCTAATATCAAAAAGTATTAAAATATATTTACATTTTCTAGAAACTCACAAAAATAAAAAATAAGCGAATATAAGCTTTATATACACAGGAATCTATTAAAAGTGAAAAAGACTATGCTGAAGTAGCTAAACTGTTTATAAAATACAATAAAAATTAAAAAAACCAGAAAATTTTATGTTGAAATACTGTAAACTAATTAAAAATAAAAGTAATGTTGCATTGTGTGTGGATTGTTTTATTGCAGAATAGTGTATAAATTGAAAAAAGGGCGTAAGAATGAACTTAAATACCACGATTAGGTTGAAAGAGCAGAAAATTTATAATAAACAAAGAATATAATAGAAACAGAAATATACCAAAAGGAACTAAAATCTAGTATTATACATATATAGTAAATTTTATATTATGTATATAGTAAATATTAGTTAAAAATAATAAAAAAGTTAATTTTTTTCAAATTAAAGTGAAGAGAAGCTGTGTGTAAAACAATTAACTAAATTATATCCAAATAAAACGAAATGCATTAAAATGAAAAAATATATGATTAAGATATAAATTTTACCAATTGTTTGTCATAACTAAGTAACATGAAGATATATTTGAAATTTTATTATATTTAATAGAACAAAACAAAAATTCAAATAACAAATTTCATATATATATAAATATATATATTTAAAAAGAAAATCATGATAAAAAAATTAATATACTTAAGCACAATACAAATTAAAAAAGACATAAATTAAAAAATATAAAATAAATCACAATAATAGTGTCAAAAAAATAGTCTAAAAAATTATTAACTAACAATATATTACATATAAAAAATAAAAGTGTGATGATGTGATATTGAAGTGATGCGATGACGCGATGTGAAAATACAAAACATTATTTCCGAATTTAATTAATATTATAAATTTTCAAATATTTTTGTGCAATTAATCCCAAGTGAGACGACGTCTAACAAAATTGATTGTTTAACTAAGTGACATGCAAAAATATATATATAAAGACCTGTGTACATACGCCCGTTAAAGTTAAAATACAAACACTCCCCACAGTGCAAAGCAGAGACACAAAACGGCGCAGGCAGTTGGTGGTGAAAACGTGTCATGCATTGGCTCGATGGCAGCATTTCGCTGGATGAAAATTTAATTAGTGGACGCGTCAGCGGCGGCAGTAACGGTGAAAATAGCGACAGCAATCAAAGTAAAACATCGTTGAAAGCAAGTAGGTTGCGTTGCGCGTCGGTGATATTTTATGGGCGCCGGTGTGCAATTGTGTAACGAACTACTCCCACGCGTTGTGGGTTTTGTATTTCAATTTCGATTTTGTTTTCGATTTCAATTACACTCTCTCAATGCACACTTTACTTATTTACATATGTAACACTTGTTTACATGTTATTTCAAATGTGTATGTATACGAATATGTTCACGCAATGTATTTATGCGGCGCGATATGTCCGTACATATGTAATGATTTTGCAATTGTTTGCGAAACAAACTCACGTTTATATCATTTTTATTAAATTTATATATGTGGAACAGTATACAACATAAAATCTGCTCATATAAATATTTTTTGGTTTTATATTTGTAATCATGTGGTAATTTAGCGTCAGTTTACATTGAAATGCTCTGCCTCTACGTGAGATATTTAACACAAATATGCCGTCTGTATACTTGCGAGTATTTATATGATTGTCCTACAAAATTTGCTACAGTTGCTGAGTTTTTAACAAGTATGCGTGTAAATAATTTATTCATAGGTAAATTTTTGAAGAGGAAATAGACATAAGTTAATAAATATAATTAAATTCATTAGATATCAATAATTAAATAAAAAGAGCGGTTTGGGCAATATTGAAAAATTACTGGCATATATCAGGTAGCAGAAACTATTCAACGTCGGGTATAGTTACTTAAATTTTTATCCTTTTATTGTTCTAATATTTTATTCTCTTATAATGAATTCATGCTCTCCTGGTATCTTACCAAAGCTGCGGAAGACGAAAGAGCTGCCAAGCCAATATCATATTACTTAAATCAAATTCATCCCTTTAACACATAGCACCACATATTCCTAAAAAATACCACAATCTAATATAAATTGGCATAATATATATTAAGGAGATTTTTAACTTTATTCATTATTTTACTTGCACAATTACCAATTGTATCAAATCACATTATAGGATTTCTCGTTATTTTGAATCTTACAGCACATCACATAACATCATAAAATATATTTATATATATATAAATTCTTATATATTTATATAAAAATTATATCTTCTAATTTTAAATCAACTCGTGTTATGTCAATAACATATCTAAGGCTCACATAGTACCAGATTTTCACATTACCTTATCCCAAATTAATGACGCTATGTCATATCATATGTTCATGTCATATCATGTCATTATATCATGGTATTGATCATATCATAATGATCCAATCAACTCGCAACCTGTGTAATAACATCATATATCTAATCAGTTGATCTCCCAAATTAAGTGTAACGTTTAAAGAGATTCCCTACCTGGTGTGAAAAGATTCGTAGAAGACGCTGTGAACGCTTACTTATGGTCAGAGGTAAAAGGAAAAGTGTTAAATGAGAAGCATGTTTCCATTATATTCGTAAATTACAGTTTTTTTTATTTTAGCTAGCAATTATTTGCTCGTGCTTTCTGTACAAATAATTTTCGTTCATGAACGAAAACAATCGAACAGTTGCTCCATGATAGAGTGACCTCTTTTTGTTCTTTTTTCATGTAAAAAATGCAACATTTTCACTGGATATAATGCAGCACTTACATAATGCTGCGATATAATGAGGCAACATTTTCATCGAGAAAAGAAAACGCTTTTATTCTCATTAACTTAAATGACACTACCCTCTATCGTGTCATCTTATAAGACATGTAACCACTTCATCACTTCGTGACATAAGTAAGTTCACCTATTACCTCGCTCATGTATCAAATCACCTATTTAACCGCCTTTTTCAATTAAAATCAAGCTAATTATTTGAATTGTCCAAATATGAAAATGTTTTCCGAACGAACTACCATTATTAAAAGAAATATTTACAATATATTTTCGTTACCCTGCTACGTTATAGGCCACAATATATGTTACAGTTAAATACACATAATGTATTTTAAAATTTGAAATTGTATTAGTGGGTGAGCAACTGCTGTAATTACACGACGCCACATTAAAAGGAATTTTATATAACAATTGCATTTTTTTTGCTTTTTATTTGCCTTAATACATGCAAACATTACTGTTCTCATTTATAAAACAATAAAGTTGTTCTTTTGATATGCGTTCGAGTATGAAAGGCAATTGTTCGGTTATTTAAAAATCTTTCAAGTGTACATTTAATTAGGAATATTCAATTTTCATTGAAATAAAACGATTCAATGAACTTTAAAAAGCCAAGAAAATGAATAATAAATAAAACAATGACTTGTGAGCGAAATGTGCACGTGAAAAGCCCGCTGTGCGAGCGGAACATATTTGTGTGAGTATGTATTGCACATTATATTCGTTATAAATACATGAAAATCAATAAAATTTTTATAATGTTTTTTTTGTAATATACAGGGTGTATAATTATTGGTTGCCGAAATGATTGTGTGATCTATATATTTTCTTCGTAGAATATTTCTTTAAAATATTTTTCTAAAAATATCTTTTCTGCTTACTCGAAGAAAAATATAAAATTTTCAAAAAAAAAAATTTCATTCAGCAATTATTTTAGTTAAAATGTTTCACTCTGTATTTTACAAGCATTTAATGTTGCTCTTAGTTGGAACCTCCTCTCACTGATTCCCCCAGTCACATTGAAAGTTTACCGTTTCTAGTACAGTTTCTGTGCTTTAATGAAACAATCATGTTTTTTCTTTTTCATTATTATTCCTTTTGTGTGTACTTACATCTACATGCATTCACATGTACGAGTATATACAATACAGTTACATTCTACATTTTAATGGATATTTTTATTTGGCCGCTACGCATATTGAGCTAAATATTCCTTTATACAAGCTTCTTGCAAAATAAACAAAAAATATTTGATGCATGAATGCAATGAATTTTGTAGCCTCTTTTTTTCTTCCTTAGCAAGACAGTCCTGGGTGGACCATTGTTTTCTCAACTATCTCAGACTTTCCGATCCACGTTTTTTGAGTGCTGCACGTTTTGCGCGTTCATCTCTTTGATGTTATCGGTCACTACCCATCTTTTCTTTGGTCTGCTCTTAGTTCGCTTTTCATATGCCTGTTTCTTGAAGGCTTTTCTCGCTGTTCTTTGATTTGGCATTCTTTTCACGTGACCAAGCCAGCGTATACGCTAGGCTTTTATGAATTTTATGACGTTTTCTCCACTAATAAGGTGTTCAAACCCAGAGTTGTATCTAATACGATATGTGTCATTTTCCAAACTGATTAGACCATATATTTTTCGCAGTATTTTACTTTCGAAAGTTCCTATCTAGTTCACGTCAGTCGCCTTCATCGTCTAAACTTCACAGCCGTATGTCAGGATCGGACGGAGGAATGCATGATACAACGTATATTTTGGTTACTCGACAAGAGTTTAGACTTAGAATAGTTTTATATGCGCAAAGTATGCCGTATTTGCTGCTGTCTTGTATGGTATTGCTGGGTCATCGTTGATAATAAGGACCACTCCAAGATACTTAAATCCTTCTACAGCTTCAAATCTTGCGCTGTCAATAACAAGATCAGCTGCGTTGTTTTTAGATTTGTTACGTAGCATATACTTAGCTTCTTTATGGTTAATTTGCAGTCCAACTCGGGGTATTCCTTTCCAGCTCGCCGAATGTTTTGTCTAACGTTGCCACATTGTAGTTATCATTTGCATACGCATATATTTGCATAATGCCGTTGAAGATGTCTTTCAATAAATCCAAATGCTGAATTACCTTATTCAGCATTAGGTTGAAGACCAGGCATGCCAGGGCATCTCCTTGCTTAGTTTCATCTCAGAATTACTTCAAATGGGTTAGACAGGTCGTTTTGAAAAGGACTTTGCTGATTGTGTGTTGCAGTGTCATATTCGCCAAAGCTTGCTAATTTTGCTGGGATGCCGGTCCTTATAAGTATGGTTTTAACTTTGGTTCGGTTTAAGCTATCAAACGCTTGTTCAAAAGCTATAAATGGATATTGAAAATCTATAGTGCATTCTCGAGTTTTTTCAAATATTTGACAGATAGTAAAACATTGATCAATAGTGTATCAATAGTGGTTACGTCGGAACTCGCATTAATGGTAACATATTTTCTCTTCAGCGAACTTAAAATATGTTTGTAAATACTTTGTAACCGAAATTCAAAAGAGATATTCCTCTGTAGTTACTACTACTAGGTAGCTTTGTACCCCTTTTTGTGTATTGGAAGAATCCAATTCGCCAGATTGTTTTAACAAGAAGTAATAACTGATTTCTCGGTTCTATACCGCCATATTTAAGGAACTCTGCTATCATGGTGTCCTCCCCGCTGCTTTTATTACTTTTTAGCTTCGTTAGTGTCTCTTGCTCCGTGTTTATTGTTGAAATCTATGTCGCGTTCTATGAAGCGTATGCCGCGCCATGATGCGTTCCTCTTATATTCTCATTCTTGAAGTCCTTTTCAGTAAATTCTACTTTTTGTTTTGTGCTGTTTCTCTTCTTTATTTTTAAGATTTTGTTCGTTTTTCTTCTCTCTTCCTGGTACTCGTGCTGATTTCTTCGGGTAGAACTTGCACGAGAGATTTTTCGTGCTTCGTTTTCTATCCGAACCGTTGCTTTGTATTCTTCATCGTACAAAACATTACCATTGGTAGAGCTGTTTTGGCCGATTGTCTCCTAAGTCCTAAAAAGTCCTATCGTTTGTTCGAAGACCGCAATATGTGCAATGGGTTCACAAACAATGGAAGAAGAGCTCTTAAAATGGGAAAAATTAAAGGGGATTGGTATTGGTTGAAAGCTTTTGGAGCTTTGGATTTCGCCAAGCGAAGTTATTTATAGGAGGATTCAATTAGAAAAGGTCCAGAGAGAAGAGAGGTAATTTTACACTTTTCTTAACGACAACAGAACATCTGAGCATACTTGCTGAATGCTAAGCGATTGCAATATGGAGGCGTAAAGTCATCGGGTCCGCAAAAGGGGCACATCACCTCGATTACTCCAAGTGCCTTGTTAGGTTAGGATGAGGTGAATTGTGCCACACTGCACATCTCTTTCATTTATTTATCTACCACATATTCACACACATCAATTTTGAGCTGATCTAAGGTCGAATTTGAGAAGTGCTTCGGAAATCTTCTATTGCTGATTTAAGATTTTGAAAGCAGATTATTTGAGAATCTGAAGCTGAATTTGCATTGATTGGAAGGAAGAACATGGAGATGTTGTGATCGCAGGTCAGTCGCTGCTCCTTTACAGAGTTGGATATTCTTAGCTTTCGCTGCCATCAGCACTACATCTAGATCGTAGGTACTGCCCCATACTACGTCAGCTTTTTATAAAATTTTAAATTTACTA
The DNA here is from genome assembly GCA_021498325.1 of Bactrocera minax. NCBI lineage: Eukaryota > Metazoa > Arthropoda > Insecta > Diptera > Tephritidae > Bactrocera > Bactrocera minax. Next base: position 459,452 of record JAKEEE010000101.1, read on the forward strand.
GAACTCACGATTTAACGATTGCTAGTAGCGTGTACAATACATTGTCTTTTCGAACTGCCCTCGTAATGAAAAAATGCATAGCGAAAGATTCCATCATTAAACTTGCTTGCGTTATTCGATTTTAGCAAATTTTCAAAAATCACTTTACTTGTTCTTCACGATTTCAATTAATGTTTAGTCTATTTATTTATTGCCTCCGATTGATTTTCGCGAATAATAACAGCTTCCCCAAATTCTTTAACATTATAATGATTCACTGCTTTTTTAAATTTTTTTCTGACTTAATAACGCTTTTCGCACGTTTTCATAAATATTTACAATAAAATTCTAGAAGTTAGTATGGAAGCCAAGTATTTGCTAAAAATAAGATCGAACATAATCACAACAATAAGAATGCAATAGAATTCCAACACTGAGTTTAAATCTCCACAAAGTGTTTTTGTTTTTTTTTTTTGCTAGTACAAAATATTTTATTAATAATTATAATAATATATATATACATTATAATATATTAACAATTGCATGCAAACATCTGTACGTGTACTCGTATATGACACTCCTGACCTGGGTGCTGTGGTGTTGATGACTACTCACTATCATTCAAATAATTTTAATTTGTTAATGTGCATGTGTGAGTGTATGAAATGAATAGGGCCCGTCATTCCTGAAACAAATTTTTTTTTCGGTTGTTTTTGCCATTTTGAGCAATTTGTGCTCGCATTTCGTCGCCGTGCCTGAGTTCGTATGCATTCCGTTCTGGGTGCAGGCGAAAATCGATTTTGATTTTTGACACAATGAAAACGGTGTTTAAATATAAACACAAAAAATTGCCGAGCGCACTAATTGGTACAGAAGAGAGACGCATTAGTATGCCGATAAGTAATTACTTTCTCGTTAAAGGTACACGAAAAAAATAATAACAGGTGTTTGTGAACACCTTAAAATTTTGAATAAATTGTGAAAGAAACGGAAGTTAAAAAAATTTCTTCTAAAGGTGAAACATAAGTTTGTTTCAGATATTTTCAATTATAATTTAATCTAGTACTGACAATTCGGTCGATTTCTACGATTTTCTGATTATTAACTTAGTTTTACAATTCATCCTTAAACTAATTTTTATTTACGAAATAATTAGACTTCTACCCAAACATTGTATAATTTTTTATGAGTAAGGCACTCCACCACGAATTTATTTATTTTTACTTTTAACTACGATCTGTTGTATTATGTACTGTGTGATACTGTGTGTACTAAGTTGGCTTTAATTAGCTGTGTGTGTTATTGTACAACCGCACTTTCTAGGTTTCCGGTGTTTTATGCAAAAGCCTTTGGTGCAATCGTGATGCGTAGTCTTGAAACTAAGATTTGAATCTGCTTGTATTCCAGTTAGTCTCATTGGTGAAACTGGTGAAAGCGTAGATAACATTGATAATTTGTTTTGCTTTTTCATTTATATTAGCGTGCAAACGGAGTTATCTTCGGTTTGTTTCGAGTGGTAACAGTATAGTCTCAGCCAACGGTTCACTAGGAGTTTCTTTGTTCTTTCCTGTTGTATTCCATGTAGAATACATATTGCAGAATACATACATACATACATAATATGAAGAATACATCAAATGTAATTCTAATAATTCCGGCACCTAATTTTTTTTTTTGAAAATAATATATTTCAAGATAACCTTAGTTATCCCCCTACCGTAACTAATTTGTCAAAAAATAAAAATAATTGATTTTTAACATTATATCTTCAAATCAAAGCTTATTTTGAGAAAAGAACATTCATAGAAATTAAATCATTTGCATAAATTTTTTTATTTAGCTTTTCCGTCGTATTACTTCGAAGTTTTATTAATATTTATTATTCTAAAATTGTTTTCTTATGAATGTTTTTAATAATTAAAAAGTAGACTTAGTGCTTTTTCCTTGTCAACGCATACATAAAAACATAACACTAAAGCGGGGTAAGGAGTTTTAACTCACCAAATATGGATATGTATGCATAAATATATATATATATACGCTTTTAAATATCTATGTGAATATGTATGTATTATGTATAAGTATGATAGAAGAAATTGCGTTAATTTTAATAAACTTTATACCCTCTGCAAAGTTTATCACTCTCCGCAGCCGTCATTGAGATGCTGCGGTAAACGTCGCTGCTGTTGTTGTTTTTTACGCTTTGTAATTAATGTGGTTTCTATAATGCTTATTGGCCCACCTTTTTTGGTTAGTAAATGTGATGTTTCGCTTAAAATAAATTCATTAATTTAAATGGTATACATGATCCTTTAACAGGTATTTTAGAAACGCCACAGAAAAGTTGTTCGTACATAACAAATAAACAGTATAAAAAGTCGATTCATCCAATAAATGAGCTTGAACGCCCTTTTTCGAAATAAGCAGTTGAACATCCGTTTGCTAATGTGGATATATCTGGAAATCGTTTCCTCCGGAAAGTAGGCTTTGCTCTAAGGTTTGTAAAGTAAAACCTGGGCATTATTAGTTAGGTCTTAAAGTTAATTTTTAATAGAAAAAACTATGATGTGGAAGTAGTGATGAAATATCTAAAATTGTCTAAGGAAATTGTGTTTATAAAGAGATATGTTGTGGAAGAACTTTCTGCCTTTCTGTTCGTGGTGAAAACGCCTTCAATTAAGTGAAAAAGTAACAGTAATATTTCGAAAAAAAATTTTAGATCACTTTTCGAAAAATTTCCTTAAATTGAACATTCATTTATTTCCAGTATTAAATGTGCTTTTGTTGTGCAGTACTATGCACAGGGGTAGGGCTGTAGCAAACCGAAAATGTTGCCCTACATCTTAAAATGGAGCATTTTAGATTTTCTTATCACATAAGCGTCTAAAAACTTTAAAGATATAGTCAAGCTAAGAAGAAACTTAAGCGTACAGTTTATCACAAATGTCGATAGCTATAAGATAACTGTTTTAATGTATCTCGTTCGGCTTTCGAATCGTCAATTCATTTGAATTGTTTACATTGGTCATTGACTCACATTAATGATCTTTTTTGCATGTTAATATAATCAAATTGAAATTCTTTATGCTCTAATTAATCATAATTTTTCTGGAGCATGAAAATTCAATAGAAATTTCCGTTATAAATTAAACAAATTTGTGAATAGACGATGAAAGCAGACTACAGTTGAGCACAAATAAATTGCAGACATCAGCTAAGCGAACATACAATGCAACAATAAAGAACAGCAAACTATTAAAAACAAATATGAAAGGAAAACATTTAATCTGCTTGGAAGTCGCTGAGGAGAGTGCTAGCTTTGCAGCGTTCGGTGCATATTTAATCAAGTGGGTGCGCCTATAGAGCAACTGTAGAATGCAATCTGCGCATATGCAAGTTTTCACAAAACACCTTGGCAGAAAACACTAAACTAGCACAACAACACCAACAATTACAATCCAAATTAAGCAATCAACAGTTTTGGAGATCTACAAATAACATTGAGAATTTAATACCCCTACATATAATGTTCTTTGTTGTTGTTTTATTGCATTTTTTAAATTGTTGATATTATAGTTGCTGTTGTTCTACAAACAGCTAGCGCCTGCGTTTGTAGCACTAGCTTATTGGCTTTGCTGCGCAGCTCTTGCTCTCTTTTTCTTCTTCTTTATGTAGTCTTCTTCAGTAATTTCGTTTCGACTGTGCGCCCAATTAACCAACACTGGCGCTGTCACAAACGGTGTGGCGTATGCGTATTGCTCAGTTGCAGTTGCAAGTGGTGCGTATTGATGCTTACAACATGCAGGCGCGAACACGTCCTTAAATACGGTAGTTCTTTCGGTAGTTTACACATGGGCACTGATACCTAGAGCAAGAAGTTACGCGAACTTTTCTCAATGTGTGACTGCTCGTTCGGCTGCCGGTAGTTATTTGCGCGTGTTTCTCGCTCATTCGCACCTAATTGTTAGCAATTTTCCAATAATATATATAAGTTGTTTGCTTTTATTTTAATTTTTGAAATCAAGTTTTTTATTTATTTATATCTGAGTATTCTTTTGTTGAGCTATTAAAAATTAATCGAAGTAAACAATCCAAAAATTATTCGATTTGAATTTCGCTATTTACTCAGACTTATACAGACATAGGTAAATGTGTAGCCACGCGCCACTTGGCCGTACGCCGGTTGCGTGTCTCGTGGTGGGCCAGCATCCCCCAGTCTGCGCGCGCCCACCGAACGACACGCTTACACGGCCGGCGTTTAGTTTGCTTAACCTTTTTGACTATCAGCCAGTCAGTCGCGTTATAAATGTCGCGAAAAAGCAGTGCGTTCTAGGCAAATTATCATCGCGGTGTGGCACATGGGCACATATGTATGTATATAAACGCATACATATACGAGTAGCCAAAAATATGCTCTCGCATAGTTAATAAAACAACAAAAAAGCCTAAGCGAATAGTGAAAGTGACAGCTAAGTGAGTGCGCAAGCAAGTAGGTGCATCGCCGCGGTCCCAGCGCGTATGTGAACACAAATAGCATATACGAACGAAGAGTGTTTGAGCAAAAAATATCTCCTTATGAGCTACTTTTACGACTCGGAGTAAGTTGAAGATAAATTTAGATATTTAAAAAATTCATTTATAATAAACGAGCTGAGGCTAAATGGTGTTTGTACGAGTTGGCTCATTGGAGATTTGCCGACTTATCAGCAATATTATGAGGTTTCCTTCGTTCTCTGTGTTCATCTTCGGTCAAGTTTCTTGAAAGCTGCAAGAGATTGAGTGCTTGCCATAAATTTATTGAAATCAGTATATAGTGTATTACAGTAACAGTAGTTCCAAAGTGATCATAATTGAAATATATAAATTCTATAGATTGAATGATTGAATAGCATCCCTTGAGTACACTGATGCTAAAATACTTAATCGTTGGAATCTGTAGACATACGAGTACAAGAAATCTATGTGTGATTTCATGTTAATGACTTGCGACAATAGTAAATATAATAATACATTATATCCTAATATTTGGTTTCCAAGTGTTACTTGTGCGATCTATTGTGATTGGGTTACTCTTGAGTGTCAAAAGTTGAATCCCTTTTCCGATAAAAGATGTTCATCAGTATAATTCAACTTCAGGATTGAAATATATTGTGCAGTATTGAATATAAATATTTTGTATGACGACACATTAGCGATACTCAGAGCCAGCATCTATTTTGTAAATATTTTTCTAAAATTACACATTCTCGTTAATAAATATCATATGAATGAGATACGATTGAATGACCAATATTTCAATCCCAATTTTTTTCCTTATAAAAATTAATATTTACTCTGCTCATTCTCTATTTGCTCTTTCTACTCTTTGAAAATACCACCATTAAAACTACAAATCTGTATGTGCAACACACAAAAATGGTATAAACAAATAAGCCAATGACTGATTGAAAATGTAGATATTAAAGACTGAGCTAGTCCCAGCTTCAAGCTTCAAGCTTCAAAATGGCAAATATTCATAAAATAAAAAAGTATAGTATAAGCATATAGCATAAAAAACATAAGTAAGGAATCGATCAAAGTACCACATGTTACAATGTATAATAAATGATAAATATTTTGTTCACTGCCTTCTCCAGTAGTTCTATATTCTACACCAAATCTAAGTGTTTTCTAATTCTACTGAAGAGAAGATTGAGATCCATTTCCTCTCTTCTTTATTAGTTCTATGCGGATTTTGCACAATAACAATGCCACCGAAAATGGTTTTGGAGAAGATTTTACAAGATTTTCCACTCTTGAGCTTTGATCGATAGGAGCAGGGCAGAGTTGCAAAATCCTTCTCTCCAAGGAAATATCTGAAGTAACTATATTCTATGAATAACAAAGTCACAGTGTTATTTTATGTTGTTCTCTGTTAGGGTCTGCATACTAATTAGTAACCTACAGTTACTTTGATAGCTTTTGGTAGTGATTTGTAGATATTTTAGTTCATTATATGGCATTACATATGTTATTTAGTTTTCCAGGTCTCCCAAGACTTAAGTTCAGCACTGTGACAAATACCTCTTTTCAGCTGAAGAGCAATGAACTTTGATCATGAGATTGCACGAAGTTTGGTAGATAAAATAAACAAAAAAAAAAGCAATAAGTTATACAAGAAACAAAAAACATTCGATTTTGTCACAAAATTACATAGAATAATTGTATGAAAAAAATAAAATTCAGTGTTTATTTATTGGACTGGTCATTTATTCCACTTAAATTGATGAAACTTGAAAATTGAAAGCAAAAGTTTAGCACAGACTATAGGCTCACATATAATACATTGATCAGATATGCTTTCCCGATCATAAACCAGGTGCTTACAAAATCATTGTTCGGCTAATATTACTTTTATACGTTTGTAATGTAATTTGACCTCCAAACAATTCAAAGAAAATATTCCATAAAATATGGAATTATTGTTTTCTTCTTGAAATTGTAAACTCTTTCAAAAAGTTCAACCAAAGCATACATATGTAAGCAGTCGTATTTTGAACAATTGATCAATGCAACGTTAAACTTTTAGAGAAAAAGCATATGCAAATTTTCAAGTTCAAATTGAAAGCTCATATCTAATCTTATAAGCAATTACTTTTCCATAAATAATTTGAATTTGCATTAAGACTCACAATGCCAAGCGATTCAACGTTTCTATTTTCTTAGCAACTACTTACAAACTGCTGTGAGAAAATTTTAAGACTTTTTCACACCTTAAAGAGATTTCCGGTTGTCATAAAGAGGAAAACACTTGCAAGGTAATCTTCAATCAAAATGAGAAATAAGAACACATCGAATAACTGTAAATGTTTAGATGGAAATTTGCATATAGGAATGACCTTGATTTGTATGGTTTTAAATATACAAAACAATAGAATATTTCAAAATATTTTTCAGAAATGCTTTTATTATCGAAATGTATATATGTAGTCTCATGCAAGTGTACATACATATATGTATGTAAATGATTACTGTAGAGGGGAGATTATTTGTTACCTCTTAGATGAACATTTGTTGCTTAGCAAGGATGTTTTGCTGTTGCTGTTTTTTCTGTTGCTGGCCCGATTGGGTACCTATACCTTCCGTAGGTGTCTTCCGGCCAACAGCTGACTGACTTCGTAAGAAGCATCTTGGAGTTTTTATCAAAATTTTAATGGAGGAGATTAGCTAATCTTTTTTATTCAGACATAGGCAAGCAGAAGAGAACGAGTAAGATATCCGATATATCATTTTCGCAGTTTCTATGAACAGATTACAGCATTTGAGGTTTATAGGAAAAGCTTATAGGAAATGCTTCAAGATTATTACAGAACGTTTGAACGGACAGAACATTGGTCCCAGGACGAAAAAGGCTTTAACAAAAATATTTTATGAAACGTTTAAGAAATAAAGATCTTGTAGCGCAGAAAATTAATGGATGCTGAACAAAGATGGGGAATTATTTAAATCTTTCCTGAGGTCTAATCTTAATGAGAATTAAGGAACCGTTCGCTCATTATGGTTAATACCAAAGCTATATGTTCTCTATATATTATAAAATGCCAATATTTGACGCATTTGGACGAATTCGACCACTGAGGAAGTACAGAACTGAATAGGATCTACCTATATACATATATTGAAATTTGAAATTGAAACAGAGAGAGAGAGGAGCGGATTTATTTAAAACTTATCCAATTATCTTCTATATATATATGTACATATATACATATGTATATATTGAAATTGATGTGTGGAAGGCACATTCGAGTCACATGAAATTTTACATCTTCCAAGAATATTGAGGGATCGTGTTGTTATCATTATATTATGAAATGTTTTCTTCTTCTTCATCTTATTTATAATATTAACTAATGCGCTCATTACATATGTAAGTATTCAAATACTTATGAAACCATCTTCATTTATCATACTGAGAGAGTAAGAGAGACAGAGCTGTTGAAAATCAGCCAGATATGCAGCTCGATACCTAGCCTAGTTAAGGTTTTTTGCGTAAACGCCAGTGGCGGCCTCGTTCTGCTTGCACGTTGCTTTATGTAATCACAATACAATACACACATTGGCAATACCATTGACGTTGGTGTTGTCAATAACAACAACGTAGGCACTGTCATCGCCTGCCACACGTACATGCGCTGCACATGTAAGCGTGTATTAGTGAAGTAAATCTTATTGAAGATACATTGTATGAAGAGGAAGGCATTAGCTGATTATTTGGTAGATACATGATTATTTAATCGATAATCAATGAAATATATGCAAATGTGGGTGTGTTTGTGTGTCGGTGTCTGTTAGTGGTAAATATTGGACTCGTGCATGCTATCTGTTATAATTAAATGAGTATGTTGCAAGTGACTGGGGCCGGGTTCAAGGAAGCACACGTATTTTTGCGGATGTGGTAAAGGATGCGTGGCAGATTCTGCTGCTGCTGCTGTCAGAAATGTCATTGAACATCCGCCATGTTGCAAACAATGGGATTTAAATACATACATATGTACATTCTGATGATATGTAATGATTACAGTTAAATATATGTATGCTTGTGTGTGTGTGTGTGGCGCATGTAATTTGTGTTTATATAAGTTGTGTAATGTACGGAAGAGCACTTTTTGTCAGCAAAATTTCAGAGGGCAGTCGCCTTGCAGTTTTATGGGGGTTACAATAAATTGTTATTTCAAAATAGTATTATCACTTTAATTTTACACTTTTTCGTTTACAGTATTAATTATAACCATATAATTGAAATAGAAATAGTGTGGTTTCCATGAAGTTGTTTTTCCATAAAATGATCCCTGCAAATTTGTTTATAAGATCAACGGTAGGATATTAACAGGTCTCAATTAAAAAGCAAAGTGTTGCATTTCAATGTAAGTCACTTCTTCGGTTTATATAGAAATAATAGCAAATTATTATTAGAATAATAGCAAAAAAGTCTAATAAACTTTTAAATAGTTTTTAATAATCATAATTTTTTCGCGCACGTGCACGAAGAATATGTACTAATTAAATTGTCTTTAAAAGCAGAAAATATATATATAGCAGAAAATGCAGCAACGCTAACTAAATATGTGAACTCATAAGAATTCAATGCGAAATTCGACAATCGTTAAATACTCGAACGCATATGGCGGAATGTCTCAATGAAAGAGCAATACACCGTAAACTTGATGCTAAAAATGTTCTAAGCAGAAAATAAACAAAAACAAAAACAAAAACATACAGAACTCTTAAAACAATAAACAATTTAAGCATTTGTAAACAATTTTCTATATCCAAAATAACATAGAATAAAATCTTGTGCTCAAATTAAATTTTCTTATCTCTTTCTCTTCACCCATCGCTGCATTATGTATTTATTTGCCGCTATGCTCACCCTAAAATTTATTTGGATTTACTATTGTTATTTATTTCTGTCCCAATTTATTTGGAACTACCAATTTTTCATTCTGTATAAAAAATAATCATTTGTTCCAACGTTTGGTTATTTGATTTTTTGTTGTTGTGTGTGTTCTTCTCGTTTTTGTTTTGTTTTCCCCATTTCTTTTCAATGCTCTTTTCTTCTTTTGGTTGCTATTGGTTTCTGTCCATTTTGTTTTTATTCGCACATTTTGCGGGGGAACTTAACGCAACACTATGCTCCGAGAACGAAGACGCCTCGCTCATTACAAGCTCAGCAGCAGGTAACTTATAAATACATATATACTTACGTACTATATATACCGATATACCTGTATTTCTTATACTTATTTAGAACTATACATACTATGTATCTATATTTCTCTTTGTCTACATTTTTATAGTATAAATATTTATTTAAGATTTACATATGTAAATGCCAGTTCCGTTTGATAAAAGCTAATAGAAATTTTAGGTGCGCTAAAAAACCGGCCACGCTTACGAAAAGCATACGAAACGCAACGCAAACACCTGAAATATCTTCGATTTATTACATTTTCAATTTTCAGCCCAAAATTAAAATTTTTTAAATTTTTTGCTCTCTTCAATATCTACTTATAATTTGTTTTTAATCCCACGCGTCGATAAAATGGCAACATCGGGCGATTCAAAAAAAAAAATAGAAAAACAAGTAAAAAAGGGCAAAGTTCGGGTGTAACCGAACATTTTATACTCTCGCAATGTGCAGGGATCAGAGGCGGGGATATGCTTTCCGGTGTTGGTACAACTTTATAAAAAGAAAAAGTTTGCCGAAGAATTCAACATTCATTATTCGAAGAAATTGTCAATAGATTGCTAAGATCATATTTGGTATCTTATTACTTTATTTTATTACAGGTCATAGATGCATGTACTTTCATTGCTATCAATTTAACTCGAAAGTGATATATGCGAAACTCAACCAAAGTGGTTTATTGAATATATTAGAGACTTGAGGAAAAGGACAACTAGAGAAAACCAAATAATTACATTAAGAATAAGGGGCTTAGACCATGCTCCACACCGATTTCTTTCATATTTAGCTCGAAATCACATTGTGTTTAAGAAAACATGTGCACTTAATTTTGTTAAATTATCGCACATATTGACAAACATAAACCGTTTAAAGTCATATGGAAAGTCGAGCATTCTTATATTGGGCATTTTTGGGATAGAAGAAGACCTGCACTGATCACATTAACTCTTTTCGTTATTCAAGTATATTAGGGAATATGTTTTCACGCAATTTTGTGAAGGTAACTCACACAGTGTCCGACGTATTCGGCATAAAGTCCGCTAGAAGAGCGAAAATCATTATATGTGGTATATGAGAGCTAGGATAATTCGTTAACCAATTTCAAGCATTTTCGGTAGTAAACTATTGTATATCCCATATTACACGTTCACTTAATTTTGGTAAAATATCTTACATATTGACCGAAATATATGGTATAAAACCTACAGGAAGGTTGAAAATCCTTATATTAGGTATATGGGGGCTATGTGAAGTGCTAACTCGATTTTTGATACATTTTTCATACCAGAGCACACTATTATCATGGAAAGATAATACTCCAATTTCATTACAATATCTTACAGATTTACCGTTATATATGGTATAAAGTTTACCGGAGCTTTGAAAATCCGTCTAATATGTATATGGGGGCTAGAGGTAGTCTTTACCCGATTTTAACCGTTTTTAATACCAGAGTACACTATTGTCATGGAAAGATAATACTACAATTTTATTGCAATATCTTACAGATTTACCGATATTTTCGGTAAAACGTAAGATAGAAGCACCGAGGTCCATAGATTGGGTATCTGGTGATCCGATATAATCCGTCATCCGTCATAATCCGATATCGTCTATTTTTACGCATGAGATGCCATATCTTGAAAGCACTATTTGTACAAACTGTGATTTTCATATCTTAATTGCTGCTCGATTTATCTGCTTCAAAGTGAAAGGATCAGATGAAACTTAAAATTGAGTTATAAGAGAAGAAGGTGTTTTTATCCGATTTCATTCCATTTTCACAGCGTGATATAAGAATGTAAATGCAATGTCACGTACCAAATTTTGTTGAAATCGGTTAAGGAATTCTTGAGGTATTGGATTTCTCTTAAAATTGAGTGGTGTCTCGCCCATTATCAAAACTTTCCACGGATTCCTATGCAATCCTTTCGTATCAAATTTGCTTCAATATTTAATAATTCTGACGTGTTCCTTCAACGAGTTAACGCACTTTTAGTAGTTTTCAACATAACTTATGTGTGGGAGGTGGGCGTGGTTATTATCCGATTTCACTCATTTTCTCAGTATATAAAGAGATGCTAGGAAAACTTAATCGCAGAATGTTTGATTGATATAGATTTAACTTATATAACTCTATACCAAATAACACGTTAATGTCTTAATTTACTGCTTATTATAGCACTTTATCTGTTTTCTATGAATATCATTTTGTGGGCGTGGTATATGTCCAATTACGCCCTTCTGCCATACCAACCGTCTTATGGTGCCAAAGAATACGTGTACCAAGTTTCATCAAAATATCTTAATTTTTACTCAAGTTATCTCTTGCACGGACGGACGGACGGTTGGACAGACAGTCACTCGGATTTCAACTCGTCTTTTCATCCTGATGATTTATATATATATATATAAATATATATATTATATATATATATTATATAATTATAATAATATATATATATATATCTATATCTAACTCGATTAGTTCTAGGTGTTACAAACAACCGTTAGGTGAACAAAACTAATATACTCTGTAGCAACATGTTGCTAGAGTATAAAAAACACAGGTGCGGTTTGACAATTATGAAATTCGAACACCTCCAATATCTTGGTTCGTCCAAGATTCGTCCATTTTGTTTGCCAACAATATTATATATATTTGATCCAAATCAAAATTTAACATTGTGTTTGCCTTTAAAAGGCAATTTTACGTACTCAACTGGTACCACTATACTTCCAACAAGTGCTTTGAAAAATATCAAACAAATACAATTTTTAGAGTCACTAAAAGGTTAAAGAGTTCCACAAAATTATTCCTCAATAAACGGAACTCAAGTCGAAGTCTTCCTTTCTGTAAGCAGTGTTTCTCGCTTATGTATATACAAATGATTTGATATCTAACAAACTATTTAGACGTAAATTTAGCTTAACATGCATATGTATGTATGTACATATATTTTTTTTTACCGTATGTAAAAAAGTTCGTTTCCCTTAAAGTATGTCCACTCTCCAAGGTCCTCTACAGATAATTCTTTTTTATTGCTTTTCGACTTTCGTAAACTAGTTTTAATTTCCGACCGCTTCTTGGAAATTAATTTAATAAAAAATATATGAATTGTAATGGAAGCTGAATATATGAATTGTAACGTCATTATCCATTACTACTTTTTAGTACACAATTCCAATAAAAACAAAAACATCATAAAAACAAATTAATTTATTAGAAATTTTAGAGCAAAATTCAAATATTAAAGCACTGTTAAATAATATGGGGAATCTCAAGTATTGTTTTGTTTAGACTTGGAAAGTACAATAATGAGCATTCGAAAGCTTTAAAAATTAATTTCTTAAAATATGAAACACTTTGTCCACAGTATTGTGCTTAAAAAGCCCGCAAATAAGATCGCGCAAGATCACCAGTTTTAGTTATATCAAGAAACTTCCAAATGAAGCTTTTCAAGCTCCCTACCATATTTAGCTAGCGGCCAAAAATAAAGCGCCTAAAAGCTAACAATACAAATTTAGCGCATGCATTACCTATTAAAGCTTTAAAGACACGAGATATAGGCGTGGGTAATACAAGTGTAATATGGCAATACTAACTGCTTAATAGTGCTACATGTATAAATATGAAATAAAAAGACACAGATTTACAGAATTAAGAAAACAACTTGTAGCAGATTTGCCCATTAAAACTTGACGGACAACTTGTAGCAGATTTATATTAATTTTGACGAGTGTCCCGAGTATTAATGCCGTAATTCAAGCGTAAATGGCATATGCACGTAATCTCCTCTATGATACTTTTACTAGTTCTCATTAATATTTTAAAATCAATAGAAAGTGGCCAAAATAAATAAAGGAGAGACATAAAAATTTACCAAAGAATATTACAAATAAACGCGTGTTTAGAAAACAAACAAATAAATGTGTTTAACGGCTTTAGCGAAACATTTTTTTTTGTGTATGTGTATATGTATACATATACATATGGATACATAATGTATACATATATATACTCTTTATCCCCTATTAATACCGTTGTATTTTGATGGTATTTACAGCAATCAGCTATCATTACTGTCAAATTTGCGTCAAACAATGTTATGATTGTTGATGAAAAAATGATGAACTACATTTTGAGCATTTAAGCGAAAATAAGCATATATGTAAAAACGAGTTGATATGTTTTTTGGCATCTAGTGTATATGAAAGCTGTAACAATTTTCAAAATTATGTCACAACAAGCACAATGTAAACATTGCATTTGCGGTTTGGTATACAAGCACCGCTGCATTTTGCAAAATACGGTCATGAGCGCGAAGTGGCGTAGAAATTTGGTTACAAAATATTCATAAGCACATATGTATGTATGTATGTATGTATATGCCACTTTAATTATGGCAGTTTGCCGTTACTTGCCAAGTTATGATTATAAGTACAATGAGTATCGGTTATTATTTTAATTAGAGGCATTTACGATACTAAAATGATATTTTTGTGTTTTATAAGAATTATTTTAGGGTAAAATATACAATGTATGTATGTATGTATGTATGTATACAATGTATACAATGTACAATATATAATACAATGAGTATCGGTTATTATTTTAATTAGAGGCATTTACGATACTAAAATGATATTTTTGTGTTTTATAAGAATTATTTTAGGGTAAAATATACATAAATTAAAAGAACACTATAATTTTTTGGCGCTGCAATTGAAAGTCGATTATGACTTAAGCTCTAATTTTCCGAACAACTCATTGAGAGATACGACAAGCTGTAATTAAAGAACGATTACTTTAAAATACCTCCGTTTAAGGGAGAATTTCCAAGAGCTTGGGGACAAGCAGGACTATTGTCGCGCTTAATATATACTTTTTTCATCAATTTTATTTAAGTTTATTGAATGCTATGAGTTCACTTGGATGATTTAATAATATTTGTAGACAATTTAGCATAGAGCTGGAAGACACTACTCTTTCTCTCAGAAGGAGTCAACGTGACCGTTGCTCTCGTTCAGTATCTGTTTTGACAGTACTTGGTCCGCAGCTGCAAATGTCAAACCTTCGACTGTGTTCCCATTACCAAATGTGTCTCATTATAACCATTCGGTTTTTAAGGGGGTACGTAGAAATTGTACAAAGATGCATTTCGAAAAATCAGATGGAAACCCCAAAAGAGAAACAAAACTTGTTAAAGTATATTATATATACTTATTTCATATATATATAAATAGATAGGCATCTAAGAAGCCGAGGCTTTTTAAAAAGGCCTACCAATAACGCTTTAAAGCAGGAATACACCTGAGAAAACAGTTATTAAAGACGTCAATTGTTATCAAGAAACGTGGTTGCTAATCTTCGAAGTTAGTCCAAGGCGAAGCTGGTTCAATATATTTCATTTGCTCCGAAGAAAACAGCAAATTGTCATAGAGACTTCAAAAGCTCCTTTGCTAGGGTAGATAATTATATTTTTGATAAGCGACGATCTTATTTCATATTGTTTGTAATCATTAGAGATTAAGAAAGAGAATTACTTTACCAAAAACTACCTGCAGGGGCGCTTCGGTCAACTAATCATATTTGCAACATGAGTTAACAACATAGTTTGCAAATAAAACATAACGGTCAATGTAAATGCAAATCGCTGGATTGGCTCATTATGTCTATTCAAAATTGACACATCCGGACTTCTTTTGTTTGGTTACTTCAAAAGCAAAGTTGTACGCCAGCAATCCTCGAACCACTGATGAGCTCAAGCCAAAGATTTGTGTTGAAATCATCGCTATAACATCCGAAAAGCTCAAGAAATAAAGCCAGCCTGTCCAATAGAATGTTCTACTTGATTAATGTTGCATCAAAAATTTATTCAAACTGTTTTTAAAGATACTATAAAAATTTCTCACCCTTTATATAGGCCCTAGGGCGTACTAACTATTTATAATTATGTTAAAATGAGCTTTAAATATAATATATATTATATTAACATTCAAATGTACAATACTGCTTTAAACTTCTACTATGCTTTTGGGCATACTTTTTTCCAATACACACATAAATATTACAACACTCAAAAATATTTTAATGCAAAACTAAAGCAATTCTATCAATATTTATTAATACCCACATTTTATTTAATAAATGAAGTCTCATAATACTTAATAACGAGTATTTTAGTGAGAATATTGCTTTTGAGGATAATTGAATTTTAATGCGATTACAAAAATTATAAAAAATGCTGTTATGAAAGTGAAAATGGCAAAAACAAGTAAATTGTATTGCTAACCATAGCGTTCTAGTGTGTAAGTGTGCAAGTATACATACGTAAAATGGGGTCAAGTCATGGCGGAGAGGATTTTTCATTTAAATATGTGAAAAATGTATACGTATTTAATATGGTCTATTTCATGGTTTAACGCTGGAGTCAAGTGGACCAGTTTTTTTTTTTACTATAACAGCACTTTTTTTTAAACTAATTTGCATTAGCTATAGGATTAAGGTGAATACTTGCGGTGTTTATATGTTTAATACTGGTATAGTATTACCACTATTTTGATGTGAAATTTCACAAAAGCAAGTAAGGTAGCAATAAACTAGTGCGGCGTCGAGAATTATAGATGTACAATGAATGGTGTCATAGGTGCACCAGTGTTTGGAGCTATTTACATCAATGAATTTGAGATTCAATATTTCGATTTCAAATATAATTGCATATATTATATGCGCCGTTCCGCATTTTTAGAAGTGAATATATATTTTTGTTGAAATTTGGTTTTTAAGTTCTTAGAAAGCTTCATAGTTGGGAACTTCTACTACGTAATGGACATGAAGGATTTTGTGGAATCGAGAGACGGATCGAAATCGTCTTTTCGACTTTTTAGCACATTTTCTCAACTATTTGCTTGAATGCTAGGCGTAACTCAAAAGCGATTGGATTGGATCTCATTGGAAACTAAGCTCTTTTGTGTTCATTTTAGTTTATGTTGTGCTGTCTTTTTTGTTTTCTTTATCCTCTCACAAGATGATGTATCAGGGTATAATATTATAGCTTTGTTCGCCTAACGGTTGTATGTAACACCTAACTACATACATATAAAAATGATTAGGATGACGAGGCGTGTTGAATTCCGTACATGGACAGACAGTCGTGTCTTCTTTTGTCAAAAATGAGCAAATTCGGGTCAATACTACCTTAGCCCCCATATATCTAATATAAAAAATTTCGGACTTCCTGTAAACTTTTTGCTGTACATATCAGTCATCCATATATGAAAAATCAATTATTATATGTTGTTATCACATTACAAAAATGTGTGAAATCGGTCAGCGAGTTGTATCAGCTCCCTCATGTTACATATAATGTTTTCGTTATTCTAACAGACTTTATGCCAAATATATCGGTCAAATTCTGAGTTATCTTCATAAAATTATATGGAAACTTGTCCTCGGGTATATTTGAGTAATGCCAAAAGTTAAGACAATCAGTCTAGACCTTCCCCTAGCCTCGATATGTCCGATACAGTCATTTCCGGCTTTTAAGCCCACTTTTTACCGGTAATGTTTGATTCCGCTTTGTTGATCCACCTTTGATTTTTGCGAGAAGTTGCGAGAATATAAATGTTCGGTTTCACCTTAGTCTATCTTCACTTTCTTTTCATATTTTTAAAGTGTCTTAAACTTACCATATTTTTAACGAATTTACCGTCATAACAAACCTTATCCTTTTTAAATATTTGTTGGGATCTCATTATACCTTTTGTTAATATAATCTTTTGAAAGATTAACAAATAAATCTTTGTAAATACAGTATAGGTTAGATATACCCAATCTACCTTAGAAATGCAGAGAGTTAAAATGAAAAAGATTCTAAAAATCTCTTGGTGGAAAGAAACTTGCTAGTCGCGAAGGCAAGAATGAATCACTGCTGTTATATTATTATAATAAAGGGTTTAAGGGTTTCTAGCCAACAAGCAAAAAAAAGTGAATATACTAAAAGATATAACTTTATATCTTTATTGTCTGCTAATGTTATAATGCTCAAGACCAAAAAATGCTCAACTCAGAAAATTATTAAGGTAAGGCAGCTAAAAATACTAATGTTAGTGTCTTTGCTTTCAAATCTACGCTCCATTTATTTTGTTGTAGGTGCTTTGATGGGAGAGATTTGTTATTTATTATTGGATTCGTTATTTTAAAGGACGCGTTCGTGGTTACTAGGAAAACAGTTTTGATCTAATGCGCTGCTATTGGAAACGAATTTTAATACAAAATTTATCCAAAGACTTGAGCTAAAAAGCACACTAAATTTTCCTCTACGTTTGCTAGTGGTTTCTGGTATTCTTTATGGCAAGAAATATTTTAGGGAGCAAATAGTTTGATGATAGCGCGTTCTTCTAAAATGCGCTGGAGCGAAAAGTTCAAAAAGAAAACGCGCTAAGCGCTGCAAATAATGATTTGTTGCCTTACTGAGCATTATTAAAGTATTTTGATTGGTACATACATATAAATAAATACAATAAGAGCGCATACCATATTTTTCGTCCACAAAACGCTTCCGTCTACGCTCTTCGACACCCACACATATAAGCGCGTTTACCGTATATTTCAGATCGATTTGAGCTAGAGCATTTTTGTTGGCCTTTAGAATTTTTAATTTTTTTTAATCTTTCACCATTTCATCTAGGCAATAGTAAAAACAACAACAACTAAGCGCGTGACCACTAACTGGTTCTATTCACCGAAATCGTGTCCAATGGCAATACGTTCGGCGAAACCAAATCGAAATGCTTGCTATTTTGCGGTTGCGGTTGCCCTGTTGGTGGTGACGACGACGTCAGCCGCGGCAATTGCTGCCAGGCGCGTTGGCCAAAAGTGATCCCGCACAAATGTCAGTTTTTCGAAACTTTCAGTTGGCGGTAATACAACATTTGCGGCGCGTATGCATAGTATGTTAATAACGGCATTTAGAAGCGCTTGCTCGGATATTGATTTCAGTTGTAATGTTAATTTCATTGAAAAATTGGTAATTAGTTTGCAGACGTGGTCGTGTGTTGCTTGGAAATTCGCAGAAAATGTTTGAGAATGTGGCAAAAAATTTGCAAAACTCTAGCAAGTATTTATGATTTTGTGTAATGGAAATTCTTAAGTTCAACGAGTTTACGAAATGTTTTTAACTGTGTCAAGTGCTGGATATAAGAAAAAATGTTTAAAGTGCTCTCTGGAATTGCTCACGGATTGTCTGATTTACTCAGTTTAGTAAATCGAATTCAATTTCACTTGAAAAAATTTGTTTAGCGAACAAATATTGAATTTTTGTGAAACTAAATAGTCTAATGAAAAGCTCGAAAAATCGACAACAACAATATGGAAATCCCAGCCGCAAAGGTGGGAGCAGCAAACGTGAAAAGGGTTCAAAGTATGAACACAATTTTGTTTATACATAATAATGTATGTAAATGTGTACATATATCTGTGTGTTTATCTGAAATTTTTGAATTTATAAATTGTGATTTGCAAAAATAAAATTAAACATCATAACCGAGGGCAATAAATTTGAAATTCATGCGGAATATAATTGAACGAAAAATATTTTACATCAACACTAATACCATTTAGATAGCATTATTGTTATTTAGATATTTCACAACAAATCAATCGGGTTATTAATTCATATATAACTTCAGTTGTGCAATATGTCGTCCGTCATATGCATACAAACATACAAATATACAATAACGACAATTTTCATGTAAATACACATATGCATATCTGTGTATATATAAGACTTCTGTAGATTGGCGTCTACTTTTGAAACAACTTCTTTGTATTTGATTTGCTCTTGAACTCGGTCTAAGTGATTTATTTCTGCTTCTTGCGCTTTCAATAAAATGAAACAATTTTAAGTGGCTGTTGCTGGCATGCTTCACATGCATGGCATGCATTTAAAAATACACTCATAATCTCGATACATATGGACATAAGTACGCATGCATTCATAAAATATGCGCCACTAATCAAGTCGTCCATGAATTGCTCAAAAAGCCGCCAGCTAGAAATACCCTTTAGGAAAGTCAAAAAATATTCGAAAATATTATTCAACAGGTGTGCCATCCGTCGTAATTTCGTCCTGAACCTTGGAAAATTCGAATAAATTTTGAAATGTGAATACTTGAAACAGATCAGCTTCTTGTGAAAAGCTCCGAAATGTACAGTTGCCAGGGTCTACGACAAATTTGAAAAAGGTGCTTTGAAAATATATATATATTAAAGTTATAACCGTTTACGGGTTGGATTATTCAGTGCTTAATGTTTGATTACAATCACCTATGTGGACCAAAGCAAAAACTTAGCAATTGTTACGAAGCCAAAACTGCTTATAGTCCATTTATCGAAGTGGTCCTGCAGACCAGCTCTCTACTGGAAATACTCTCACGGCCAACCACGCAAAGATTTAAAGATTAACATAATTTTCTAAAAAGTTATTTTGCTCTTCCCCCTTTTCAAAAGAAGCAGAATAGTTGCTATAATGACTAGCAATTGCAGACCCGTTATTACATAGCTTTTCTTACGGTGAGCTTATTGTTCCAAGTAGCAGGAATATGTGTAGATTCATAAATGTTTGCTTGTACACGTTAAATACAGGATATTTCTCGCGTTCCTTGAGCAGATACATGCGGTACATCTAACCTATTAAATAAAGAGCTCATGATTATGGCTTACTTCCAATATACAAATACGGCTTATTACCCCTATCATCATTATTCAGGGTTGCGTATTCTGAGCCAGAAGAATAAAGACTTAATGCTGCATCAAGAGAGCTTGTAGCTTCGGAAGACTTATTGAAAATATCATACCATTTTCAGGTAATGCAGATATATCATATGTAAAAGAGTTGCAGACGTTGAGCAAACATCGCAAGAAAACACGCAAGAACTGTTGTTGGTCTGCTGTAAATACATCTGTCTGTAGTTTTAAACTTCTCCTATTGATGAACAAAATTTGTTGCCTTGAGTTGTTAAAGCAGAGTCAATATCGGGTTTAAATGAAGATATATTCAAGTGGTGGTTAAACTAATTCAATGTCACTGAATTTTAAATTTCTAGTAACGCAACAGATTCAAATTTGTTTTTATGAAAAATTTTTAACAGTAGGTCGTTTTACTGCTACTTTTTTAATGTTAGCCGAAGACTGTGATCGTTCCCAAGTTCTGCGGAATTGATATTCAAGGAATCGATAATAAAATATTTTCAATCATAGATCAAATAGCTAATCAGAAAGATCAACCACAAACGGGCTCTATTCAAAATTTCTCAAAGTCGACTTAAGCTGTTTGAAATTGGTTGTGAACACAATTTGTGCGCTACATTTCCGCAGTGATCTTTTGTTAGTTCAAAATAATAATCCAGTATATACTCCAACTAAAAATTAATAGTTTTTCAATTGCAATATACAATTAATTAAATTAAAAATTGGTTATAATAAATTAAAAGTTGTTTTCATATTAGATTTGTTTATGGCAGATGTGAAATGAATTAGTAGTAGCAACATTGTTGTGGAAGGAAAGGAAAATCTGTTGTCTAAGTGTTTAGTACAGGCGAAAGATACCGCCGTTGAAATACCAGTCAACACATACCTACATAGGGGCATAATCGTTTTTGTATAAGTCGAAATTTGTTTATTTTGAAATCGGCGAAAATTAATTCAAAATAGCGTGATATGTTGTCGATTACACAATTTCCAACATGTATATTTGCACCAACATTCATACATACATAAATACACAAGTACATGTAGACACATATTTTAGATATGAATATTTGGTATAAAGTAATAGCTTAATACGTGAGAGCATATTCTTTTCAAGGGCTTTATAAATAGCCACAAATGAAACAAATTATAGCGCCCGTTGAGTTGAGCGCGTTGAGTTGGAAATTAAAAGAAAATTTATTTCATCAATTTGTTTGTTTTTTATACAATTTGCTTTATTTTTCGCTTCCAAGCATTTCTCGGATTCGGCTACACACGTGAGCTTACATACAAGTGCAAATAAATATTTTTTAATTTACTTTAAAATCGTCACAAATTTTCAAATAATTTATATTCTTGTGAGCATTATCAAATCGACAGCTGTTGCGTTAATCGTTTTAATCTTATAATGCTCGCCAATTTGTCTTTTAATCCGGCCTTTTATAATTTTTGGTAGAAATTTAATTTAGATTTAGATAGATACTCGTTTTAGCAAATGAGTAAAATTACAACACTATTGTGATGTGTATATAAGTATGTATATAAAAATGAAGTTTATTTTTCATAGGCCTATGTATAGCGTTATGGCATTGGAACAAATTTGGAACAACAAAACACAAAAAAAGAAATTATGTATTTATTTTATTATACATTTTACACACATTAGCTTAATAATTTTCGTTTCCTTCTTCATTTTTTCGGAGTAATAACGCTGATAAAAGCTCTCATTTAATTTTTT
Source organism: Bactrocera minax (assembly GCA_021498325.1). NCBI lineage: Eukaryota > Metazoa > Arthropoda > Insecta > Diptera > Tephritidae > Bactrocera > Bactrocera minax. Next base: position 481,655 of record JAKEEE010000101.1, read on the forward strand.
ATTAAGTTTAATGTATAATTTCACAAAAACCTGTGTAATACTAAGAGTAAGAACAAGTATTTACTGAAATTTGGGAAACCCAAGAAAACAACCAGCACAGCCAAGAAAACAGGATCATTTTGATATCGGAAAAATTCATTTAAAAATTATTTCTTGATATTATTTTTCTTCACTTGATACATATATTGTAATAGCGAATTTAAATAATATAAGTATATAAATCTAAATAAAATAAATCTCATTTTAACTTATTTGGCATGCTACGCATTTTCGTAATATTTCGTCCACTGTAAAAATTTTAATAATTTAAAACAAAATTATTTATTGTAAGCCTTTCGTTCAGTTTATTGCTTACGAGTATGTGGTGGTATTGATGTCTGTTATCAATTTAAATAAGACATTCAATAATTGGCATCTCCTTTCAATTTTAAAATCTCATCAGGTAAAAAATCGTTCTTAAAACCTTTAAGCACACAATTTTATATATATTTTACCATATTTTCAAAATTTTAAATGGGTAGGAACCCACATCTAAAATATATTCAACTATAAGTTTTTTAAATAACTTTAGTTTAGTGCCTATTTTGTAATACTTATTTTATTATATTTTAATATATATTCGAATATTTGTTAATTATATTATTTAAATAAACTTATAATATGTTTTTATTTCAAAATTATTTAATTGGATTCAACCTTTCTCAAAAATATTTTCGACCATAACTTTTCTTCAAATGTCAGTATGACTCAGTTTGAGTTTTTTATATATTTTTTTTACCTAAAATTTGTAAACACGTCGCACCCTTTTAACTTTCTTGTTTTAAGCCAATTGAGTATTTCTTTGAACAATCTCAAACATCTATTCATTATCGTTCAGCCTTATATTTGCGCTTTATATTGGTTATATTTATATTTTATATATTAAACAGGTTTAAGGCAAAATAGAGAATAGAATTCTCTTTAAAAGCTCTCTTATTGTAATCATAGTACCGAAAATTATTAAAATTAATACAAAGTAATATATTATTTTGTAGAATTTTCATATTGTTTTCTTATGCTGCTTATGCTTTACGGTTTTTGGCCAAACCTATAGAAGAATTTATATTTACTTCATTGCAAATTGCAGAGGCCATGTAAACTTCCAGAACTAAGGAGCATTTATTGACTCTTTATTGATCTGTCCTAGCCAGTGGTTCGTAAATCTGAAGCTGAAGTTTCGCTCAAACGTCCCTAGAGAAAATGTTGTTATATTTAGATAACATATGATTAGTTTTGTTCATTTTGAGAGAACTTATCTTTCCAACTGCCCACTGTTCCGTTTTAACACATACTGCCAATATCTATTCTTCATTCGATTTCAAGAGCGACATTGTATTTGATGTCGATAGTGGAGGCAAGATGGGCAAAATTGCTTACGACTTTGAAGTGACTGTAACAGTGAGAAGGGGACTAAAAAGCGGGTGTGTTGGGTGGTTTGTTTGATGGCGAGAGGTATTTCGTCTTGATCTCGTTCAATTCTTTAACGAATACAGAGGAATCAGCTTTTTAGGCGCGATTCCTCAAAACAATGATATCGATCTAATCATCATTTGAAATTGTTTCTAAGACATAATATTTCTTATGCGAAACAGACTCGGTCTGCTTTAAAATACGTGCTTGTCTCGAACAGTTTCTTTGGAGTCCTTTCCAAGATTTGGCAAATGGTGAATATCTGTTAATTTGTTGTCAGTGTTAGTATTTAATAGCTTGTTTTCATGACAGTTGGCCATTTGTGGGAACCCTCCTGACGCGATTAAGGCACGTTATAATCTACTTCCAACAAAAAAGTCTTCGTGATTTTAATCTGGTCGAATTTAATCAAAGCAAAATAATATATATAAAATTTTCAAAATTATATTTTCATTATGCCCATTGTTTAACACCCTGTATTTCGCAAATAGTGATTGTTGTGTCTATTTTTTTATGTTATCGTATAAATTATGCCTTTAAGACATTTTGTGTAGTGGCAGTTTGCAATTAATTAAGTTGGAAGCAAAGGAATACTTTCGGTGCTTTTAATATTGGACGCAACAACAGCACCCTCCCCCGCGGTCCAGCGAAGCAAGTACACACGTCGCCTCCGCTCTAAAATAAAGTGCCAGTGAATTGTGTTCGACGCATATTTAGTGGCCATTCAACGTTTCGTTCGTCGCTATTTGATATAAGCGACGAGGAAAAATTTCCCCTATTTTTACCAACGCATACCTTTGGCAGCGCAGCATTTTCTTTTGTTGTTATTTCATTTCTACTTCAGACATTTTTTTTTTGCTTGCATACATCTTTTGTTACTGTTGTTGTTTTTCCAACCTATGCTAAAGCGTTGGCAAATTAAATGTTGATGATAATTATTGGCAGCAACAACAATAATCACATAAGCAACAGCAACAACAACAATGGTAAACATGAGCAAAAGTAGCGGAAGACAGCAATAAAAATTGGGGGTGAAACAATAACAAACATATTGGCAAAACAAAAACAAGCAGAAAAAAACTAACTAATCTTCAATATCGAATTAGGTAGCTTATTTAGTCTACTTACAGAATCCGCTGGAGCACGATTGATTTCGGTTTTTAGCTTCTTTTAAGCGTCAAAGTGGTTAACGCTAGAATTAGAAGAATTAATTTGTCATACAGAGAATCAATTACACACATAGAAAGACATGTTTTTGATTTAAATAAAAAGAATAATAAAAAAAAAAACGTTAATAGAAACTAAAAAAGTGGATTAAGTCTGTGTGCGGAGATGATGTTGATACGGAATAGTCAATGGAACTATTTTAAAAATAAAAGGCAAAGATACTAGAAGCTAAAAGAAAACAACAACAGCAAATAAAGTGACTCCTATGCGAAATTGTTGATATGAAAAAATTGTGGTTGAAAATTTATAACTTTATAAAATTAAAATTAAATTAAAAAATTAATATTGTTATGACCTTAGTGGATTATTAAATGCATATTATTGATAATAATGTTCCGAAGCTCAGATCTGAATTGATATTTGACCAAGTTTCGCCAAAATTATTGATGTCATCAAAGTTTGAAGCGCACTGTTTATTATTTTAAACTGCCACCAATTTACCAATACGCTATTTTCATTCCTAAAAAGTACTCGGAAGTCCATTATGTGAATATTTTCCTTTAGAATTTGTTTCCACATGTAATTTATGTACCTTTAACATGCCTTAAAATCGGCAAAAATCGGTCATAATTAACCCCCACCATTACCCATTAGTTTATTCGAATTTCATTGTCAGTGACACAAATATACAATAAATAGAGTTATCTCAACAAAACTTTCGCTAAATACCTAATCAAACGTATAAAATCGTTCGGTAACCACCGCCAGACAATGGTTCGTAATTACCATGCTATGGTATTGAACAGAGCGTAATTTTTGCTGTCATATCTGATTTGCGCAATTTCTATTAAAGGTTGGATTACATTGTGACCCAGGAAGTGATTTCGGAAGCGCTTCTTCTACCCGCTTTATGGTTAACGCTCTTTGAAGATCGTGCCATTTTCTGGGGTCATCTAACGCTTTCCGATCCGGCTGATAACATGATAAACAAATTTGGCGCGCAAACGATCGGGTGTGGCATGGCGCAATATCTTGCCTATATCTTCTGTCCTATATAATGTGTATATATGATCCGTGATTTGTTGAATTCATCTCCACCCTGAATAGCAGAATCTATTAATCATCTATTACTCTAAAGACCTGAATCGAAATGTAAAAATAAAAAGGAAAAATGCCAAAAGGATTTTAGGGAATAATATAATAAGGAATAAAAAGGAACAATTGTTAAATTGTTTGGTTTCAATTATTCCTTTGTTAGACGAAACTCGTCGACTCAGTACTACACATATGTACAAATATGAAAACAGTTATTTATGGAAACCGATTGGCAGTAAAATAGAGTCAAATGACATATTAGTTAAGCAATGTTTGTGTGAATATTTGATGTTGGAATGATTGTACTTTCAATACAATTTAAATCATTTTTTTTTCATATTTACCGTTTTTTTTACAGACTTTTTAAAAAGAAAATCAGTAATTTATTTCATGTCATTTATTATATAAATAATATAAAAAAGATATATATATTAAATTCTGATAAGTTCAAAGCACTTTATAATAAAAGGATTTTGAATACCTCGCTATAAATTTTAACTTAAAACGTGTTATGTAATATGAGAGGGCGCTATTATGCGTATGTGGCGGCAGCGGACAGTTTGGGATGGCTACTCTTCGTAAGCGTGCTTGGTTGTTGTATGTAGCGTAATTTAGCATAATTTATTAAATATTTTCCATCTACATAAGGTATTTATATTAAGCATAAATTTCTTATATTTTCTACTTTACCAATTCACCACTAATATCCATCCTGCTAATGCACATTTACAGATTGGATCGAAAGTCATCACGTGGCATGATCTATGAGAATGAAGAATTGAGGCTGCGTACCATCAATATCAATGCTGAGGTTGAAAGAGGTAATACTACAATATTATATATATTTTTTTTAGAGAAAAACCTATTAACTTCGGGTTCAAAAGTATAAGTCTGTTATAAAAATCACTATTTACATAGCTGACATGTGAAAGCCAAATGCGATGAAATTTATTTTTCATATATTGCGCTCTTTCTGTTTTTTTTAGTAAATTTGCAGACGTTGAATCAAAGAAAAAAATAAAAATAAAAAATTAACATAAAATTGGAAATGCTTCAAAAAAGTTAAATGAATTATCAAATATGCCTGTCTATTTTGAAGGAAAATAGAAGATCACAATGTGTTGAAAAATTTGTGAAAAAAATTTAAAAATCAAATAATAATACGTATAATTGGAAAAGCTGTTCACGTTGAAGATACACTGTCAGCCATTTGTTCTTTTAAGTCTCTTGTAGTGTTCATTCAAAATTATTTTATTAATACCGAATCTGTTGTTGTTGTTGTTTGTATTTATACTTATGCCAAGCAACCTTGCGGGAAATATTGAATAGAGCACAGAACAATTGATAAAGTGAATTTAGAAGGATTTACACAGTTTTATGGAAATCTTTTTTTTACCTTTTATGAAATTTTAAACATTGTTAAACATCTATTCTTTATTTATTATACTAATGGTTGAAAAGTGACTCTAATTAGGCCATATTTGGTTAGATATTATTGCCGATTCCTCATATACCGATAAATCAGAATCATTTAGATTCCTGCCAGTTCGCGTGGGTGCCTAAAGGTATGAGGTTTCGGGATTAGAACCCTTAAAACAATAGTAAAACGAACCCAGCGGAGAGCATGGAGCTCACTGGACTTTCTACGATTTAAACAGTCAAGAAAGATATTGCGATTGCGCAAATATTTACAGTTTTCAAGCAAGATTATGCGAGGCCTAGACGTCTAGTTGTAAACCACAAGAGGCGAGTGGAACTTCAACTCGTTCTAACTCTGATGATACTGAGATATTTGAGCCTTCCGTACAAGCTTTTAAGCATTGCAAGTCCCTTTGATTCTGCTATGATCAATCCGAATACAATAGAATTACTAGTGAGGTTAGATACTCTTTGGATAGTCTCAAGCGTATGGGCAATAATCTCAAAGCCTGTATCGCTGTCATGTTACTGGAGTGAACACTCACTTCTCTCAATAGTGGATCTACAGCTATTTTAATGGATATAATATCTGGAATATTTCCCTACAATAGACTCCCAACAAACCTTCCCCATATCTCTTAATATACGTAAGAAAAATACACCTCCGTATAAGAGCAGCAACACCTTATCGCTTCCGAGTATGATCGCGGAGAAGAACCGCGGCTAAAAAATCGGGAATGGGACGGAAGTTTCTAAAAGTTTCTAACTGGTTTTCTAATTGGGCATCTCCTCTAATGCGTCAAGCATTTTACACCTTCACCATCTAGTCAGCAGCAGCCAGATGTGCGAAAAAAAATATTATAAATAAAATTGCCCGTTAATTTGTACGCTCACATTTTTTAAGCAGAATAACAAGCTTATTTATTTACAATATTTTAAACAAGTATGTGTGTATATGTGAAAGCGTTTTTATCTACCCACACTAGCGCATTTAAAATAAAATCATTAATCGTGTTGCGTGTTTGGCACAAAAAAACAAAAAAAACTCAAAGAAATGTAAACAGATCACAAAATGATACATAAAAAGTTAGTCCCATTTTTCAACTGAACTTTTTTCTTACTCTCATTTATTTGATTATGTTTCCTCAACTTTCCATGCTGTGATTTAGTCGACTGGCGTAGCAGAAAAAAGAAAACTTTAAACTTTGAAGAATGTTCTCAGGCGGTGTATCTCATTTTAAGCGCTCAGCTAAGTTATTCGCTCTCTCAACTCAATGAAGATCGCTGGTATACTCAGAAGTGGTGGATGCACATTTACTCAGCATTTCAATATGTTTTTTTGGTGTGATTCTCAGGCTGATTTTCGTTGTGTTTATCTTTCGGGAATTGTCAGTGTCATAACTGCCGTCGACGTTTTTGAAAAATTTCAATTTCGTCAGTGTGCAATTGCTCACGATCTCACATGAGAGACCCAGTGTACCCAGTAGCGAATTGTACTCGTAATGGTTTCAAATTAGATGGTTTCAACTCTTCTCTGTAGAATTGAAACGGATATTTAAGTTGATGATATTAGAGGGGATATTATTATTTCTTCATTCATTCACTTTCTAAAGTTTGGTATTAGCGTGATCGGATTGTTACGAAGAGATACGAGTGAGAGAATTTTGCTGAGGAAGGCCTTCAGATATGGTTGGGCTGTCATATATATGAGGTACGGATTGAAGATTTACATTTTAGGTTTTCAAAACCTCTAATTATGTTTATTCTCAAGCCCAGTACAACTTAAAATAGCTGCTATGAAGTATGAAATCGACTCATCTAAATTATTTTCAGAGAGAGATAATTAGGTAGATAGAGAAAGACAGAAGAGTCAACTCCAAAACTTGTAGATGTAGAGGTTATGATATATTCCCCTATTCCTTTACTTTTCTAGTCAACTCTAATAATTTAAATCTTAAAGATTATGGCGAGTGGTGCTGCTGGCGCTAAGCTTTTGGTACTATTTATTGACAAGATTAATGCGTTCTACAATTATTTTAAGCAACGAATTCAATGGAAGTGTTCCATTCTGATAATATAAATTTATTCGGAAAGATTTCTATTAAATAGCCAAAGGTGCAATGCTTCTAAGGCAGAAATATAATATATAGAATAGTGGAATAACCGTAGACTAAGTTTAGAACTCCAAGGACTAATATGAACTCAGCTAAATTATTCTACTTCTTAACTAGTGATTTTGCAACTAGTTGTGGATTTTCCTACTGGGTATGTACATATAATCATCTATATTCGTACACGTGTATGCGACTTTAGTGCATACAGACACAAGTAAACGCAAAATATTAAAGCTTATGAATTTTTGTGATTTTATTGAATTTGCGGAAATTTTGGGCAAATCTGCAAAATGTCCAACCAGTCAGCGTTGACTTTTTAAATATGTTCGAACGAACGAACAAACTAACGCAAGCGGCATGTGTGTTTTATTCTTAAATATACATATACGCTGAAACATAAAATAATTAATTATAGTCTTTTTAACAGTATTTCAACAAGTGCCTCGGAACTACGGTTGACTATATTTGCAAACAAATTTTAGTAATTTTGGAAATTTTCACATAATTAACAAAAAAGTGTTTGTGTGTGCCCGCCTGTGTATAAATGTAATATTTTTAATTTGTAATTACTTGGGAAAATTGATTTTGAGGACAAGACGCTATCTACCATAATGTTGTGATTTTGTTATATATATATCAGCGGAAGCTCAGCTGTTTGTTATTGTTCTTGCTGTCAGTTGAAAATAATGGATTGTAATGCAGAAAATCTTTCAAATAAAACATTAGGTATTTGCTAGTGCCAACCACAATATTATTTGCATATATAAGCATATGTGTATATGTGCTCTAATGCGCATAAAACAAATTGTATATAGATTTATTTAAAGTTGAGTGTGTATGTATATGGCTTAAGGACGCTCTAGTCATGCACTAATTAATGTCGAATACTACACCGCATTTACTGTGGAGGTCGTCAAACTGTCGTCAGTTGTAAAAATATTGGAGAATATTATGTCAGCACATAATAAAATGCAGTAGACAATAGTTGTGATATTCTCGATATTGGCTTTTAAAGGCTGATATGCAATAAAAAAAAAAAAATTATAATAAAATTGTTTTATAAGATTTATATGTTCGTATTTGTTAGAACCAAAAGGAAAACTATACTATATAAACTATAACTATAAGGAATTAAGCCAATTTTTGATACTCTGTTCTGAACCGTATTACAGTAAGGTCCCTCTGCATCGACCGGAACAAATGGTAGTCAGAAGGGGCAAGGTCTGTGCTATAAGGCTATAAATCGGGTGAGGAAAATCTTCCCAACCGCTGTTTTACTGCTTTCCAAATAGATTTTTACCGGCATTGCAACATGAAGCCAAGCGATGTCATGATGAACAATAGCTCGCTTCAGTTTGATGAGTTGATGTCGGTGCTTATTTCTTTTTTTTTGATTTCTATAATTTCTGTACATAAAAGTTTTTGTAAGTTGTATGAAAGTTTTGCGTTTTGCCTTCATATAAGTAATTTTCCAGAATTAGTCTCATAAATCAGTCATCAATAAATGTGATGAGAATTGTGGAGTCAACGAACACTTCTGCGTTTCTTCTCACGTCTCTTATCTTAAAAACCTTAGTTGTGAGATTTCGGCTATAATTGAACGGAGCATGGACTACGTCTGGCTCTCCACGCGATTACCTTCCAATATTTCATATTCAATCATATTTCAATAATGGTTTTTTTTTTTTAAACTAAAGGAGGAATGAAAAAAAAAACCTCTCGGAATATTAGTGATTTATTTGAAACATTTTATAATATTAAATATTCATGTTATCTATGGAATGCAATTTCCAGAAGGCTGACTTCATAATGACCGATTCCATAACCAATTGTTCAAAGACCTTGTTGAGTTTTTCTAAACCTATTTCACCGATGGCTTGTTAGACATTCAGCTTAAGGCTGACTCTTACTGAGTCATTAAGTTCTTGTATTTTACGAAATATTTCTTGGCAACGAACCTCAGTTCAGAGGTGGTCTGTTGACTTCACAGACACGATTGAGGTCATAACTAAAATTTGATCCACGAAGGACTATTTAGAGTATGGAAGCTGGGCCATTATACGTTATCCTGTTAATACGAAATATGTACAAAAGTAGTTCTTACTTTAAACCAAGGTTTTAGTGTGAAAACTAGCTTTTTTTTTATCGAGATTTTCAGTGTTCAGCACTATTATCACTGTGAAAATGCCTTCGACTATAGAGGCACAAGGATATTGAGCTTTTAGATCATCAAAGCTGTAAGTTTATACTGCCAGATAGGAGTCCACAGAGTACGATGCTATTTGCTAGGGAGTTTATGTGATTGAAGTAGTTTACAACTTCTTCTTGTGTTCAGTTAATTTATGAGGCTGATATAAGTCATTTTAAACTTACTTCAATAATTTCTTAAAGAGCGTCGATAATATAATATATTTAATTTAGTCTCTTATTTTCCATCAGATTATTTAAAACAACATGACCTCAATGAATATGAAAATTACCTATAATATATGATTTAAAAATAAATGAGAATTCATTATTTCCAAACACACACCACATGAGCAGTTAATTATTAACAAATTTACAATTATTGCTAGAAATTAGCACATTCATAAAGTAAACAGTTATTTTACTACATTTAATATAATTACAACAATCGTAATGACCGCGAAAAGTAGCTGGCACTGAAAGCATCTATTTTAAATTTTCATACAATATACAGTTGTACACAAGCATATACATATAAATATATTACTTGACATACAGACACTTATTTTTATAAGTACACAAATTGGGGTTTTCCAGCGCATCACAAAGAGTAGACGAAAATATTATTAATGATAATCATAAAAATTAATATACGCATTGATTTGTATATTTCTCAAACAAATTATCAAGAAATTGTATTATATAATTAGAAAATTTGTAATTGAATTATTTGCAATATCAATAATTTTTCACATTTCCAGGGCAATCGGACATCAAACGCTTGCGTAGAGAGAATGAACAGCTGCGTCGTGAGATTTGGACACTACGCGATGAGTGCGATCGCTTGAATAAGCGTTTTAAGGCGAAGCTACTGGATCACGAGCATGGTGGTTGCAACGCTCGGCATAGCGTTTGTAGTGGTGGCGGGCGCGGTAGTGGGCATATATGTGACAGTAACTGCAACAGTGATGTTAGTAACAAGAAAATTTGAATATTGAGAAATATTAATTCCATATTATCATTCTGTTTCTCTCTCTCTCTCTTCTCCGCAGTATTCAGATTCCTGTGATACCTGCAAGGATAACGATGACCAGTGCAGCGATGAGTGCTGTACTGGCGGCAGCTGCCCACAGTTGGCTACAAAGCAACCCATTGTTGAGTTTGCGCCTGATACGCCCACCACAACCACGGCACCGCGCTCAGATATGGTCAATTTTGTGGTTAAATCAGCGGGTGCTAATTCTGAAAGTGTGCCAAATTTACATCAACCATTCGATCATTTATCCGTGGTGTCGGAGGAAACGATGAGTAACGCCGACCAACATACACACGTGCCACACAATGAATTACTGCACATATATACATCCGATTGCAGTGGATCGCAGATAACATTGCCGAGCTTAGTTGGGCCGCTAACACCGTTGACGCCCATTGAACAAGTGGCCAATCAGCTGAATGACCTACAAGCGGTTGTGCCGCCACTCTCTTATTTCGAAAATATATTACAAGACCATATGGGCTCTAATATAGGTAAGATTACATTTAATTTGATCCAACACGCGTACAGCAATAATACTATGATTTATGATTTTTAGGTAATACGCCCAATACGAGTTCACCTTCTGCGAAACTAATGCGCCATACAAATGGCTGGGACTACAAACTGCAATCGCCTTTCGCGCATAGAAAGATTTCAGCTAGCGCTGCGCCACCGGCATTGCAAATCGCCACGCCGTTTACACAAAACTCTACACAACAACAGCAACAACTCCTGGCCCCTCCTCAATTGTTAACCACATTTGTGCCAACAATAGTGACACCGTCGGTGACTAATGAGTCGGCGGTTAACTCCAGAAGTCTCTCAGTATCCGCGCCGACTGTGCAACAACCGTACGTGAGTGTCGCGGAGACAGTTGCAATCACAACTACGCCATCGAATGCACTAGCAACTCTTAATAGCCCAAGGCATTTCTTTGCGCCACTAAAGCCACGCCTGAAAATCAATACAACTTTAGCTAATAAAACACCGACAACTGACTCCAATGTGTCTACGGAGTCCACACCAATATCTACGACAACCGCTAAAGCTGCGGATACTGAAAGCAGCGGTTGTCACAACTGTGAACCGCCGGACCTTTATGTACACAACGGCCTGGCCTCACCCTATCAGCACCAGGCCTTGATGACGGCGGGCGCAGACAACGCAGTGCCACCACCAGTACCACAGCGCGGTAGTTCCTCCCAAGTAAGTCCACAACATCGCGCAGGCGCTCGATGCCAGCAACAACCACTGTTGGCGGTCCAACAACAATATTTACACCCGCATCAGTACACGCATCAATACACGCATCAGCACCAGCAGCAGCACCAGCGGCATCCACAACAGCAGTCACTACAACAACTTGGACATTTGCAGTCACCAACTGCGGTGCAACCGTCGTCGTTGATCGCCGTTACGGTGACGGTGGATGATGCTGATGAGGTTGCCGCCGGTGTTGATGCTGTTGTCGCCTGCGGTGAGGATGCGGCTATTGCTGTCGATATCCCGCTTAACACACACGCTTCGACCGCGCCATTAATTAACGCGCCACGAAGGCTGCAAGCGCCGCTTCAGGCTGCGCTGAGGTTGGCGATGTTGCAGTCGCTCGCCACATTGCCAACTGCCTTCGTTGCGCAGCCAAATGCTGTAATAACAAAATTAAACGCACCCATTTATGCTACCGCACAAAAAAGCTGTAAAAATCTTTTAATTGCACCGGCCGTGACAAAGCCGCTAATGGCGGACGCCATTAACACCAATAAACGTGTAACACCTACGACATCGAAACGTAGTAGCGCGACTTCAACCCCCGTACACTCACCGTTACTGCAGTGGACACCAACTTCGATGTCAAAAGCAATTCTGGTGGATAGTCAAAGCCAGGTGAGGGGCATTAGGCCACCCTTCAAATCGGCTTTGGGTGTTGATTGTTGTGCGTAGTGGGTAGCGAACTATAGTATTGGCATTCTATGTTACAGCTACACTTTGTTTCCTTTCTTTCAGTTATTCTCGTACTTACTTTACTTATTGAAAACATTCAGAATTTGTTATTTTTTTGTTTCAAGATATAATGTATTACTATTATGAGTATTTCATTTTAATTGTTGCTGTTAGGATTCGAATTTTTCTAATTATTATTATTGATTCCTTATATCCATAACATCAAAAAATTAGTGATTTGGTTTTAATATCCTTATTATAATACCTTTGCACCTATGCTAGATATTTGGTACACCACCTTCTTTATTTCGTAGAATATGTGTTCATATTCCGACATAATGCGACTAACTTAGGATTATGTTAGGGTTAAATTAAAATTGATCATCGAATATGATGTGTTTAAAAAGTCTAAGGTTTTTATTGATTGCTGTAGGCGACTACTATAGAAAAAAACTGTTACTTTGATTTTAAATTTTGTTCCGCTAAAACTTCGGGTCCACGGATCCAAGTGTTAGTCACTTGATATACTTAAAAAAACTTGGCTACAGTACAAATGTACCACGAATCTGTCTAACCTTAATATTTCCTTCAATAAGGGAAATTTCTTTCTAAGTACTGCAGAGGCATCTGAAAGAAAACATAACTCCTTTAAAAATTGTAGCTAACCTTAATAACTACCATCAAAAGTCCCTTGAAATAGTTATACGAATTTATTAGAAAAGGAACGCTACAATGTCGCTTATCCTTTTCTAAACAAGCTCCTAGAATAGATCAGATGTAGATAAAATCTAATTCGAATTTAATGCGAACTTTTGAAATATGTATTCTTTAATTGGTTGAGAATTCACTGACGATATTTCTTTGTTGCTTTGTAGAAAACTATGAAAGTAATATGGTTATGTGTTCATTTCAAAAGAATAGGTTGGACACATAGAAAGCGTAGATCAAATTGGAGCGCAAGTGAACGAGTGTTGCTTTAAGTTAGGGTAAATCTAATGCAAGTCCAAGATTTTATAACGTAGGGAATTATGCAGTCCGATAATATTCATTCCATAATAAATAGTTCTGTTAATATTATAATTCTTACGATTAAATTAGAAATTATTGAACATGGTATAGGTAGATAGAGGATGTCTGGATATAAATGAAAGGATTTCGTGATTTACCTAGAAAGTTGTTCTTAAATTTGGCGTTCACTTTAATTCTTATTTAAAATAGTTCGTAATTGTATTGTAAGTTGGAATAAGAGAGATTTCAACTTTGGCAACGTTATAATATTTTGTACAGTATTTATTTCTTCATAAGTGACAACACTGTTCTTAACCGCCAACTGAATCTACAATATTTCTGAAAGGCTTTCTTAAGTGCTTTATAATTTTAACACATTTCACACATTTTTATCGAAAACTGGTAATGCTATTCCAACGATACTATTCCCGGAAATAATGATTTTTTTAATTATCTATGTTCGTTTAATAGACTTTGAGTCTTACAATTAGAAGACGTATTTCAGTAAGAACACACTTAGTCCATTCATTACCTAACATCTCCAGACATACACACACACATATATATATATATATATATATATAATTATAATATGAAAATAATAAATTCGATTTGATACATATTTTTAACAAATTCGATTCCATAATGATAGAAAAAATCTTACTAACCTAACGTGAACAAAATAATGTATATTGCGAACTAGACGGAGTCGGTGAACTTGGAAACCATTCTAAATGACATCCAAGCCATATCAGAAGACATCTTAGCTATTCAACTGGACAAACGAGGGGAGAATGACAATGTAATAAACAAACCGCTGGTGCTGGGTGACAAAAATAAGAAGCCCTATCGTTCGGAAATGAATTTAAAATTACAATACGATGGCGTGAATCGGGAGTCAAGTGCTTCCAATACACCAGCAACCTGCGCTAATAGGACAGCGACTGCCACACAAACCTCCTACAGCAACAATGTCAACGGCAACAATCGCTGCACGCGTTCATTAGAACGCGAGCATACAGACAGCCCATCGCCGCATATACCCGACGCTATGGTGCCTTTCCCGGATAAGCGTACCTACATTGGCTTTGATCAGTTGAACAATGAGGCATGCCTTGAGTTGCCGCATACGAGCGTTGCCAATATGCAGCGACCGCCGCTGCCGCCTGTCTCTAGTATAGCCAAGCAAGCACAACCTCCAACACCACCTGCCCGCGTATTTCCATCGCCCTTAAATATACGCAGCGCCGGTGTAACGCGCGCCACGCCTGTATCTATACCACAGCCACCTACTGATGAACCGGTCGGTGGTAGTCAGATTGCTAAACCGATGGGGCCTGGTCTTGCGCCCAATAAAAGTCAGCTGTACATCGCGGTGGCGAATGCGGCGGCAAAGCGTGCGCAATATCGTGCTGCAATGACACATTCGTTGGACGCAGAGTTAAATGCGGCAGCTGCAACGGCGTTAAACGAGAAAAGTGCGACTGATGTTGTAATTGAGGTATGTATGCTGTTGAACTTACAACGTAATGAATTTTAATAAATTATACAAACTTTTTTATTTCTGACTCAGGCGCTCAGTACTGAGGTGGCGCGTCGGAAGGCGCGTCGTGTCTCAATTGTGTGTGGCGATTCCAGTACACCAGACACACCAGATCCGGTGACCAACACCCACTTAGTTCGATCTCAAGCACAAATAAATTTAAGCGGTATGCAGGATGGTGGTGCAACTGGTGTCACTACTAATAATTCCAATACGGCAAATGCAACGAATCATCCAACCATTGGCAGCTGCACAGATTTACAGTCCTCGTTGCTTAATCCGGCGCTGCGTAATCTCAAGCAGACAAGCCAAAGCACTCCTAACTCACCACATTCCGTACGGCGCCGTAGCAACAGTAATACGATGAGCCCGAATAACGGCATTGCTGATCCAACATATCCTCAATCTCTCTCAGCGAACACGTCGCCAAAGCACGCCGTCAACGCGCACCATCGCCACACAAACAGTAGCTCTAGTAATCTAGCGGGGGCGCTTCAACGTAAATCCAGCCAAGACTCGACCCGCACCAATGTCGGTGAGGCCGGTACTGCCGAAGCGGTCACTGGGCGCTCACGTTGTTCTCGTCGCCACTCTGATGGCACCGTAGCGAGCAATGCGCAGCGTGTCAGCGGCACTTCCGGTCATCACCACCATCATCATCATCATCACCAGCATACATCGTCGATGCTAAGCAATAATCTGCATCACAGTCACCACTCGCATCAGGATAGCACTTCATATTCGGACCACGGTTCGAATAGTTCAGCATCGTCGCGGGAGTCGTCCACTTCGTTCAGCGTGCGCTCGCACCGGCGTAAGATTTCCATCAGTTCGCATACTGGCGGTAAAATACCCTGGTGCGGATGTTGGGGCAACGGTTGCTTGTAGGTTATGTAAGTAATTCATGTAATTATAATACGAAAGTGGTGGATTTATAAATACGAATGACGAACAGTACAGAATAGTAAATAATTTTAGTTAATTAAGTATAAATATTAAATTTTACATTAGTTTAGTAATAATAATCGTAAATTAGTAAATTAACTGTATTTTACTACGCTTTGGGTTAGTCAATAGGCCATTTGATTATATGTAGCTTACAAATAATATAAATAAAATTAAATAAATGTATCAAATATTAAGTAAATTTGCAAAATCATTTGTGTTAAATGGTATGATGAATTAGATCACGATCACATCGATGTTATAGATGTTTCAACATCTTGTATTATAGAGGGTGTGTTTACGTCCATTTGTTGGCAGAATTTGTTACCTACAATTCAAATTCCATCCAATACAATACCAACCATCTTAGCACCCTTAGTATATGTACCACACATTTCTTCGAGATATAGCAACATTTAATTAGGATGGACCGGAGTTGCTGAAGAAGTTTGCTAATTTTTGACGTACTGATATACTTTTGTAATTTGGAGGCTTTGCAATCACACCTCAATTAAGCTATTGGTTACGTTAGTTCAAGTTCCATGGTTGATAACGAAGTTGAGGATTTCACTTGGACTTCCATAGTCTCTCTCTTACAATCTAGCATTTACACTCAAGAATTTTCTCTCTCCTGCAAGTAAAGAAATATGCTTAAAATCAGAGGCTTAGAAAGTTAATTTAGTTATGATTTAAAAAGTAATGCTTTAAAAGTGTCATGTTGCTACTAAGGTACTAAGATGTGGCAAGGAGAAACTACTTAGGATATCATTTGATATTTAGGGTGAATACAGAGCTTAAAGAGAGGTGAGTAAAGGTGTGTTGAGAAAGGTTTGGTTTATAATGCGACGCTTGGGTTACGGAAAGATGGAAAGAAAGAAGACTAATAGTACGTCTACAAGCGATTTTGCTGTTTGCTGGAAATGAGAATTCAAAATCATAATATCTTCAACTAACAGTAGAAGATATAACAAAAAAAAATAAAATTTAGCATTTGAAATACACAATATAATGTTGCATCGCATTTATTTTGTTGCAACAAAGTTGCATTTATTGTGACTAGTGCAATTCTACATATATACAAAATACATTGAATAACAAATAAAAATAAAAATTGTTTCAGCATTCGCCGTCAATGAATAATGGAAAGTGAATGTTACAGTATCTGCTTTGGGCAAGATTTGTCAGTGAGCTGTAGTTACATTGAATATAATACTGTAAACATAATTCGCATCGATATATACGATCTTTATATTTGTCGTTATATTTGCCAATATCAAATACACATGACCTCAAATATAAAATGCAATTGTCGATTTATTCTAAAATATTTAATGTTTGTTACATTTTTCAACCACATCGAAATTTACACACATACTCATACACATATCTCACATATGTAGATATATTATAATGTGCAATGATGTGCTGTGATGTGCATTCATTTGCATTAATTTACTTATGTCGGGAATGATTACGTGTGCTATCTTCTGCTATGCATTGAACATTTTACGTACAATTTTATTTTTAATTAGTGCTATAATAATCTTTACTCATAAATATGTTTATTTATTGTTATAGCAATTTACTGTGCAAGCAAGGCATTGATTTCTATTTCACTTATATATTTAAGCATGCATGTGTGCATTTCCGTAATTAAATATATTTTTATGGCATATTTAGAGCTGTTATGACATATATTTATATAAGAGCAAGGCTAGCTTTTATGACGGTATGTTAATATCGAATGACTATGACATTTTCAATTCGATTGAGTTGGTTTGACAATGCTTGGAAATTTAAGTTCGGTGCAATTCTAACCGTGAAGTGCTTCGTACAGAAATAATGTACCAAAATAGTCACGCACTACATGGAAAATGGTCTTTTGGTTGGCTTGAAAATATCGTGGCTTACAGGCATCGTTCAAAAAGACGTGAGACAAAGAATATTGCCGACCGATTCTCCACGTTGCTTGAAATATGGCCAAATTGTTGTCTGAACGATTTCAGACAATGAATGAATGAAATTGTTGTCACTAGACCTCATTTCCGTTTATAGGATTATCTGAGAAGCAACATCTACGTCAGTAATATTCAGACTATTGACCAGCTGCACCGACGGTGAAGATTCATGCCGAAATCATTGCTCTAGCATCAGATGTGCTCGAAAAGATAATGAAAATAGAAGCAAAAAAGCTGATTGATGCGGTCGCTTGGTTGAGGTTGTATTCAAAAAATATTCTAGCTACTTAAAGCATACATATATAAAAGATGTCGTACCCTGTATGTGTATTATGTGTATATTCTCAAAGTTCATTAGTAGTTTATCAAGTTTAAATTTGCTTTAAATTCTTATATATATTTAATGATGCACTTTAAATATGTGCAAGAATAAACTTTTAGGTAATATTTCGTTCAGATAAATTATTGTGCATAACGGACTTACTTTTGCGTTAAAGCAAGGTAATCTGTTTTTTTTTATGCATATAAAATCAAATTACTCATATATAATCACATTAAGTATAATACTAAGCTGCGTATACGTAACACTATAAGTTGGTACAGCAAGTTTAATACAATTTTGTTTATAATTTCAATTAAATAAGCAAGGTTAATTTGAATGCCCACATATAACCACAATATAAATTTTCAACTTTTTTAACTTCTTTAATTATTAAAATGGTCTATTTGTGAGTGCGAATATATAGAGTGTTTGGTTGAAATTAGGTTGTTTTTTATATTCTTAGAACATTAGCATTATTTAGCATTGTCAGACATTATTTGAAGTGTTCATTGCTAAGTTTGACAAATTTTATACAAAGACACTAAAAAAGTGCCGAATATTGACAAATTTTAATTAAGAAAAAATTTAAGAAAAGAAGAGAAAATTTAATTAAAATGTGATGAAACTATGCGTTATTTTCTTGGCTGTTAAGTAAGATTTGTTGTTTCACTTTACTCGGTGATATATTATAGTAACTGAAAAAAGTATTTATTATAAAATTTGTGTGATGAACTTTGTTTTCTTCAGAGTATTAAAAAAAGAACATTATATGAATTCTTTTTGAAATGCGATGTTATTGTATAAATCAATCATGGAGAGCATACATATTTTCATTTTCATTTATTTATGTTTAGTTTAGCTTTAAGTTATTCAATTTTGATTCCAGGTATTCGTAGATGGTTTGCTTTCTAACCGTCACATTACCAATTTATTTAAATCTAATATGATTGGTATGCAAAGTGTGGAAATTTTTTGATAAATATCTTTCCTAGTCTATCTAAATTTTTGTGTAAACATTTTTAATAATAATTTTAATATTATTTCCTTTCGAATTGAGAAAATAGTGAGTTAACGTGTCTGTTTGCATACAAATTGGTGTACTGAAGCTTGAAAACATATTGGATAGTTTTCATTAATTTAATAAGTATTTCATATTCTCATTTTTAAATTAAATTACTATACTTTTGTCTTAGAAGTTTATTGGCATCTAAAATATTTTAATGGTTAATGACGTAATATTGTTATTATTGTTGTATTCCATTATGTATATGCTCAATATTCAAGTTTAGTACATAGCTTGGAAACACAGTCCATATTACAATATCTAAACAACTAACACATTTTTCTGCAGCGACAAAGGTGAAGTTAGATGAGAAAAGAAGGGGAAGAATGTAGGTTCTTTTAAGCTTTTGAGTTGGATACTAAAAAAAATAATTGGTCACTAAAATTATTTAAGATGTAGTTATAGTTTTAGTACATTATTCATATGGTCTCCTGAATTCTAAGTATGCAGCGTCACAAAAACAGTGAAAAAGACGCTATGCTCACCATTTATTAGACGCGGTAGGTTTTGGTCTTAAAAGAAAAAGAGGCCAGTTCGGCGTTGAGGAAATTAACTGGGTCGGAAAGTTCAAGAATTTATTTGTTGGTTAGAACTGGCGATTTGTACTGAAGGCTAAATATATGAATATAACTTTATGCACTAGGGGAATGTCCCCCGTGTTGGCTACAACACCAATTTACGAAATGTAGAATGAAGACAAAATGCCAGAAACATTAATTTTAAATGAAAATTCCTGCTCACCATAAATTCTTTTGTAATAACCTAATATGCACATATACACACACGCATATTTATAATGTATTACAAAACTAATCTAGCGACTTTTTTTAATGGTCTAATAATATAGTTGGAAGCTCTGAAGTGTAATTGTTCGCTTTCGTTCGCATCGAGCTGGCAATAAATCTAAAATGTGACAGTGAAAGCTGTGAAGGAAGTACTAGCAAGGAAATCAGTTGTCTGCTAAAAGACACATCCTGCATGCTGTCGTCTTCCACAGTCAATTCGCAAAGAAAACTAACGGCAGTTGCTGCAAACAAAAAGTGTTTGCACAAAATAGCGACAAACTCGCACACCCACTTACAGATAGTCGTGAGTTGTGTGGTTTTCGAAGTGCATAAACGTATATATAATATGTATATATTATATGCTAAGGTGATTCTTATAAAATTATGTACGTGTTTTTTTTTATCCTTAACCACCTTAAAATATATTATCGATAAATATCTATCCTCGTAGTGTAAAATTTCGACTCTAGTGTTTTCAGTCAGAGAATTTCCATTGAAAATATATTTTCCTATATTTAGGTAATAGGGTAGGTTTAGGTAACACCTTAATTCACTTATGTAATAGACTAAGCATGCAATAGCTTTATTAGAAAGAAATGGGAATATTTCTGTCGCCACAATCATGTTGGCAAATGTAACGGTCCGAAACGTGCACCATAAGCGCAAGAATGTTTAAGCAATGTGTGTATCTGAGCATGTACGAGTATGTGTGCCTGTGGTAAATTCGCGAGACGGCGCAAATGCTATTAAGGAAGTGCACTAGAGAAAACTGTGGAGAATTTCATGTGTCATGCCAGCAATGCAATGGGAAATGCACTTGACATTAACGTACAAACACGATAATATTCGCTTATATTGTATATGTGATAATGTGTGTATGTTAGTGACAACAGAAACTTGATTATATGTTTGTGCATAGATGAAGGTTCTCTTAGTATGCGTGCTGCGGTTGTCTTGCGGAATGTCATAAAATAATTATGTGGTCAAGCTATTAAATGGAGTTGCAAGCAATTGACTTTTAAGTTTAAGGTTCTAACTGTTTTCTTATAGTTGTGAAAATTTTATTGATTCTGGTATTACATTTAAAGGACTTTCAGGCTCATATAACACAATGTTAAGTTTCATTTGATCCTTTCATTTTAAAGTTGATAAAACGAGCATCAATTAAGATATTGGAATAAAGTTTTTCACGAATAGTATGTTCAAGATATGCCATCTCATGGGTAAAATAGTTGAAATCGGATTTTAACTTTTCAAGCTACCAGACACCCAATATATGGACCTGAGTTCCTCTATCTGACTTTTTACCTAAAATATCGGCAAATCTGTATTGAATTGTATTGAAATTGGAGGATTATCTTTCTATGACAATAGTGATCTGGTATCAAAAATAGCGAAAATAGGGTAAATATTAACCCTAGCCACCATATACCTAAAATAAGGATTTTCAACCTTCCTGTAGACTTTATACCATATATAACGGTCAATATATGAGGTATCTTTTTGAAATTCAAAGAGCGTCTCTTTCTGATAACAGTGTGTCCAAGTGCTTAAAATGGATAAAATTGGGTAAGCACTTCCCCTAGCCCCTATGTACCTAATACAAGGATTTTCAACCTCCGGGTAGACTTTATTTCTTTATTTGTGTTATTAATTTTTGGCAGCAATTTTTCATTTGAGCTATAAAAATGAAAACTGGCATAAATTCAGTAAAACAAGATTTGATTGATAACATTGAAGAAAGCGTTTATAATACTTTAATGGGATATTCGCATACTTTCTCGCACCGAACTCAACTCCCTAACTGTGTTGTTGCTTTTATATGCACATTTTTTTTTACAAGAAGGCGGTTATTATTGTATTTATTGCTGTTTCATATCTTAACCGAACGATTTGTCAGGCTTTTGCGGTTTAAATTGAGCAAAAGTTTTGTGACATTAAATGGAGTATTATTTACGAAAGCGGTGGAAGCAATCATATGACTAAAATGAGATTGATTCATCATGTTTAATAAAAAAAAAAATATAATAATAATATATCAATAGCAATAAGATTTTTTGCATCCTAGAAATGTGCTTGAGTCTGTGTCCTTATAGTTGAAGCCAAGTGCCACTGACTGTGTACTTAACGCTCCTGGTGTTTTCATAGAAAAAACTTTACCCTAAAATAATAAAAAAAAATTCAAATTAATAATTGCCATTCTTTTGTTGAAAATGTGGAATCCTTTCCTTATTTTTCCTCTCTTTTCCACTCTACACTGTATATTTAATTTAATTTGTAATCAACGTAAGTACCGCGCAATGAAATATTGGCATAAAAGCCACGCTTCAGCGCTCCTCAAACCAACGTCCAGCATTTACTTGGCAGAAGCGAAGAACTTACTTGTGGCAATTCAGCAATAGCGCAATAGCGTTTGCAATAAAATTTATTGCCATAACGTTGTACTGCCGAACACATGCACACGCACTCACGCAAATGCTTGTAAGTATTGTAACTGTGCATACATCTTCAGTTGGCGCTCTCCTGTTGAAGCTGGCCAACAATTGCTAGTTAGTATGAGTATGCCCGCCGGAAGCAAGCTGCTGTCACATATTTCTAGGAGTATCTTCATTTGCAGTTATTGTTGTTGTTGTTGTGCTCCATACACCATTGGTATGTTGAGTATTCAACCCACATGCCACAGAGGTTAGCCGTCAGTGCCACGGCCGCTGGCTGAGTTGGTCCCCCTTCCCTCCCCTTGCGGTGGTAATAAGCAGTTGGGGCTAGGAATTTTTGCCTCATCCAACCTGGCCGTTTACTTGCAACACTGCCACAACTCAACTTGTGGTTACCATATCAATATCATTAACTACGATAACTGTTGTAATCAAGCAGGCGGCGGTCGGCGGTGCTGGCCGTGTTCATCGTATTTATATTAAACGCTGCTGTTGTTACGCTTTGTCACAGTACATAGTACAATAGTGGCGGTAGTGGTTGTTGTTGTTGTTGAACAAAGCTGTTGCTATGAAATTGCTGTTGCGTGCTCTATTTGTTTGTTGAGCATACAACTCGCACACATGACGAGTTGCAGTAAGTTCATTCTGGTTTGTTTATGTGAGCGTGTGTGTGCGTAATGTTGATTTATGTATGTAATTGCACAAACATTAGCCACGCTTTCGAGGCAAGGTCGCATTTTGAAATTATGTTAAGTATTCTGGACATTTAATTAATTAATTGCTTTACTTACCAACTTTGATTGAGTTACTAATTTGTATGCCGTCAAGTAATTTACATAAATCTACAGAAGATATGCGCAAATACAAATACTTATTTACTTATATATAAGTATGTGGTACCTTCAGATACATATATATTTATGCGTGAAGGCTAATCTATTATCTTCAAAGTAGCAACTTGAGCCTATGGCAAGTTGGTACAGCTAATGAAAGCGGATAATAGAGCTTGCTTTTAGAAAGTGTGTTGCATGCGTAAATGCATTTAATAATTACTCAAAATGAATTTGGTTAGCATGAATAATTTAAGACATTTGAATGTGTAGAAATAGGTGTGTAATGGTGTAGGTTTGGATGGGTGAATATGAAGATGTGTATTATATGGGGACCGGTGTAATTCATGGACACTTATTTTCAACAGCAAACCCCAATATATCGAGTATAATACGTTAGTTTTATTGTTTAAGATTTCTCACATATCAATTCATGTAGGAAATCCACTAAAGTCCATCAGAAATTCGAAAATCATTATTTTGGTATATTTGGGACAAAAGGAAAGATCGGACCGATTCCATATTTTCTTCCACATTAAACCAATGGACGCTCGAAAAAGTATTTCAGCACAATTTTATAACCTAGACATTGTCAAACATATTCGGTTTATTTATTATTATATCATTCATCATTATATTCTTTATATGGGGTCTGGGGTTATTCGACTTTACCGATTTTCAGTACTAAAGAGTATAAGATGTCTAACAAATTGGCCGATACATAAAGTTAAATGGAAGTTCTAAAATTAGTAAAAAAGTTCATGGGAACTGGGGAAAGTAGTGAACCGATTTTATCAATTTTTAACAACCAGACCACATTATTATCAGGAAACATGCCTAGAAAGAAGCAAGGTTTATCTGATGTATTTATTTTAAAGTGAGACTGTCTGAACAAATTTAAAATGGTTTCACGTGGTAAGT
Source organism: Bactrocera minax (assembly GCA_021498325.1). Taxonomy (NCBI): domain Eukaryota; kingdom Metazoa; phylum Arthropoda; class Insecta; order Diptera; family Tephritidae; genus Bactrocera; species Bactrocera minax. Next base: position 505,876 of record JAKEEE010000101.1, read on the forward strand.
AGGCGTGGTTGTTGGCCGATGTCGTCTCTTTTACCACAGCTACAAATGGTTGCTGAGATATGGAATTTCCCATAAAAGTATGCCATGTCAAACATATCCTTCAATTTTTTAGCGAATTTTAAATGATTCGCATTTATTGTATTATCATTATGGTCAAATTTAATGCTTGTGATGCTTTACGCCTTTCATTAAGCAGTTACCGGATTTTTTGTGCTTCTCCATATAACCATTGTGTGAGAGATGGGTATGCCTTCATTACAATTTCGTGCGGTTTTAAATTCCCTCTTTGTATCGAAAATACTATGAAATCACTAAATTTGTGAAAATTTTATTAAAAGTTGGTGCATAATTGCTTATTTGAGAAAAAACATATATCATCGTATAAAATATCAACTGACCAATTCAAATGCAAAATAACTATTAAAATGGGAATTCCACATTTATATAAGATGGTGAGATATGTAAAATAAAAGCAAAAAAAAAAAAAAACAAAACACACAAAAAGCAAATGTGTAATTAAGGCACTTAAAAAGAGAGAGCTTTTTAAGCTTATTATTCTGGCATACAGAGTTGTTTTCGCATGCTCTTAAGTTCAAACTTGGAAGATGACAATTACTCTTTTAAAAATGGAGGTAAATTAAGTGCATTCTCTTTCGAGCATAGGACAACGATGAGAAAGTTATAATGAAATTATTGTGTAATTTTTGATTACGGAAGCGCTAACAATGGATGTTTCGGGAAATGGGGAACCTGGACATTACACATGTATACATGTATGTGCATGAGTGCTCTTATGCGGTATACGAGTGTGGTCCGATAAGTACAACTCTACAAAAGGTACTTCTCATCACAGTCTCCCTATTTTAGCTCGATGACCTAGCGATGCTCCAACTTCTGTGACACATCTGAAAAATACGTTTTTCTAATAATGCAAAGTAGGCCTCCGGACTGTGTATTGAGTAAATGCGGCACCCATTGTACCGATCCGACCGACCGATTTTCTCATGCCTAATATTTCATCTTTTGATTCATTCGGTCTTTTGAGATGCCTACTGTCTCAGCTATCTCGCGTATTTTTAATCGGCGGTGTTGCCTATACGAAATAATTGACTTCTCGCATTATCCTCCGTGTTTGCCGTTTTCGGAGCACCTGCACGTGACGTACCAAAAACCAAGGTGCAGAAACTCGTTACACTAATTTTTGACGGTCACCATGGAAGAGGATATACAGGATATTCCTATATACAGGATCTCTGCGGTCTTTGGTTCCGTTCTAATTCCATTTGTCTAACATCCGCGGACATGTCCGCTTCCACACTTAGTTAAAACAAAACTACTTGTCCGATTCGGCACTAATCGTCTAAGAGAATATACTACACAATTTCCATTTACAAAAATGGTATCGCAAAGTCTTCAATTCTAATGAATACGCAAGATGGAAACCTTCTTTGGAGCTGCAGAGCAGAAACAAAAAATGTGAATAATATTCACGTTTCAAACGCTAAATTTATTTACAAACTTTTACTAAAACTGGAATGGTGGTGAATTATAAACGCAATATTCAATCTAAACAATAAACTAAACTAAACAATGAACTAACTAAAATCTAAATTTTAAACTTATTAAATTTTCTGGGAATTTTTTGATGTAAACAAATGCTGTTTCCACCACTCAAGCTCACTTTTCCGGCTTATTTTCTTTTTACCGCTACTAGCTGTTATTATTACTTTTATTCTTTTTTTAAGTTGGCTGTTGTTGCCATTTTAAGCGCTTTAGCGAAGTTTCAGCTAAGCTTGTGGAAAAAACTGAACGAAACTAGAAAACAATTTATGTATAATAAACTGATAAGTAAACACCTCCAAGGCATTCACGAAACAAATTAAATTTCCACCTGTAGCCCTGCTTGCAAGGCAACAACCAAACAACTAAGCAAATGCAACAATGCAACGAGAGAAAAAAAAAAAAGGACAATAACAGAAAACGGCACTAGAGAGGTGAAGCAGCAAAGTATAAGCAACAGTGTCAACAGCAGCGCACAACAACAACTGGCGGATTGAGTGCCGCAAATACTGTGGTGTATCGTGGATGACAGCATTGAGCGTCCGCCACAAAAGGGCGGCCAGCGATGGCGATGGTGGCAGTGGCTGCTGGCAGGGCACCATAGCAACGATTATGTAAAGCGTACGTAACGTTGTAAGTATGTGCGTGTTTGTGCAGTGCAGTGCCGATCTGCAGGTGCCAGCGTCGTTGCACTTGCAGCTTTGCTACCGCAGCTACGGCTTTGTGCGCGTCGACTGGATTTTGCCACTAGAGTTGCGAGGGAAATTAAAATGCGCAACTGTGGTAACTTTGCGTGGAAATCACGCAACCGACTACGATGCGTCGCAACGCGGCAAAGCAGTGAAACAGCGACGGCGTTGCATTTCTGGCGAGCTGACGCAGTGGGACGCAAGGAATATTAAAAAACTTTTGCGAAAAGTATTGCACTGTGTCGTTGCAATTCGGTGTAAAGTTGTGAAAATGTGCATATGTATGTGCGTACGTGTGTGTGTGTGTTTGTGTCAGTACTAGTAGTTTATAGGGACACGCTTACTCCACGGCTACCCGTTGCGCGTATATTAGCGTCGTTAATGTCACGGCTGACACCTGCTGCCACTTAACTGCTTGACTAGTCGCATAAAAATTTAGTACAAAATTTATTTTCACACAGACACAATGGTATTTTGCACATGTACGTTTGTTTGCTTGCCTACTTGTTTTTAACGAAGGCGCAGTTGCGTCCTTTTAAGCGGTATGGCAGAACGATTAGTATAAATATGTATAATATTAAAGTTTACCCAAAGTTGTTAAGCTTTTGTACAGAATATTTAATTTATATTAATTGTATATTTTTTGAAGCTTTTAGCAGAAAAATGTAAATGTGCAGTTCGTAGGGTAATTCTAAACACCTCTAAATGTTAATAGGGGTTCGAGCATAGAGGTACAGTTACATACTTAAACACATCGGACCCCCTTCCATGTCCGTCGGCTGTATATAACGGAACGGACCAAAATTCTTATTGGTTATAAGCATATATATTAAATTTCGACCGAAAATGTAATTTGATTTCAAGGCCGCCCATAAACGCAAAACCACGAACGTAATGTTTATCAGATTTGGTCACACACTTTAAAAATTATGCTTGATAGATGCAAAGTTTAAATGCACTATTCACTATTTTGGATTTTATTAGTGTATATAGAAAATATTTAATTATATTACGAGTTTCTTACATTGTAAGTTAGACAGCTGATTGTTAGTTCTGAAAAAACCATATGTGGCAAAGGTTGTGGTTTATCTCTGACCGCCGGATGATAAGTATAAACTAAATTAGCTTCTACAACTAAGCTACAACTGGTGGTAAAAGTGTTGAATATTCCATGTGTGATAATGAGTACTGTGTTAGTACACACAAAAATCTTCAGTATGGTATTAGCTGCTTGGAAGAAGTCGCGAAGTAAGAAGCTAGGTAAGCAATATGGTGTTTCTTTGCCATGTCTTACGTTTGCAAGGTTCAAATTGTATCCTTTTGTATATGCAGAACCTTTTAAATATCCCAAAACATTTTCGTTGGATAAATTCAAAACCATTGAATGACTTCTTTTTGTTATCTTTTTCTAATTTTATTAGAGTAAAAGAGTGTCTATTATTAAAAGTTCAAGAATCTTATAGCCGTATTTATTTAAATACTTCTACATACCTCCAAGGAAAAAAAAAACTCACTTTTAGAAGGCCATTCTCAGACTTTAAGGCATTCAACTGAAATATCTTGATATTTTAGCACTCTTTGCTTGTTGAACCCACCTTTTGAACCTCTGAAGAAAATTGTGTCCCTGCAATTATGAAAGAAAACACTCAGCATAAGTTAACAAATAAACACACTAGTAAACACCGTACGAGTTGAATAATTTGTCTGCAAAATGGCGGCTTATTGAACTGAGAAATTACAAATCAACAGCAAGGTCAAGTGCGCATTTATTTATGATTTTATATGTAATTTGCTTTGCTTTTATTGCAGCAAAATATTTTGAAAATTTACACAATTCATGGCGCTTTGCGAGCCCTTCAGTGTTTTTCTTGTATTCCCTTGCCGTCGGCTGACATTTCACGCCATTTTCCCATCTATTTTCATTTATATCAATTCATTACAATTGTGCTATCACAATTGTGGCGCCGAGCACAAATTTTATCAATACAAATATAAAGCATAATGAAAGGCTGACATTCTTGACAACATACGGCATGTCAACGCCCGTCGGCAAACTGTAGATATTACAATATATACAAATACATGTATTTAGATGTATGTGATCTGCAATGTCAGCGAAAATTATCGCCTGATAGCGTTGAAGCAGCGCCATCAAAATACTTGTAGCGGCAGTCAAACCATCAAACTGTTGGCGGATAGCAATTATTTCAAGTAATTTGCAATTAAGCACAATTGGGAATACATCAATTCACACTTCGCATTGCTGGTGCCACCCAACACAACCATTTCATTATGCGTAGAACGCACCATCATCTTTTACCTTCACACGGATACACATTCACACGCACACACTCTTCACGTCTATCGTTGTGTTGGTCATTAAATTTTGATTAAATAAATGAATCGCTCCCTATTGCAATTTTAGTTTTATTGGTGGCATATTTGTGTGTGTGTCTCTGAGAATATTTGTACATTGATGACAACTAGACGTTCTTTCATCCTGGAGGGTCACATTACATATAACTACTTTTTATACTCTCGCAACATGTTGTGCGGAGAGCAAAATAGCTTTATTCATATAATTGTATATCACACTTGAAATAACTGCAATAGATATAGAGTTATGTGTAACATAATGGTCAGTATGACAATACGAATTAATTTCATTCATTGATCGTACCCACCTTCCTTATTTCAGTATTGTTGGCAACATTTCGAGCATTAAATTATACCACATATAACGGACTACTTAAAGTGCGAAAACTCTCTAACGAAAAATGTACGAACCATTAAATGTAACCGATTATATCGCATATATGATGGGGGTGAGTTCGCCCAATTTTAAGTAAAATTACTTTATCCTAGCAACTGTTTGACCACTTTGCATCAAATTTGCTACATAGAAGTCCATTGATGTCCATAACAGCATTAACAGCTTAAAAATTTATATTGTATAACACATAATTTCTTTACTTAATAAATAAAAAATAAAGCATTAATGGAGACGTACTAACAACACATTAACACAGCTTAAATAATGCCTCTAATGTGCGCAAGCTCTCATCTAGAAATGGTCAAAATCAGACTTTACCTTTTCAAGCCCCCATATACTGAATATATAAAGACCTCCATGCCTGTGCTTGACTTTATATCGAAAATATCGGTCAATTTCGGTCGGCATAGGATCATTTAGTATCGGAAAGAAATTCATCCATGACTTCCCCTAGATCTCATATACTGGATATAAGAAACCACTCCATCTGGCAGGCATTGTGTCGTATATAATGGCCGATATGTAGGGCTTAAATTTAGTACTAATGTCTTCACTTAGTATCGATATAACGGACTGTTGCATTGAATTACATTTTCCAGTTGACATCAATTTCTTTATCTCAAATAGTAAGCGATATAATCCATTAAAACTAAGTATGTACCTGACAAAGGTAATCTGTAAGGTAAAAACAAACATTTGCTTTCAAGGTCACATTTTCATACTCCTGAAACATGTTGCGCAGTGTGTAAGAGTGTTTATGAAACTTTTTTGCAGGCATTTGGATATGTTTCACACACCTTTTCGTTCAGCAAATTGCTGCAGTATTCAAATTCGGTGCCGTGCCGCACTTGCACTTCCCTATCTTCATTTTGATTGTTGCTGCTGCTGCCAGTGGCAGCACTTAAGATGGCTGATACATAAAAATACACACTTATTTGTACATATAATATAAATATACAAAAGCATTTTTTCTCTCGCAGGCAGCCATTTTGTTATTTCAATTTATTTGCTTTAATGCGATCTTTTATTGCTGGCGTTATTAAAAATTTTACTGCCCAATAAAGTGTCAATTGTTGAGCGATAATAACTATTTTTATTATTTAATTGATTAACGATTTGCAACATAAAATGTGGCGAAGTAAATTGATGGGATAGCTGCCGACGGGACAGTGGTGGTGGTGGTGCGCATTGCTGATGCTGGCCAAAGTGCATTGAATGGCTATTTGAAGGCGAGATAAATTCCCGAGATGTGCTCGTAAATTGCCAACGGCATCAAGATGGCGGCAATTATGTGCCGCTTAACGCTCCGCACTAACAACAATGGCAATAATATTGTTCTGGCGCGGTAACCGGACGTTAACCTTACGAGTACAATCGCCAATTGCCATCATAAAATTGTCAGTAAGAGCGGGTGTGGCAGCACACCACAAGCGGAAACAACAACATTATGCTATTGCGATAATCACTTGCCTCTCGGTATGCTTACCTTTCTTTCTCACTCTCATTTTTACTTGCTTCCCTATTATTATCGTTCGTAATTGTCGCTCACAATTCACCCATGCCCTCCGCTATCTAGTTGCCTTTAGCTGCCAGTTCTAACCACGCTCCTACTCGTTGTGAGACGGCAGCTGGCGTTCAGTATCTTGTTATCTCGATTGTCTTGTGGCTATTTGCCAGCAAAAGTTTTGTTGGAAATTAAAATTTATAGCCGCCTTATTTAATTCATTTGCGTGGTTGGCACTGCCAAAACAGCCGGTTGTCTTGTGTCGTTGGAGATTGATTTTTGCCACTTGCTTTTCGAGACGAATCACTTGATTTGGCAGCAATTTGCGCTCATGACTCGTAGTACCGCTCGCTGGGCAGTTGGCAGCCACTAAATTGCAAATTAACACTATTTATTGCTTTTTCTGGACGAGCGCATTGCATTGCCAAGTAATTGTAAGTTACGCTATGGGAAATGAATTTAAAGATTTCCTTAGCAAATGCTTGGAACAAAATTTCCTGGAAAAAAACGCCCAAAAATAGAGGAAAATAGTAATAAGATTTCAATTTAATTAGAGAGAAAAGTTAAAAGGCAAATATTTTCGAAATACCTATATTTTAAAACTGTAATTTTAATGATAATATTTGACATGGATTCATTTCGGTATTCGTCATGCCACGATGACGACACAATGACGAATAATGGAGAAGACAAAAGAAATAGAACACTTGGAGAAATTATTTAAAATTAGTAACGATAGAGCGGGAGGAAAAGGCAATAACAAGGCTATGTTGAGAGGTCCATCACATGAATTCAACTACCGAATACAACATTAGGTATACAGATGGATATTTAAGTTTTGCACTGCGATCTGTGGTCTATTTGATCTCCTCTATTCATAGCAGCTCATTTTCTGCTATGTTTTAATCAGAAGACGACATCTTGACGAAGTCATGTAATTTCTTTTCAGATTTCCAAATTCATAAAAATGTGGTTGTCTCGATTTTCAGCTTGGTACTTCTAAAAATGAGAGACTCGTTTGTTTTCCAATAGACTGACTGTCAAATAAGCTTGATTAGATCAACTTTTGAGTCCTCTATCTCTTCTCTCTCCTGCAAAACATATGAAAGATATTTGAAAACATTGTTGGTCATAATGTTGATGGAAAAGAAAAATTATTCTTTCTTGCTTTTTTACAGCAGTTGCAGTTGACTCATAAAAGTTACGTCAACAGCTGCGCGGAATGGCTAAAATTGGAAAGTATTCCATTTTTTTGGAGGCATTTTCGCTGACTGCATATTTTTTTGTGATTTGATTTTTTAAATTCTACATAAACTAAGTTTTAATGCGAAAAGGCAATTACATGCTTGCTCATATACTTACACACAAAAGTAATTATTTTCATTGTCCTCGTTGCGCTTTGACATACGCAAAATGACTAATTACTGAGCGCAAGGCAATTTGCGCTTTATATGTGTGCATTTTATTTGTCAAGATTTCTGACAATTTTTCGCATACAATAAATGGCAGTTGTTCAGTTAATTTTTATGTATTTCACTTCCTTTGCCCTAACGTATTAAATGTGCATTTGTTTTCACTTTGTGCATGTGCACAAACACATACACATATATGTTAGCTTCTTTCTATTAGAGCCCAACTGCAAGCAGATAAATGAAAACCATATATTTTGTTGAGTACATTATTACTTTTCGATGTGAAAAATTGTGTCGTAGTTAGCGAAATGAAAAGCAAAAAAATTATTAAGCATTTTTGTTGAGAAAAAATTCCAATGACAATACAAAAACTGCAACAACAACATTTATACGCGCTGATGCGTTGCTTATAGTTCGTCCGAAGTTTCTTTTGCTACAGTTAGAGCGTAATTGTTGTTGTTCTAACAGTTGTTTTTGTTGTTTTTGTTATTTTATCGTTATTGTTGTTGGTCATGAGTACTAAATAACAAAGGCAGCATGTGTTATAAATCTTTTGTTTCACAGCAAAACTCTGTCACAACAACAAAGTCAAGGCAACAGTAACAATAACAACAATAATAGCATACGTGTATAGCGTGTATGTAGCAATATTGCAGAAATTCACATGTCACATAGAAATGAAAAATTACCGAAGTGAGTATTTAGCTCAAAGATACTCCGGCACTGGTGTTATGTATTTACTACCGAATAGGCACACATACCTACGCGCACACATATAAATACATACATATTTATGAGTATGTGTGTGTCGCCAACTCCAAGTTTATGCAACTACATTAGCGTTCGCACCAAGTGTGGTAATAGTAATGTATGTGTATATATGTGTCACATGAAGATTGAATGTGGTAAATACTCAGTGCCCGTATTAAACTCTCTGCCCCCAAACGGGATACAAATACATTTACATTGTTTTCATTTAAGCGTATGTATACATGTGTATGTTTGCTGAGTGACAGTCAGTCAGGGCATACAAGACAAATGCATCGTCTTGTTACAGATGTGACCAATTTTGTAGGTAAGTATTACACTACAACATGACTTCGACAGCAGGAAAAAGTTTTAAACGCCCAGCGGGGGCTTATACGCTGGGTAAAGGCAAAAATGAGTTGTGGAAGTCGGAAGTTATCGACCCAAGACCTTATATAGATGTGCAGGGAATCACGCGAACATCAAACACTTCCCGTTTAGACAATGTTTGGACGCTACTAAAGTTAAAAAATATATTATATTAAAAAAAAAAACGATTGAGTTGCTATTGAAAGCAATGTATATTACGGCCGTTGGTTTTCACTGTAGATTTTTGGAATTCAGATATTAACTAAGACTTTTTGGACATATGATCAAAAACATGCCTTCTGATTATTGACAACCTTTAAGTTCAATTCTTTTCACCTTCTTCATATTTCGAGGTAAGAAATAGTAGCGGGGCTATAAATGTTAGATATGTGATTGCTTACTGCTTTCTGACACATGTGGACTGTGTCTTGTAAAAGAGGGGATAGCAAGTGGACTATGTGTGTCTGCGCATCATCGACTAGACAAAAGCAAGCCCATCTCATCTTGGGTATGTAGAGTTGTATCATTACTTGCCATCGTCGACTTGGAAGAAACTATTACAAAGTATTTGCAACAGAAATGATTTAAAATGGCTTAACTAGTAACATAAAATTTTTTTATTTTTTATATTTTAATGAAACTGATTATTTAATTTCTACATAGATTGGAAAATATTCGTATAAACAATTTACCCGATAGGTGGCGCTGTAGTTGATACATTTTTGAAAACTATATCTACCATACGATAAAGTTCATATTTGGAACTCATAACAATCGCATGAAATTTAATAAAATTATTTCAGCTGAATGACGCTACGATCGAAATATTCCTTAAATTGCCACTACTCTGATTCAACTGGCAACAAGACGTTAGATTTTTTGACATTTTTGAAACGAACAAAGTTAACAAGCACATTTTGATTTTGTACTGTAACTCTCTAATTTGGTATGAAAAATAACAACACAAATTGCTATAAAAATGAAATTATTAACTGTTTTCATTGTTTTGACCGCAACTGTTATAAAATTTGACATAATGGAAATCGCACATAGTGAAGGATTTGTAACAAATGGTTAAAAATTCTTAGACTCCTCGATTCGGTACACAATTATTGAAGAAAAACTCAAAGAAGAAAATCGTTAATTTTAGGGTAAAATAGTTTCGTATCCTCCGTGGTGCTACGTCGCCCAGTTATTCTCCTTTAAATAGTGATTATTATATATTGTTACTGCATCCACAATATAGTCTCATTCTTATTGACGTCATGTAGACGATTATCTTAGGTATTATTAGATAGTTCACGAACTTTTTTCAGCCACATTTTGGAATTACCTCCTTATTTTACAAACTCAATAAAGTAAAATAAAAACAATGAAAAGCAAGTGAAATAAAACGTAAAAATCATCATCTGGTAAATGGTACAGCATAAAAATGTTGTACTGTCACTGTCTTGTCAGCACCAAAACCAATAGAAGTAGAAAGCGGGGAGTCCATGTGACGAAAAACAAAAGGGAGCCAAAATAAAAATATTATAAAAACAGGAAGGCGCAAAGCGGAAATAATAAAATAGAAAATAAACAAAATCGTATAGCTACCACATGTTGTTGTTGTGATGAGCTTAATAAAAAGTTTGTTGTAGAAGTCGCTGTAAAAAGTTTGCACTAGCCTGACGACATTTTTATGACAAACGCAGCTGTTGGCAACTTGATATGTTACACAGCTGTTTGCTTGCATCCTTTGACTTTAATCCTTTCTTCTTAAGTTACCCGCCTTATGTACATTTCCGTACATAACAAGGTATTATGAACCCCAAAGATTATATAAAGTTATTTAATTTCATATTATCATCAAAAAGCACTTTGTATATCACATAATTACTATGCATTTCTCTTTGGTGACCATATGTTGCTATAAACAAATTGTAGATAAGGGCAACAAAACTTTATCTTGATAAAAAAAAAGTGATTGGTTAAATTTGATATGGGATTAACATTGAAATGAAAGTGTTAGTTAGGTTGTGCTTTGACTGGCTCTCTTAGCTTCGGTATTCGTATTGGGAACGTAGATGGGAACAATTGTTAATTTCTCCGAATGATTTTTTCGTACCTACCCTGTGTTGATAATTTATAAAGCTGCATATTTTTTGTAGTCATCAACGATTCCTTCATCAAGAGTCAGCACGTTTCCGTTCAGGTATTTCGCGTCAAAGTTAGTGGTGGCAGCAGCTTTTGATGTTCCTCAACCCTTACATATGTAAGTAAATAAAAGAGTATAATGCAGCTTTTTAATACCTCTATCGTTCCGTTTGGTATTACGCCATGACAATTAAGCGCTTGTAAGTCGTTCAGTATGTCAATTCAGGTGTAAACTCCGTCATTGTGAATGAGATAAGCCCGCTCTCATGCTTCGCTAACTCTTCCGCCATTAAGAAATACACATCTAAACTTGAAATATGGGTGGGTGGGGATGCAAACAAATAGCAACGGGTTTATTTCAAGTTTCATTGTTATGAACGGAACTGTAAAAATAAAAGGAACAAATTTTTAATGATCAAAAATATGTTAAAATACATATGTTATTGTTGTTGAGGTGAGTGGATGCAATATTTGCTTAGAAGTTAGAAGCATTGCAAACAATTGTTGGTTGGTTTTCTTTATAATAGGTTGGAAAATTTTTGAGGAAAATGAAATTTTAAGTTTGCCTTTTTAAGCATTGGTTCTCGTTTATCAAAAATTTCCATTGAATAATTGTAATGCACATGCATTGTGCGCAATTAATCATGCGAAAATAAACGTGTATATACTATTGCTCATGCCATGTATATATGAACATATCAAAAGGCAGTTTCATACAGCAGAATTTTAAACATTTTTGTTTTTACTTTGTTGAAGTGAAAGGAAAATTTTCTTAGTTCATACTTTTTTTAGTGCTAAATTTTTATTAGAAAACTTTTTATAAGTCCAAAAAGTTTAATTCGTTTCCGTACCAGTTCTCCAGATTTAGAAATAAGAAAGAGTCCTGGCGGTTTAAATATGTACATTTCTAATTCAATTCTAGTTCTATCAGGTTTGCTGCTGATATCTAATGGTTGATATCCATTCGTAATCTCAACAATTCTAAGATTAGAATTCCTGGAAGATGAAATCACACTATCACCTTGATCGCGTTTTTATTCGTTTCTTTTTAGTTAGGTCCATGCTTTATTTTAAAACCAAAATGCTGTAATTTGGGTAATAACTGGTAACTAACTGATGCATTAACTAGTCCGAAATGAATCTGTAGTTTAACAAGTTCTCAAGAACAGAATTATATCTAGTCAAGGACACCATGATTTCCTTCATTACTTGGTTAAGCTTTCATGACGATCTAACAACAACAATAACAACCGTTTTGAGTTATTTTATGGCTGTGTTAAGCGGAGTTCAACCCTCAACTTCTACTGGGTTTACTGTGTATATACTTCAATGAGAGCCTAACGGCGCGTGTTTGCACATGGGTAATTACTTAAACGTGAATTTATGGTTATTGTTTTTACTGTTGTAACTGTGTTGCTGGCGAAAGTGTCGAACGGGTTTTTTATCAGCGTAATTTAATGCGCGCAACGCGTTGCGGGTCTCATGCAACTTCAAGTCTGTGTATAGGTGCGCACCATGTACCGGAATAAGGAAATAAAAACAATACCCTTACAATTGTAAATAAATCTACTCTTCTGAGCTTTCATTCATGCACATACAATTGTATGGATTAGCTTTTGCTCGGGAAAGTAATATCGTGTGCAATGTTCGAAATTATAGTGTATAGCATACATATAGGCGCATAAAAGTGTCGCCTCACTTTTTGTTTTCTCCGAAAGCATTAGCTAATATTTAACTCCGTAATTATCTATTGTCCATGAGAGTGTTAAAAAAGAAAATATTAAAAAATTTTCTAATATTCTTTTAATTTCACTGTATGTTCCGATGCAATTTGAGGAATTGAAATAAATTCACAATTTATGTGAACATTTATATAAAATCAAGCGTTTCTACGAGAAAGTTCGAAATGTATAAAAGTTTTTGCAGCGATTATAGAAGGAGGAAACAGTGGAGGTATTATATGGATATTGCCATGTCAGAAAATGTCCCGATAAGATAGAAAGACCAATCATTCAATCATTAAAGGGTAACATTCCGGGCCATTTTGAAAATTATTTGGCAGTTTAACTGCAAATGAAAGCCACACGCTGAATTTCTCTGAGTAAACTATTTAAAGGGTGAATATATAATATTAGACTTTCCTGGTTTAACTCGGTCATCAACGAGTTATCTTCACTTTCCTCTTATGAATTTTGATAGAGTTATATATTCTAGAAACTTGAATGGATCAGTAAGCATATGTATTATGTATATAGGCGTATTGAAACCCAAGGCTGTCCTTCAAATTCTGCTTAAAGCGATGTATGCTAGAGAGATTCCTCAGAGCTAGGAACACCACCAATATTATTTTGCGGTAATGTGGATTGCGAAAGGACCATAAAAATTTTACTTTTAAGTCAGTTTAAAAAAGTTGAAGAAAAGTTGTTAAGTGGGGTTTAGTTAGAGCTTAGGAGATTGGAGATTAATGATGTCTTGAATGCGGACGTTTGTGGCCAGAGAACTATATACAAGATTTGCTCCGTAAAGCTTCTGATCTGGAAAATCAAATACCAAATATTCACAGTAAGCCCAATTTTGGATGATGTAATATATATAGTACCATATATTCAAATATGTGGTATAGAAGTGAGGAAGACGTCTTGTGATTGTATCGGATCTTCTGACTTGGAAAAAATGGGAGCGCAAGAACTTGGTTTTGTTGTGCATTTCGGATTACGAAGTCAAGAACCGAAAGAGTCGCTACTCTGGACTTATGCGGATTCGCACACAAGATCTGCTTACTCAAGTGATAGTGATATTTGTAGATTTTCACCTTAAGCCAACATGTTTTCGCTACAGTTAAGAAGACTTGCGAAAATAGTATATATATATATATATATATATATATATAATCCCTTAAAACTTAGCGTAGAAAGTGAGACAGCAAAAAGTAAAATTTATAAGTAGTGGAAATAACCAGTCAAAAACTTTCCCCTATTAGTTGTAGTTACAGTTACAGTTACATATATACGTGTGTATTAGTTGAATTTATGCGGAACGCGTATTCGCATATGAATTCAACTTTTTTTTCACACAGAGTAAATTCGTAATTCATTTGCCGCTGCAATGAATCGCTTTGCTACGCTTTCGGAAAAGTTGTTAGTGTGTTTGCTCGCTCTCCAAACAACAGAAAAAAATAACTGCGAAAAGTGACGCAACGCGGCTTTAACTTCGAAAGCTTTTAGGTCGTATTCAACTTTAGCCCAGTTTAGCAGTTTGCTGCAGAAAGTGCGCTAAGTCGTCTGTTGGCCTTAAAACCGATATGGCGTGACACTAATAGTGCTTTAGACGCCAAGCTTTAAATTTCCAACTTTTCAAGTAAAAGCGAAAGTAAAAAATCGCACAGCTAGCATTTGAATTAGCGCGAAACTCTTCGATCGGACTTATCTTATGAAACCGCTGGCATCCTAGCTAATGGCCGGGCGCATGTAGAGCGCAAACTTTGGCCGTTTGCCGATGCGTATTCACGTCATCGGAACTTGTTAGTGAATTGAAAAGAAATGTGGTAACATTCATGGAAAAGTGTCATTACTTAGGGCTTAGCTTAGCTTTATCGCCGCTTAAGATAACGGTGTGGGAAGAGATGTTCGTGCAAAAACCATGGTATATGATATTTATGCTCATTCCTAATTATTTAAGTCTTATGTGGCTTGCGTATGCAAATTCATGGTTGCAATGGCAAGGTTATTCATTCTAAAATAAGACGAACTCAAAAGAAATATTAAGGCATGATCAGAAAAAGTCGACATCTCAAAATAATGGTGGCAAAATTTATTGAAATTGGTTTATTTTTCGAAAATAACCTTAAAGAGAACTGCTTAACAAATTTAATGGCATTTCATCTAATTCGATTGAGAGAAATATATTATTATCAAGTGCAAGTTGATCAAGTGCTACAGCCTTAGTAAGAGGTATCCTTAGCAGCCAAATTAGAACTAAACAGACATCGTTCACTAATTCGATGATTTGACAGTTCGAAAATCTGTTCGTTGGTGCCTCTGAGTAAGAGTTAGCAATGCTTTGCTTAAAGGATCTTTTTTTGTTGTTTTTTTTTTTCAAATTGCACCATACGCCGAGATTGTATTGGGTTGTTCGGAAAGTCATTTCGTTTTTTTTGGGGAACATGACAGACAGTTTTCGTATAATGAATAAATATTTTATTAAATTATATATTGGCCATTCTGGTCCAACACCTTTTGCCATCTTTCTGGCAGTAACATAATTTCCCTCTCATAAAAGTTTTGGTCCTTGCTGGCAAAAAACTCGTCCAGGTGGTTTTTGACATCTTCATTTGAGGTAAAGGTTTTGCCATCCAAAAAATTTTGCAGGGACCGGAACAAATAGTAGTCGGAAGGCGCCAGATCTGGAGAATATGGTGGATGTTGCAGTACGTCCCATTCAAGCTGTAAAAGTTTTTGGCGAGTGACCAAACTTGTGTGAGGTCTCGCATTATCCTGGTGGAACACTACACCCTTCCTGTTGATTAATTCGGGCCTCTTCTCTTTAAGTGAATCATTCAATTTGTCCAGCTGATGACAATAGACTTCTGAATTAATCGTTGTATTGTCCGGCAAAAGCTCAAAAAAACGATTCCTTTGACATCCCACTAAACGGAGAGCATCACCTTTTTTTGGTGAATGTTGGCTTTTGACACGCTTTGAGCCGGTTCATCTTTTCTGCTCCATGACCTCTTGCGTTTAACATTGTTGTATACAACCCATTTTTCGTCCCCAGTAATAATCCGCTTCAAAAATGGATCATTTTCTAGACGTTTGAGGAGCGAATCACACGCGTCAACACGACGACACAAATTTCGCTCGGTAAGGACATGGGGCACCCACACATCGAGCTTCGAGGTTAAGTCCATGCCTTTCAAATGGCCATAAACAGTTGAATTCGACAAATTTAACCTCTCACCGATCTCTCGTGTGGTGATTCGCCGATTTGCATCAACTAATGCCTTTATCGCATCTTTGTCAGCTTCGACCGGCCTTCCAGACCGTGGTGCATCTTCGACATCAAAATTGCCGGATCGAAATTTTGCAAACCAGTTCTGGCACTGGCGTACTGTTAACACGCCTTCTCCATACACATCCGTCAATTTTTTTCTCGCTTGGACAGCATTTTTACCTTTTCTGAAGTTAAAAAGTAAAATATGACGAAAATGCTGCTTATTGCTCTCCATATTTAAAAAGGCACCAACCAAAAACTACTGGGTAGAATTAATAGAACTTTTTCACACACAAGCCTTGCAATATCAGCTCTCATGACATATAATGGTTATGGGGCTTAAGTGTGAAGTTAGTTTCGAAAAAACGTAATTAAGTCCTCTGGCGGGAAAAAACGAAATGACTTTCCGAACAACCCAATATAATATGTTTGTACAACATTTAAATATGTAGAGTATTAAATTTCGCCCACAAGCTTCGACGTGCTTCGTAAATTATCGGCTTTTGAGTATTGAATTTTTGGAAAATCATTTCAGTTAACTGTCGCGTTTGTGGGAGAATAAAGATGGAAGCTATCCGATTGATATATCTGGTCTGGTCTGTTAAATAATAGAGGTTTGTAAGATTATTACTATATATATGCATAACTGTGAGGGGTATACAAATAACGGAAATATTCCAACGCTTAGCTATTGAACCCGTTATGATTTCTCAAAATATTCGTTCTCTCTCTCATGGATTGATATACCATCTCTATCAAATGTAAATAGAAATTAATTTTGATAATTGGTATTTTCTTTAGAGGAATTTCGAATATACGTGTATATACACCTATGTGTTTATATATGTACTTATGTAAGTATGTAAGAACACATATATGTATGTATGCACGCATATTAGATATCTTGTTGTAAATACGATAACCCACATAGGTATGTATAAATGAATAAAAACATGGGAGCTTACGAATGAATGGTGCAGTGTGTTTGAGCAAGAAATAAATACACTCTGTGCAAATATTTGGGGGAAATAAATTCGCATATCAGAAAATTTAGTTTCAATGCCTATATGGGCCACATAAGCATGCAAAAACCACACACATATATATTTATATATGTACAAATGTATATATGTAGATATATATTATATATATCAAGTACGTCATGCGTAAGTGTGAGTGCATGCTTCACCACTCAACAGTCTGCTTCGCGGCAAATAACAAAGAGGATCATGGCATCAGCGAGTACACGGTATGAGGGTGTGAGCGGATAGAGTTGCCACACTAACTTGGCTGTCCTTGGTATGTTGTTTTTAATTTGCACAAATTAAAACAAACAACGTATAACTAAAAGCGAACGCAAACAGAAAACCCAAAGTCAAAAAGAAAACTCAACGAGGCAATATGCATTTATGTATGCGAATTTGTGCAAGTGAATGCCACATGAATGCCATATGCTAGAGTTTGCATTTCTTTATTTACACATATACTATTCATTTTAAAAATTAAAAATCGTTGGTTTTCACTGTATTCTGTATTAAAATATTTCGCGTATGATTAAGAAGATTTATTCACAAGTAACTGATTCGGCATGAAGGCAATGAGAAAAAATAGATGTAAGCATGAGCGAAAGTATTGAATACTGTAATTAATATGGCTATGTTTTCGCATTTATGCATTTTTGGTTGAGAAAAAAAAAATATATAAATACATAATATGTAAATAAATATGTATATAAAAATGTATGTTTTCGAATGTTGATTCGAATCATCATATGTTTATAATTAATAATAAATTAAGTGTGCAATGTTTTTATCTGATAATGTGTTATATTTTCTTGCAGAAAAGCTAACTATTGAGACATCAAAGACAATCAGATGTGAAGTTAGATAAATACCTTTCACTCTCCCTCATCTGTAATATAAAGACAGCATTGAAATAGGAGTAAAAGACAATGAAAACCACGACATCATAAAAGAAAGTAAGCTTAAGTTTCTGCTACCTGCCTATGAGGATGTAAGAATACCGAAAAGTTAACTAAAGAATAATAATCCGAGATATAAGTGAGTGGCGTTGAATAGGCATTGATTTTAATTTTTATTGCATTTTCAGCTGTAAACGATTCACATAGAACCATTTTTTCACATCCATATCTACCTTAGCCCGCGAACCCATCATAACAAAACGCACAAAAACGACTCTACCTTATGTGGTCAATTGTTGGTTATATACCCGCGTAACCCTTCGCAGATAATTCATAAAAGCCATAGCGTTTATTATGAAATGCCGCAATAAGTATAACGTACATACCGATACGAATGTGCTACACGAGCAGAGCATTATTCCACGTTGCGTATACGCCATGGCTTTGGTGCATTTTATATAAGCATGTGCTTTCATTATATGCTTGCGTTCGCCTAACCAACCGCACAATTTTATAACAGTTCATCCCTTCAATTTGTACTAAGCATTTATCTTTAACGTTTTACGCCTTTGAAGAGAAATTTTGTTAACACTTTCATGTATGCACATTTTGTTGTGCAGTTTATAAAACTTCAGCATTGCTTTATATGCAAAAGTTATGTGCATAGCATATAAACACCTCAAAGCATTGGCTATTGTTGGTGCAAACTCTGTTTTCAGCCCCTCTTGGAACTCTCTCGCAAAGCTTTTTTAGTGATTCTTACCCCTTTTGAAACTCTTCCCTTTTACTAGTAGACTTTTTTTAAACTTGTCTTTTGCTGTTGACCTCGCAGTGCACTTTAGGCAGTATGGTGTTCACTATTAGTGCTCACGTGTGAATGGAAGCCAACACAGCTGACAATTTTTTTGGCATCCTTTCGCTAAAATAACTCTTTGGCATTTCGTTGCAATTGCAGCGTTTGCTTTGGCTTCTAGCTCAAAAAAGGCATTCCATTTTTTTTAACAAAAATAAACAATGAAGGTTTTTTAATCATCTCAATAACAAGAATTTAACGCAATTTATTCACTTTTATTTAGGTTAATTAAATGGGGCAATCATATCTTGAATTTAGTCAATACGAGTATACTGGGCGTTTATGGATACGCAGCTAAGTATATGCTATTAATAATTCAACAGTTAAAGCAGTGGCTTGTCAATAAAAAATATTTATGAAAGATGCATCTATTACTTGCACCAGTATCTGCGCTTAAATAGAAGTACTTTTGAAATTTTACTATTCAAAAAATTAAAAAATTGTTCTGAATATAATAGAAGTCAGTAATACACTAGTGAAATATTTGGCCTTTCAGCAACTCTTTAATATTGTCACTTAGTACTTGTTAGTAAATTGCCAATTAAACTTTTAATGGTTGTAAAATTTTTCAACCAAGCTTTAATTTAGTTATAGTTCATTTAGTTATAGTAAATAGTAATTAGTTTGTCACGCCATCACGTTAAATATTTTTTTCATTTAAGATCCCTGAAATTCCCTTAATTGGTAATTAGGATAATTGGACAAATATAGTTTAATTAAATTAAAAATATATTTCTCAGAGAATTACATAAAGGTCCGAGGTCCTATTATACTCTCACTTCTAATAGCCGACCTACAAAGGATTGTGTTGCTTAATAGTTTTGTTAGAATTTTTATGTTATTAATTGAGTTGAATTTCTCTACGTTAATTATATAATATTTAAAAAAAAAATTCGTGTAAAATTAAGCATGACATTACGGACTAGGGGTTAGAGGTTTATAAATTGCCCTGATGAAAGAGCTAGCCTATTATAGCGACAGCCAAACATTTGCAGACACATTTAAGGCAAATTTAATATAATTTAAATTTTAATATTTAGCATAAATAAATAACATTTAAATATAAAGGCATTGATCAATCGCTGTTGTCTATAAGGGACCACACAGACATCCAGATTTGACTTCCTCTTACTTCTTTTGCTGTCTTCTTCAAAAAGCAAAGTATATGCCAAAAATCTTCGGATCGTTGACAAGCACAATGCAAACAATCATGCGGAAAGCATCGTTATATCGTTCATTTTGATGTAGCAGTTAATATAATACCTGACGTTTTTTTTTTTGGTACTTAGTAGTACAAATTCTGGAATTCGTCTATGATATCGGATCTAAATAGATATATATGTGCAACCTAAAAGGAAGCAAAGTGCGTAGGAACAAAGATGGTTAAGTCGAGGACCACTTCTCCAAAATAATTCCATAATTCTCCGATACCATTCTATTTTTTCCAAGATGTGTACCTGTTGGGATGTACAAAGGGATGTTCATTGTTGGCATCTTCTTGCCCTTTTTGCAGGAAATTGAACTACTTATAAAAATTTCTTTACTTGGGATTCAATATTTCAGATTTTTTTTACATTGTGGCATTTTCGTAACAGGGCACCACTGTGAACGCCTAACACTGGAGAATTCTCTGTTTCACGGAAGAATTGTTGCCACCTCATCTAGTCAAACTTAAGTATATTTAAGTGTCATTGCACAAATATCAGTTCACACTATCGCACGTTTATCAACACATTGCGGGTGTTTATGATTTGCAAGGGAAAATTAAAATGTTTACCCAGCTGAGCGCAGACATTTTCATTTTGCAAACATTTTTTAAAAGCCAGCCTCAACACCCATCTGGGACATTACGAAAAATGACGGAAATCTCCAACAACATTGTGTGTAGACTCAGTACAGAAACAAGGAGCAGTCAACGCCCTAATGCAAGGCACTACTACAGTGGCAAGAACGATGCCTGTGTCAGTGCAGTTGCATACTTTCAGGCTGAAAAGCCTCATTTGCATGCGCTTCATTGAATGTGCTGGTATGTGTGTGTATATCAACCTATAAGCATATACATATATGTAGATGTTTGAATGTTTGTATATGAAATGAGTTTCAGCTCTGCTATATAACTGTTTCTGGCAGCTTTCTGTTTCCCTTTTCACGCTTTCCCGCCTTGCGCCTCCGCTCGTCTTTCATTTTAGCAAATGTCATTACGCATTTGCATAATAAGTCTAAAAGCGGTGATACAAAAAATGTCAGCGGCTGTCGTTAGCGTTTATAAGCGTATTTATTTAAACACGCTGGCAAACACATGCTCACAAGCGCGCATGTAGACTCTCTCAGACTCTCATAACGCATAGCGCCATAGAGTACATTTTATTGCTGCGACTCCTTCGTTCCCTGTAACAAAAATAGCAACTTGTTGTTATTTCAATTTGTAGTTGTATTTTTATTATTGTTGTTTTTGTTATATTAGCGACGATCATACAAGCGTCAGTTGTCAAATCCTTCATGAATGCTGATGATTATTACGATAATTGCATTGAATGTGTTGATGATGAGGGTGGCATTGCTGCTATTTTGTTGCACCAACCCGTAAGTGTGTGTCTATGTGTGTGGACATGTGAGTAGGTAATATGTAATAAGTAATGTGTAATGGCAGCTATACAATATTGGCAACGATATCAACAGTGGCAACGATTTAGTCATGAGGACGATGTGAGCTACGTTGACACATGCACATATATTCACATGCATTTATCTGCTGCGTGTGCTTTCTTATGTATATGAGAAAAAATATGTAATCTTTTTCAACTGCCGCTGTTTATATTCCTTTTACTCTTCACATTTTTAATGACTTTCATTCGATTTTCATTGCAATCATTCACTTGTGTCGCCAGTTGTTGTTGTATATACTTATGTATATATATGCATATACAATGTTTTATTTACATCTATTTATATGCACGCTTTATGAAGCATATTGCTGGTATTTAATTTTGACATATCAATTCAAGTGAAATTCTTTTCAGACTTCTTTTGAATTGAATTTAATATCAAGCAAGCAAGTGGTTATTATCTATATATATGAATATATATTATATCTGTAGATATATATAATATATATACATCAATATATATGATGCTGATTATTGTTATATATCATATGTTATATATATGATCATATTAAATGATCATATTAAATGAGCCTAAATAAAAATTGTTTACCCATATTATTATGACCGTTGTGCATAACACCGTCCTTTGATATCCTTAGAGTGTCAGCTACCTCGACTAATGTTTTGTCACGCTAATCCAAAATTATTTTGAGTATTATTTTGACATATTCGAACTATTTTGGAAGACCACTGTATTCATCGATAATGTATTTTGACTTGAACAGTAACGAAAGGATTTTTATATTGATTGAATAAAAGCCTATTAGTTGCTGATCAATTTTCCTATATACTTGCTTCAGCCTTCTGCCAGAACGACCTTCACATGAGCCATATCGTGCGAATAAAATGTCTGAAGGATACGTTTTGCTTCACTTTTAGTTAAAGCAATCTGGTTGAATTGTTATAATGCATAATCATTCTTACGCTATTCCGACAGTCACGGAAGTCCCCATGCCTCTTATATAAATCTTATATCTTAAAGAATTATACATCTCAAAACATGTCGTAAATACTTTCTTAAACGCTTCTTAAATGATTTTGTAATAGTAAAGGGCACGTAGTCTTTCAAATCAAATTTGGCATCGTAGGGAAATAGATATAAAATCCAAATATTGATTGTTTTAAAGAAATGTCAAAAAAAAAGAAAAAAAAGACGGTTGTCAGAGAAAGCTCAGAGAGAGCACGAATATTCTTTTTTAATTTACGCGGCGCGTTTCGCTGCATATGGTCGCATATGAAACCGGGTCTGTTGGAGTAAATCCAAATGTGGGGGAAGGGCAGTCTTTACTGGAAATGCTGATATATTTCATTTCAATTTAATATATAATAAAAATATCTGAACAAAGTAGTACTTAGTACTTAGTACTTAGTACTTCTATAAAGCTTTGTTTTCATTAAAATAAATATCTCTCATTATATTTGTACTTATATATATATTATATTTAGAAATGTTCCTTCCTCTATTCAAGTTGATGAAATATTTTTGTTGTTCGAATGGTAGCTCCAAAAATATTCACCGAACACTCACATGTTTATTGTGTGCTCCAAGAAAATTATACACAAAAAGGTTCGCTTAAATCACGAAATGCCTCATTTTCGAAAATCTAAGTGTGGTAACTAAGAAATTTCTTTCAATGTTTCTCCTTGCAACATTTTAGAAACACTAGCACGCTTGTATAGTCATATAAAGCACAGCATATTTCATTAAAAGCATAATAACGGTACTTTCGATGCAAATAATTAGCAAAATAAGTAAAAAAAGGTAGCATAATATAAGGAATGTTCAAGATATTTCTAACGGCATAATAAAATTTCATTATATACAAAGTATCTCATACTTCTTTTTCCTTTTGCCTTTACATAGCTCTAATATTTTCATTACGCTGCTGCAACACGCCGCGATAAAGAAGCAGCAAAATGGAAAACGCAACAACAGCAATGAAACAGCCATTACACCATTAGCTGCATTACATCAACTTCTTAACACTCCAAGCTAAAGTGCAGCTGAATATTTCAACAATCCAAGTCCGCTTGAGCTATTGTTACTACTTGCAAGTGGCTCAGAAGCTTTACGTGAGGAATTTGTATACGCCAATACAACGCAAATGCAAGTGAACGGCAATGATGGTAACCCTATTGGAAACTTGAGAGCTATTCGGGCTATTACTGTTTGGTTTGATATGTGTACAAAGTCTCGAATGGTTCCTCGGAACGTCATCTCCATCGGAACACAACAGGACACGATTACAGAGATTAGTCAGGCCTGTACACGAATTAAGTGGCTTATAAACAACAGATGCACATGAACCCAGTACCAGTCCAGACTAACAAATAAATGGTCTATTGAAAAAGGTTTAACACTAGTGGCATTCGATTGAAAACCTAATCGGGGCCTCCCCTTTTGAGTTATGGCTGATAAAAATTATGTGTTTTATTCAATTAATGTATTCTTTTTACGAACGCTGCATAAAAGCTCGTGAAAGCTCTTAAACGAAAGTATGAGGGTGACTAAAATCGAGGGTTACGAACTTAGAATGTCAAGACCTTTCACCGATGCTTTCAACTCATTATTTTCAGTGAGAGATGTAAGAGTTGTAATAAAGTTCAAGCACGTCTATGAGCTAGGATCCGAATTCATTGTTATTACAACCTTTCTGGAAGGTATGTACTTAGAGAAATACATGAAACAGTGCCTTGGTTTCATAGATATGGTACCATTTAATCCACTTTAATATCAACTGAAAAGATTTTATTAGCGCAGAGCCTCTTTAAGAGCATATTTGGTAATTTCATTGGGAACTTATGGAATATAGAGTAAATTTAATATTTTTGGGTGCTACTGATAAAATTTTATTGTTTACCACTACAACAGAGGTCCCAGAAGCTGATAAGGTCACACCACGATTGGTCGACGTTTCCTTCCAAGCACATAAACCTTACGTACTACAAAGTCCGACAGTGAACAGTGGCGAAGCTGGAGAGCAACAACTATTGCTTCGAGCACGGCAATTGTATCTGCGTTGCCGCTACAACTAAGTCTAACTAAGCATTTGGCATTCACAGCTGTGTGAGGTGAAAAGTGTACGACGAAGTCAGCGCGAAGACTGTTTTGCATTGAAACGCAGCAATAAATCTGCAGCTGGTATACATCAACTGTCATTTCCGCTAAATACATAAGTAAATAAACAAACAATCCTCTAAAATGTATACACAGTGGCAAAATTGCCACTCAACGAGTAGCACGAAATTCGTCTTCGTGGGCACAAATGTTACGTTTCTTCGCCGCGGGCTGTTTACTGTGGGCGCTCTGCTCTTCTCCAACATTGACTTAGCTGCCAACAAGGCAATGGATCTAGGTGCATTTATAACATTTATAGCCCCGCAGTGCTAATTCTATTTAAGTGGCGAAGTTCTGGCTTTTTTCATTGGCTGGTAAAAAGAGTGAGGCATTTGTCTTATTAAAGTAATAGGCAATCCAAAAATACAAGAGATTTTATTTTGATTAGCTAGCTATGTTTATAAAAGAAGGAAAGTTATCAAACTAAGAGGCTTAGTTATTTAATTCAAATTAGCAGAAATTGTCATTTTACTTTTAAGATCTATATATGCCATTATAAGTGTAATATTGAACTGCTCAAATGAGCTTACAGTACGCTGAGGCACGCGTTCAAGTCATTATATTTTCAATAAGTTTGCATATTCGTATTATGTAAAGCATTCTGCTATGTAACGACTATTTTCTTAGCACGTTTCAAGACTTGTTTATAGAGATCCAGGTTTTACAAAACTTTAATTTTTACTCCAACCAATTGACTTTCTAAGCTGATAAATAAGCTGTGTGTGAGAGTATAGGTAAATAAAATAACAAGAAATACCATAAGTTAGAATCTAATTTGAAATTCAAAAAATAAAAAATAAAAAATTAAAAGGTTTCCAATAGAATTATCCACATTGTGGAATGTATCGTAATGAGGGTAACGCATGTATATGGAAAGTTCGATTAATCGATAGTGGGCTTGAAAGCTTTAAAGTAGAAAAAAATGTGAAACATTTTAACTAAACACGACTCTAGTTTGAATTGTGCTTGTAGGCAATAACTTTTTACCCACTTAAATGTAGTAAATATAAGTGTAGCCAAATGAATCACGCGTCACCATATTAAGATTGCAAATTCGCAAAGTGAATACATGTTGACCCTCACACACCTACTGAACGCTTGCGATCCAAAAACTTTCATCCGCAAAAAAGACGGCCAAAGTGCTTCGAGCGGTCTTCGACAGAAAAATGTAAATCAATATTTCAACAAATAAATATCATTATTAGAATCAGCCACAATATAATTTCTCCGGCTATTGGATCATCTTTCGTTTTCATTGGCGTGCTTTTGCGCTTTTGTCTTACGTTGGGCACACAGCTGCATCTCCAGTTCTATTTCGTTTCTCCCCACCTAACCGTAATTTAAGTGATCATACGACATTGTGAACCGCAAGTCGGTGTGGTTGAGAACAACAAAAGGAAAAGATACCGAAATAAAATAAAACTGAATTACAATAAGAGCAACAACAAAAACGCGAAAGTAATGTAGGGGCAACTTGTGCGATAAATTCTTGTGAAAATAGTTCCCTTTGTTTGCGAACAATGCTTAAGGAAATGACGATATGGCAGCCACAGTA
The DNA here is from genome assembly GCA_021498325.1 of Bactrocera minax. Taxonomy (NCBI): domain Eukaryota; kingdom Metazoa; phylum Arthropoda; class Insecta; order Diptera; family Tephritidae; genus Bactrocera; species Bactrocera minax. The sequence goes on from JAKEEE010000101.1 coordinate 532,168, forward strand.
TTGGATATCGGGTATCGGGTTTCATGCGCGAGGCAAGAGCGTAAGCAGATGGGCACAGCTTAGCAACGCATCCAACATAGTTAGCCCAACAAGTGCAGATATATCCCACTTTAGACGGAGCTAATATGCCCACGCGCATGCTTGTGTGTATCGTTGGGTATATGTAAGCATTCGAGTGTGCGTGTGTATGTGTGTGTTTGCCGCATAGCACACCATGACAAATAATATCCTGCTATCGGGTAAATTCAATAAATTCAAAACCCACAATTTCCTTTTGTTTGCATTCGCTCAATGTTGGATTGCGTCGCATTGGCGCAGCAGTTATGGTGGCGACGTGTCGCCTTGCCCAACGCTTTGTTAGTTAGCGACGTGTAGTCGGTATATATTGGCGGCACAGTTAGCTGCCAACTTACCGCGGGCGTTCAAAATTATCATGTTGACTTGCCACATAAATCTGCTTACCAACTTATGCCGATATAACTAAGTGCGAATGTGTGTGTATATGTTTGCATTTGGACTTACAACTCACGAAAGTGGGCTGAAAGTTGAAAACCGCCCCACTCATAAATTACTGAGCACGAATTTTCAGCTTTCCACTTTCCCAACGCAATATGCTAATGTGGGACAAGCGTTTATGCCGTGACATGGAATTTAACTTTAACCTAGCTTTATTGTTGGTAAAATAATACAATAATAAGTTGCGGCTAACATTTTTGATAAATCCATGTCAGCTATTTGAACCCAAATTGTAATATAGACTTGTTCGTTACACTGCAGCAGGTAAGGCCTGCAGGTTCAGAATTATTTAAATAATTCATCCGGAAGTCTTAAAAATTCGACAGATGTTATTTAAACGTTGGTGTGTCGTTATCATTGAATTAGTATACCCTACTTATAACATGTAAATATTACATTATTTTAAAAGTTTTTCTAATTTTTTTCTTTTACCAAGGAACACGTACATTTCATACATAACCTGCAATGGAGAGTGAATAGTGAACTAGCCGACTAATCCTGCTCGTGGTATTATGTGACTTAAGTGAAAAGAAGAGGGTCTCATAGGTGTTAACATGAGGATGAGATCACGAAACATCGACATCACAACTTACTATCAATACTATCCATACAATTTTTTAAAACACAAGCTAATACTCTTATAAATGTTTACTGGCATGACATTTCAACCATTTGTTTCGGCTTGCAAGCTTTTGAATACAATAATTTGAATATTTTCTTTCAAAAAAGCGTTTAAACCTGTTTTAGCTCTTCTGGTGTAATGGACGTATTTGTTGTTGCTTGCCATTTTGTATTTATGTAAATCTAATCCGGGACCTATGTTGGGGTCATGTCATCTGATCATAGTTGGTATCGGTAACGATTCGTTTCAACGTGCCTGAGATAGAAGCAAGAAGTGTTAGTCACTCTTCAGTTCCATTAAAATTTAGCAAAATAGCAGTATTATAGAATCTAAGATCTTATCATTCGAGAATTGCATTTTTGACAGATGCATTTCATTTCATTAAATCTTTCTCTCTAAATTAAATCTCTTTCAATTGGTTTTAGGCAACACTATATCAGTATTGAAATGCGAAAGCTAAATATACTGGCAAGCAAGCAAGCACACACATATTAAAACTTTCAGCGCTTGCATTGGCGTTAAGCAAAAATTACAGGTTTATTTTTCCTTGTTTTGCATTTCTTTCTACTTACAGTTCAACGAGTGCAATTTCTAAGGAATTTTCACTTTTCGTTTTTAATTTTTGGGAAATTGTCGTAAAAACGGAAAATTATTTGCGTTGCTGCTGCTGCTGCTGCTGCCACTACAGCTGCTGATGATAACCGCAACGAGATGTCATTTTCACTGACTTAGATCCAAAGCCACAACCAACTTTAATAAATCATGACGGCATAAAAACTGATTGCTAAGGCGCTGGAACGTTCGAATAGCGGGAAAGCGTGAAAGTGAAGTAACGGCAAAGCTGCGCTGCTGAGCGGAACTATGTCTCACGTAAACTGACAAACAGCAAAGCCAAAAAGACACAAATCATTCGCACTTTAGCGCTTGGGTGCTTCCGCAGCGTTCTTACGCAGGCACACACAAACGCACATACATACACAGGCTCCATATAAGTATTTACTTCGAAGTTTTTTCTTCACTGTTGTGAGTTGTGTGTAAGCAAAAAAAACAAAAAAAAACACATCGTCACTAGTAAAAGCTGATGGGAAAATGAAGCAAAGCGCCAACACATTCATCATACGTTGCGAGTCATCCATCATGGGTTAAATATTTCGTATATCAGAAAGAGTTCAAAGTACGCGACTGCAAAAACAAAGTGTAAAAAATTTAAAATAAAGGAATAAAAAGACAACAACAACAAGTGAGTGAAGTAGTGTTAAAATAAAGCAATGCAGTGAAGAGGCTCGTTCCGAGTCGATTCGTAGGTTGCGCCGAACGGATTTACAGCGCCACTGTTTGACAGCCGCAAACAACTTTTGAGTTGAATTGCGTTCTTGACTGGTGTCCCTGTGAGGCCACTTTGACAACTGCAAAGCGTTCATGCATGTAAAATATTTTTCAAAGTTATATATTTATAGTCATAATGCTTTATATGTCTGTTGTAATGTTGGGGACTTGCGTATATATGGGTGGTGAGCGCACTGCTTTTGAAAGCTGTTGAAGTGAGTTGTGCAAATTGATTTTCAACTTGTTCAATCCGTTGCACTTCCCCATCCAGTGCAGCGCCGACAAAAAGCGAACACTCTACATTAAATACTTGTATTCAGAGAAATTTCCGCTGACATTAAGTTGTAGTGAAAGCCTTCAAACACATGCACATACCATATATGTATGCATGTACATGTAAATGCTTTGAAGGCCTACATGACGTATACGCAACTACGAAATGGTTTCGCTTGGCCAATTGCCCACGAGCATATACATTTCGTGTAAGTAATAATATGTATATATATATAAATATTACATATATTACATATATAAATATTAAATACATATATATAAATATTCATATATATCGGCTGCTCTAATATTAAAATCACCGTTTAGATATACTAAATTTGTTCATCCGCTTCGTTAGTATGTCATGTCGTTTTTGTTGTTTGTTATACTCTCGCAACATGCTGCAACAGAGTATATTAGTTTTGGTCACCTAACGGTTTTTTGTAACACCTTAAACTAATCGAGATAGATATAGAGTTATTTATATATATAAATGATCGGGATGACAAGATGAGTTGAATTCCGAGTGACTGTCTGTCCGTCCGTGGAAGTGATAACTTGAGTAAAAATGAATATATCTTGATGAAGCTTGGTACAAGTGTTTCTTGTCACAATAAGAAAGTATTGCAGATGGGCGTAATCGAACATTGGGATCGGGTAAATACTTCCTCTGGTCCCCATATATCTAATACAAGGATTTCAAACATCCGGTTGGCTTTATACGGTATATATCGATCAATATGTTATATATCTTAGCAATATTAAGTGAACGTATAATATTCGATATACCATAGTTTAAAGCCGAAAATATTTGGAAGCGGTCTACGAGCTACTCCAGCTCCCAAATACTACATACTACGATAGTATTTATTATAGAAGACCTTATGCCGAACATGTCAGTCGATGTGTGCCTTCATATAATTGCATCGCAACATATATGGTCGAGTATACTTGTGTTACGCCAAAAGTGGCTGTAATTAATCTAGACGTTTACCTAGCCCCAATATACCCGATAGAGGGATTTCCCGTTTTAAAGCTGATTTCAAGCCAGATGTAGTTATATAATGTACGAAATATGATGTACGCAATAAAGTGGATCTGCTTCCTTAAATATAATGTGGGTTAGGTTTAATAGTTAGGTTAACTATGAATAAAATCGGTCTAGATCATGGCCATCGGCAGCACCTGAAAACATGTCTCCCGCTCTGATTTTTGAATTTTGGGAGAGTATGAAATATTCGGTTGCACATGAACTCAGCCCTTTCTTACTTGTTTTATTTTACTTTTGTACTTCAATTGGTGTGTGTGTGAAACTTTTTCAATGGTAAACACGCGTCATTGTCAATTTCCAAAGTATAAGAGCACTTCAACCATCTCGTTCAAGTTGATTTGGTGGCGCCCATTAGTCAGCAAGCTGGCTGTTCATGTACGCCCCAAAACTATGAAAACTTGTATATAACGTCTATGCATGCATGTTAGTGTATGTATATGTGCTGCGTTCCCAAACGACAGCATCAACCAATCTAAGTATTCATATACAATAACAAAGCCATTAGCATAAAGTAGACTATTGGGCGTAGTTATAATGTTTCATAGTGTTATAAATATTTTCAACTGAATGTGAGTAAAAGTTTTGACATAAAAATGGAATCTGGGCAAATACTTGGCAAATTTCATTATATTTGATTTATATGCATTTATATGCTTGGTAAGGCATGGAAACTTAAAATTGGTGAATTATTGAAATGGAAATGAAGGCGAACTTGTTATTAATAAAAAAACAATTACACAACAGAGGCTTTGCATTTGAGCATTTCAACTAAGATAATATTTATAAGACACAATAATTTCATATGAGAAGCAGTTTTGTGCACATCGTAGCTAAGATTTTCTGTGATTTCTATATAGTACGACTATTTGTAAATATTCACATCAGTATATGCATACTTTTTGACTCATATACGTGCCTTTCATCCTGTAAAAATATCTTCGATACCTTAAGTTTTTGTTGTTTTAATAATTAATATTGGCAAAACTTCGACTAGTTTCCCACTATTATTTGTTCCTTGAATTCCTTCCTTAATTCTTCCTTAATTTCTTATAGTAGCAGACTTTTAAAAATATTTCGCGCCTGAATTTTCTTGACTTTTTTTGTCAGAATGAGAAGCTTGATTAACTCTGTTTAGAAATGTGAATAATTATGGCGAGAATGAAAATTTCTCAATTTCCAACTCAGCAGCGCTAGTAGGTGGTGCGTGTCTAATGCCTGAGAATATAAAGGGTTATCATAAACTTTTTTGTCAATTTCATTTTCTTCAATCGAGCTAGAAGTAGACTATGTTGCGACTTAAATCGTCATTTCTCCAAAATTTTCCCCTTTTTTTATAAGCTATATACTAATCGGACCATCCTCGTATTTACTTTACTGGCAGAAATTTCGTTCTTTCTCTTGTAGAATTTCTTGCATATGAATATGTTTCCTTAGGTTTTAACTTGTATGTTATGTAACTTGTTTATTCTGAAAGATAATGATCACTAAAACTGTTTCCCGGACTCTACAATTTTTGTATAGTTTGCACATTTCATTTAGACCAAAATGTTATATACTCCCCCAAGAACGAAACCCGCATATACATATATGTACAGAAATTATTAAGAGTATCTGTTAACACTTTTGACTGAAATATATGTGGACCTACACAGAATTTTGCCTCTCATTTTTAAATTGGTCTTGGTGAAATCAAAAGTTTTTTAAATATACTAACCAGCCTGTATCATATTGAGTCATAAACTACCTAAATGTATGCCAGTTAGGTAGCGACATTTCTTATGCAAACTCACCTATTCAATCATGCAGCCATTAATTTAATCATATCGACAGCATGCATTCATTCAAGCGCACAAGTACTAACATATACGAATACAAGCACATACATGTAAATATATGTTTATAGTTTAGACGAGAGTTACTACTGCAAGGTTATGAAAATATGTAAGATTCGCAAGTCGCACACGCCAAGCGCTGAGCATGAGCAATATAGAAAGTTAGTGAGTGGCGTTATGATTTATTATGTGCTCAACTATGGTAAGCCATGCGGCACTTATGCCCAGCTGCATGCGTTAGTAATGCATGTATGATTTTTATGTGCATATGTTTTTCTAATAAATGAGTTTAGACACATACGCTTAATGCCATTATTATTGAATATATACAAATAAACATGCATATAGGGTATTTTATATATCACAAACGCTCCATTAAATCGCTTTAGCGACAGTTTCATTGAGGGGTCATAATGTTTAACCTTATGAATAATATCTTTTATCCAAATACAACGTATAAGCGTGGCAGCAAATTTGGTCTATCCAGAAGGCGGGTGCGCTGGCAGAATATATAGCAGCTGATGAGTGTTATAGCGAAAGAGGAAGCGTGAAAATAGTATGAATTGCTTGCAATAATCTGGTATTGTTCTTCTGCTATGCAGGCAGGCAGGTACCACCTAATGAGCTACTGTTCTAGGAAATCATATATTTGATATATGTATTTCATATATGTATGGTATGCATGTTATATTTACTACAAACAAATCAGTTTTATTTTTACTACCTAGTTACTATAAGGTGATCAAGCTTATTTGAAAAAAAATAAAATAAAAAATAAAATATATAAAAATTATAATCTCTAGTTTTAGAGGTTGTTGAAAAACATTTTTTATTTCAACTCGAAAAAAATCTGAATAATGTTAATATGAAGGCTCCGAGCAGTAATTCTGAAATTAATGATGAAATAAATCTCAGTGAGACAAGTTTTTGAAAACCATGATTAAAAAAGTTAATTTAACCACTTTGTATTAATCAGTGTTCAAATAACACGTTATTTTTAAGTTCGCAACAGGTTTTCGCAGAACAATTTGAGAATCTCTCCTCATTTTTTCTTAACTTTTGACTTATGACAAAGATTATAAGAAAATTCGCAATATAAATCCACAAAAATAAATTCGCAAAAATATAACATTTCTTGATTTCGCTTCAATAAAAAATAACAGAACTCAATTTCAGACAGATATCGGTGCAGGTATTTTGTTGATTTGAGAAAAGACATCTAAAATAGACACACAAAAGCAAAGCACTTAGCTAGAGTGTGATAGATTGGATTGAAAATCGGGTATTTTTGATCAGAGGTTGCAGAAGGTAGATATTTAGTAGTAGTATATATTAGCCTCGAATGCTGTGATATAGCATATCACAGAAACTTTGCAAAATTCATTAGGTGGGTTTTTTTGTACGGTCTGGTCTTGCTCAAAATAATTTGATTGAATAATTTTGAGAACTCTCATCTCTTAAAATCGCAGAACTCATTTTGAAGTAATCCTAGCGTACTGACCAATTATTTTTATAGCATGTTGTAGAGGAGTGACTATAATTTTGTAATTAGGAAGAAGCTTAATTCATTGAGAAATGCTTGCCTTCCTGCTCGTTTTAAGTGTATGTAGTCGCTGAGTCTCGGAGATAATTGAATGCAAATTGGGGTGATCCAAATGGCTTTTTTGGCCAAATGGTTTTCTTTAGTATGAAATCGCTGGTAATGTTATTCCATTGTAATGGAGTCAAGCTTAGTTAGTTGTAGGTGCTTATAGACGTAGATTATAGAGGATAAAATTCTGGTCGAAAAATATCTATAATATACCCAATTTGTTTTTTATAAAAAGCCAATTTAAAAATTTCGAATCTATTGAAGGCATAAAAAATGCCATGTTTTCAGGAGAAAGTTCAAAGTTCAAAGAGAATAAGAAGTTTTAAATAAGTTTAATTACTATTGAAAAGTAAAGAAAAGTAAAGAGAAAAGTGTTCAGAAGAAAATATTCGCGTTAAATCCGGAAAATATCGGCTTCTAATTTTATATTGAAAATTTCTTTTTTTCTAAAACAGCGGTCAACTTAACGTACATGACACACATTTATCAGCATATCTAACCCACAATAAGCAGGTACGTATACACACCCATACACTATGCATATCCTTATACATATTTACAACACAGATATCGGCATATACAGTCTGAATAATGGCGTAAACCACAGCGGTACTAATATCCTTTTGTTTATAAATGGGCTAATGGAAGACAATTATTTTTGCCCGCAGCAGGCTCTGCGATATGTGTGTGTGTAGCGGCAGCGATGGCGTCAATTTCAACGGCATGTTTCGCTGCCTTGGAGTTGCTTGCATCATTACAGTTATGGTCATTGCGCGCCAGGGCCACTGTCATGAAGCAAAGTGCTTACAGACTGTAGACACACACTCCCACAGATACTTCCAGCACCACTACACGGCTATATGCAGCCAAGTGGATGTAGTTTCTACAGGCTGTACAAGTGTTTGCATGTGTATGTTTTCACAGGCCTGTCGCTGTTTAAGTGATAAATTGATTGAACCCACACACTCGTATTGTGCTGGTAGGTGGGCAGACCTACTATGAGCGCAACGCAAATCAACTACACCCATGTATACGTATAGCTACACGCAGATGTGTATGCATGTGACGCTGCACAACGTGCCGTTGGCCACTCATTCATCCACATCTTTTCCTACTCCTCCGGCTTTAGCTGCAATTCAATGTGCCGCAACTCAGCGAGCTGAGGCTATTTATCCATTTTATGGTTGAGGTTAGCAAAAGTTGTGGTCAAAGGATAAAATTTCTGTAGCTTGTCGCTGTGACCCGTGACGCCGGAACGTGCACAGAGCAGCACACATTGATTGCCCAGCGTGACCAGTAAACTGGAAACGCCACATGCCCTTAACTTCACCATCTGCGGCAACACTCTGTTTGTTGACCAACACTTTCCGCAACTGCGGCCCTGTACGAAATTGCTGAACTTGTGAATGACATGATTTATTGTGATTTATTGTGAACATTTCGATTTTGTATTCATGAGACCTTATAGAGCTAACTATGCGATCGTCAATAGTTCAAAAGTATAGATGTTTGCAAATTCGTTACCCAAACTTTTAAGAACAAAAACTTTTCCGAGTTATTCATGTACCATTAAATTTTTCAAATTGATAGAGCAAAAATTATTTCTTTCAATTTAATTCAGTTACACAAAATATTATGGAACTGTGTTCCCGTAGAGACAATTGTTTTAATATTTCCCGAACCATTGTGTTCAAGGTTAAGTAATGGAATGAAAATTCTTGAGGATCACTGTAAAAGTCAAAGGGGAGAGAGTACCCGTCAGTGGAGAGAGGTCAAGTATCCGTCTAATATTATGAAGAGTATTTATAGTGACTGAATATGTGAATATTCGGAAAACTTCTTCTCACAATGTTTATTTTTGTTTTTTGGATTGGTTGTATTTTAACAGTTAACACTCTGACACACATTATCTGATCCGTTGTGATGTTGGTTATAAGAAAGTACGTAGGTACAAATATTAGCGGAATAGCTTCATATGAAGTCCAGAGCAAATAAGTCGGTATCATAAAAGAGAATAAGAGACGTAACTCAAGACAGTCGAAATAAAATGCTGGTTATCAGCTTGAACGAGGGAAGAAAGCTTGCTTCGTTACTCTCAGTATTAGCTTCATCTTTTTCTAAGCTTGGTCTTGTTGAAATGGCTTTCTGCTACAGACATTTTTTATGTTCTTTTGTTTTTCACCTAAACAAATTTTGATCTTATCTTATCTTTTTAATCATATATGTTAGAGCTTGACTCGAAGAACTCACTTGCTTAAATTGGAACGAGAAATAATATAAACCAAAAGAAATAAGAGATCTAACATATTCTTATTGGGTTGCATGTTACCCTCCTTTTATGCGGTCAAAATATTTACCAAAGATCAAGGCATCAACAAGGCGATGTGCCACGCTGGCGTGAAGACCATACGCTGCACGAAAATGCGGAAGACTATATGCGCACATTAGGGTGGACTCTAAGATCGTTTGAACTTATATCAATACTCATAGGAGTAAAGGTTTGGACTACCCTTCAAAGACTCTAAGAAATAAAATTAAAAGCTTTCTTCCTTCAAATCGCTCAAAATAAAGTTGTAGAAAATATTTGGTGGCCGTTAGGGGCGTTTAAAAAAATATAATATCGACACCTCTATAACTTCTTTAACGTTCTCAATAGTAGCCGAAAGTTACATACATATATATGTTAAAGTAGCGTCTCTTCTGAGGTTGGACTTTTAGGTTAAATTTTGTATAAAAACCACTTATTAAAATTAAGGATCACCTTAAATTTTGTACGTACTCCCAAATGTATTCACACCAACAAATGTTTGCACCCTTGACGTGTTGTCCTTGGTCTCACGCAAAAGCATATACATGAGAGTATATACTATACGGGGACGCACTTATATATATATATATAGAAATACTTATATGTCTATACTTATATGCATAAATGGACATTAATATTTTTGCAATATTTCTGTTGTGCAAACGCATTTGCTTATTAAAGTCAATTTATTTCATATTCGCTTCTTTACTCTCCCACTCTGTGTCTTGGTCTCTTTCTCTTTCCGCAGAACATTTATAGATTGCCGTCATTAGATTTTGTGGCTGCATGGGTGGTTATTAAATTATCACAAATTTCATTATTTGGCAAATATTGCGTTATAACCAACAACAAAAATAACAAACGTGTAAAAACAACTACTAACACCTTTTGTTGGTTTTGTTGGTTTTGTTGTGTTAGCGGCTTCGTTTGCTCCGCAAATTGTTTTTCTACCACAACTCATCAAATTTATTAGTTGCTGTTATTGTAGTTCTTGCGGTTGCCCACACCCTTAACTGTGTGTAAAATTTTGTGCTTTATTTATTTGTATTGTTATTGTCCTTATTGCGCTTGCTGGCGTTGTTAAGCGTGTAGCTGCAAAATAATTATTATTATGACTTGAATTTATTGACTGTCGATGAAATGAAGCGACAGCATTCTTTTCGCCGTTAGATTGCAGTTTGGGGCTGCAAAATGTTGTGGGAAGTATCAAGTAGGTTGAGCGCGCCACACATACACCCATGCGTGTACATGTGTGCCGTTAAGGACTTCACAATGACATTGAAATTGTGTTAGCCATAATTTGTTATTTTATCGTTGCCACATTTTCACAAACAAATTCGACAGCAACACAACACTGAAATTTCCATTAACTAAAATTACAAGCAAATTCATGTCGAACACATTGTCAGAATAATCCTGTTTATCGCCAGTACTCAATCTTTCAATTAAATGCTGTTACTATAAATCAATTTATGTAAATGGGTATGGCAAGGTGACAGTATCTTGTAGTCGTGAAGGGAAATTATTATATTTTTTATGTTATTAATTTTATGTGTGTATCCAACGGCATGAGGGAAGCTAGTGTTACCTATTCTTTGTTCTTTACATAGAAATTCTTAATTTTATCTCACAAACCATATGATCAATATCAGTAAAACTGGATGCAAAACTTGATAGAAGAGCTCTCTTCTTCAAGCATATTTAAGTAAAAAGCTCTCTAAAACACTTAGCTAAAAATACTTCAAATAAATTTTTATTACGCCATCTATCAACTATAAATCCAGTTGTCATTTGCATAGAAGGCTTGGAGGACATGAAGGCTTGGAGAACTGGTTGCCATTGTAATTTATTCCATCCAGTTTTCGTGTGAATATTGTTATTATCTGGGTAGTCGGACAGGTTGGAGACTATGTTAAGCTAATACTTCCTACTTGACTGTCCCGCCTTTGTGAAATGGAGGCTGCAACATTTGGGATCTTGCATTTTCAAACCTCCAGGTGAATTTGCTGGAATTGAAAAAAACCTAAGTACATTTAAGATGGGTGCAAGATGCTTTGCTTATTCTTTAGTCTCAATTTCAGTGGTTTTCTGGCAACACAAAGGGCTTGTCTTAACTGCCTAGGTGAGATCTATGTAATAGAAACTAGTCAGAGAACCTAACGTAACTTAACATAGTGCGCTAGCGAAATAAATGAGTAGTCTAAAGAACATTGCCAAGGAAGTGGCTGTTGTTGCCATACTGCAGAACTCAAAATTGGAATATTGACTAGACAGCCGTCTTCTAGATTATCTTCTTCGACGGTATCAAAGGCTGACTTACACAGGAAAGAGGAAAACTAACTAACGAAAAATTAACCAAGGTGAAAGAATGGTACTGGATTTGGTGTAGAAGTTTCGTAATTCCGCTTGAACAGTGCGTTGCGATAACTTTCCACATGACTTGAATTTAAAAAATTTCCGATAGAAACGAGATTAGCTATCGTAGGCACAGTGCACGCGAATAGAAAACTTGTTCCTCTATGACTTCCACTGAATAGAAAAGCAAGGCGGTCTATGTTATTATGTCTATGTTATTCTATGTCGATAAAGTAGACAAACATGTTTTAGTATTGTCAGCACAGCATTAAACGCAACCCACAGAAGCTTCAAATGGGTAAATGGCAGATTAGCAACCAAAATGACACCATTTATAATAATTATAATAATTATAATAATACCAAGCACATGAGAACATCCAATTTGTAACTAAAATGCATATTAATTATATTTTTATCTCATTACAGGATCCACCTCCCATACTACTTCGCATTATAATAATTAATACTACTTCTAAAAATTTGTACATATATCGTTTTCACACTACGCTGCAGCCTAAACGCCTAAACGCCTAAATGCAGGCAACGTTTCTTGCTAAATATCGGTATTTAATAATCAATTTTAATACACTATTTAAAAGAAACCAGCAGGTTTTACAGTTAAAGTATTTCAATATTCAATGCGAAGTTTATGTCTCTTATTATTTTGATGCAAAATTTATTAAGATTGGAAGCTACTGATTACTGATCACAACCGACCAAATAAGTATTAACTAAGTAAAACTTTTTAAATGGCAATCAGTTTTTCGAAAAACAATCATTAAATAAGCTACTGAATTTATTAAATTGGCATTAATGACTACTTTTACTTAGAATTGCAATAAATATAGACAAACTCAAACACAAAAACATATTATTGTATCAAAAATATAAGAATAATATATCTAAATTGTGACTCTACAACAGAGTCGCACTCAACTAATAAGCAATATAAAACAAAAGAAAAAAGTGCAAAATGCAGAGGAAAACTCAATAGTTGCGAAAGTTTGTCGAAGCAATGCTAGAAGTTCAATTTAGAAAGAAATAAAAATGTAATAAAATAGATACAAGCAGAGATGAAAGGGCTTTATGTAGTTGTAATCTGAGAAAATGACTTGCAAAAAATTAAAAATAAAGAAAAAACAACAAAAGCTAGGAAACTTGGAATCTCATACGAATGGCAGAAGAATGGAAAAACTAGCAGGCGCTTTGTATAGGGCGCTGCTTACAGTAAAAAATAGCACTTTGGAAAACAACAACAATAAAGCGATTTGCAATGCAAGTGCAGAACGCATTTCACAACTCACTTCGAATGCAACACGAGATAACTCACTGATAAAGTTGGCAATTTACGTATGACTGTGTGTATGTGCCTATGTGTGTGTGTGTTGAACAAAAGTGTTGGATATAAAAGAAATAATGTGCAGATAATGCGAGTGGATACCCAAAGCGGTGAATGGTGTTGATGTTGTCAGCGAACGCGATGGCTGCTAAACAACAAAAGGCGAACAATCCCAAGGAATACACACACACACACACATAGATACCCATAGAACTGTTGCTAGCAGATATTGCTATTTAGGGCTGTCTTCTTGCAGTTTGTGTTGCTGCTGTTCATCTCGCAGCAATTTGTTCACAAATGCATAAGCTGGCCTTTTATGTTGTCTTATTGCATTCCACAATTTCAAACATTATTCTGCCATATTTGCCCTAACTGCGAGGCCGCAAACAAAATGCAAATGTTGGTAAGAAAATACACACCACCCACACTTTGTGAAATGTTGCGCATACGTCCGGCCTATCGCCAGTCATTCGGGCACATGTTTGGAGGGAGAATGTATGTATGTGAGTAGGGACGTCTGTTTGTACAGCTAAAATTGAATACAACGGCACCTGAAGATGTAAATTCATTTCTTTTGCAAATGCAACCAAACTACAAAATTCTCCAGCTTTATTGTTTGGGGGCGAATGCATACACGAGTGTAGAAACACCGCACATATATTTAATGTGCAAAAGTGCAGCAGTTGAAGTTTGTGCTTTTCGGGTAGCTGGCTTAGCAGCAAGCCAACAGTGGCAAGCATTGCTTTTGTTGTATTTTGTTTTCTTCGCATCTTATATTTGCAGTTGTATGTAGTTGGTGTTATGCATGAATGCAATTTTATTTGTAAATTTATTCCATTTTCCACTGCAACTTAACTCAACACAACTCGCCCAATGCACTCAGCCCACAAATCCCCAGCAAATCCAACACAATTCACTCAAGTCAATTCGTTGCTGCGTAAAACTTGAGATAGTCGCTGCCGCTCACTTTTGCATTTGCTGTCTCCCACATTTGTTTTACACGCCATTGTAACGTAAAAGGAGGGTGCAGCGGGTCCGGGCGGTTATAAGGATACTAAAATACATTTCCATGTTTGAGTATTTTCCTACAATATAAAAAGGATTACATTGTAACTGCTTGAACATACTTACATTTGTAGCGTATAAATCACGGCAACGCAAACTTATGTATATATATTTATTAAGTGCGAGGAATTTGAAAACATACATGCGAGTACCCAGAGTAGCATGTAAAAAGAATTAGGAAAATTCATTTTAAATATAAATTCAGGTGCAAGAAAATAAATTGAAATATTTAAATACAGATTAACCAATGGGACAGGAGAATACTTAGAAAATATTCTATAAAGAGACCAGTTGTCATCAGCTTTATTCCCAAAGCAGCTCCAGGTGACTGTACTATTACAAAACAACTTCAATAAATGTAAGTTCAGTGAGGTGTGGACAAATTTCTTGAGGTGTGAGAATAGGAGAAAGTCATTGGGCACCAGATCCGCTATCATAGACCCATACTTTCATGAACGGTGTGTCCTTCATTTTACTTTTATATGTCTTGATCCGAAGTTTTTATCTAATTTTTTTATTCTCTTGGACATGCGAGTTAATCGACTTCATCACTCATATAGTCTATGTTGGGATTTAGCAAACAATTGACGAATAGTTGCTTCGTCTGACGTAGGATAGAGATAACACTCATCAAGTCACTTTGTGGTCTCAGCAGTATTTTTTCGTCAAAATATTGCATCTGTGCCTTGGGTCATTCCGATCTGACAACTATGCACTAAGACTCAGACTATGCACCAAGTAGCATTTCCTTTCGGTTGTTTTTGTTGTGCTTGTGTTGTTTTGTTTAAATGTCATTTACGGTGGTAATAACGAATTTTTGCAGAGCTGTTGAAATAATACATGCCAATTAGGCTCAAGTTAGACTGGACTTCGTTGTGTACTTTGCATTTTTTTAAGCACGGATCTCATTACCGGTATCCACATTTGCATTTTCACACATACCAGCATTAAGCTTCCTCGTTTTATGCCAAGCCTTCGAATAGACATCTTGGTTCTACATGTAAGATAATTAGGATAATTCCTTGGTGGGGTTTCTTCAAAAAGCTTACTGAATGAGTGAATTTGCATCCGATTAAGTTTGGCTTTATCTCACGAATGGATATGATTCCATATCCATCCTAAAGACCTAAGAAAGATAGCTCGACAAATTTTGGTTGTTCATGAAAGAAGTTCAATAGTTTGAAATAGCAAGCAGGTGGCCAGATAGAATTCACACAACTGCTAAAGTCAGGCTAAATGCGCATTTCTAGTATTTAACCAGTTAAAACTAAATATCGTTGAGTTTCTTAGCTTAATTTTTTTTACGAAATATCGGTTATTTAGACATTATGTTAAAAGCTGTTAACCAAGCTCGTTTCCTTTGCAACGAAATCCAAATTGCCTTGAAAAGCAATAATATTCATATCAAATATTAAAAAAAAAAAATGCAATATCACACTATAGTTAGTACAAGAATTCATCTCAATTTGATATATTTGCTTCTTCACCGAATTTAGCATGCCAATAAAGTCTAAAATCAAATCTGGTCAAGCAGTGAGAAAGATAAGTGATGAAAAGATAATAACCAACAAGAAGGGAAGTCTAGCTTCATAATAACAACTAAGAAAGTAGCTTTGAAAAAAAAATAAAAATTTTCAATCTCGGCAAAAATAGCATTAGCGATAGCAAAGGTTCAAGGCTTCACGACAAAAAAGCGAAAAATCCTAAATAAAACTAATTTTGTACTATACGTGAGATACTATGTGTACACTTAACTAGTGTTCTTATTTAAAGTATGAGAACTGAAGCAGGTGTGTATTACTGTGATAAGAGAATTATTTACTGAGAAAATTAATATTGTAACGCTTGTTGAACACCGTAGTTCGAAAATATTTTCGGGATAAACGAAAATAACGACTCAAAAGATTTTATTTCACATAAAGTTTCTATAGACTTAAAGTAAATCAGGTGGTTTTTCGAGTTCCTTTCACTTCTTTACAACTATGAGATACGTTTAAGCGTAAAATTTCGTCTGACCGTTTTATTGTCCACGTCAGTAAATACTATAGAAACCAATGCGACCGAAGATGCGATAGCTTTTTTTGATCAATACATAGACAAACATAACAAATACAAAGTAATCCAATCAAAAATGGTGTGAAGTGAAGCGTGGTACAGGGATAGAGAGATTGCTTAATGCTTTTTTATTGACAGCAACGCAATTTCAGCAGCGACAATAGCCAATGCGCAAACACACAATGAAGAATCACACACGTCTGTGAAAGCAAATAAATAAAGATGTTTTCGAGGTTACTCATACGACGTGGGGAACAGCGTCAGTGAATTGAGGAAAAGGTAAATAAAAGTGGCGTGTTGTGGCTTGGCGTAACAGCGCACACTTGACAGTGTAAATGGAAAATAATGCTGAAGAAAAGTCAAATAAGCCAGACTGGCGTTAGGAAAATAACATTCACGTGTATTAAAACGAAACTCGAATATATGCTACGCTGTTATTTATTTAGTGTTTGTGTAGACTGGTGGGAATTATTTGTTAAATGCATTATTAAAATCGCGCCATTGTTACCAAGTCCATAAAGATATTGATAAACGATAGAGTTACCTAGTGGTTTTCTGCTCCTCAATGCCTGGAAAATCCAGTTTGTAAATAGAATTTATTAACATATTTATTTGTAGGCGGAGGTGATGAAATTCTGTTAAGAAAAGAAGATTCGTTATTTATAGATTGAATACGTAAAATGATATTTGAATAGCGCAAAATTACGTAAATATAAAAGTGGAAATGAAATATAAAAATATACCATTATAATGTAATAATTGCACCTAATCTAAAAATATTTTTAAACAAAAATCGTGTCCGCCTAATACGTTATTGCTGAGGTTATTTCACGTTATTGTGGTTGTTTTGTGTACCAAATTTCAGGCAATCGGTAATAGATGTTTCACTCAATCAGAGATATGAGAACTACAATGAAATAGACTTCGAAAAAAATTTCCTTTTAGTGCTAACTTTTAAATAAAATAATATATAGAATAAAACAATTTATATAAAACAATATTTTTCAAAATGATCGCGGTCCACAATTTATTAACTAATGATTCCTCAGTAGAAATATTTCTGAATTTCTAAAACTACCTTATGGTGTTTAAAATGGCCAAAAACTTTTTTGTCTACCGATTACAACGAAAAATAAAGTTGCTGGGGTGAAGTACTGGGTGAAGTTCCCAAAAGTAGATAAAGATTATTTTATTTATTTGCTTATTTCATTGATCAGCCAAGAAACTTGTTATAAATCATTCAGATATCGTTCACTGATGTATTTAATTTTATATTTTTAACAACAATTAGAACAACGACTGATATGGAGACAGTGAAATAATTTACGAAATTTTTTACGAATTGTTCTGTAATTGACATAATACAGTGAGTTGGCACAGAAACGAAATCGTAAAAAGGCTTGGTTGGAAAATTGTAACGAAATTTCATAACTCCTTCCTGTCAATTAACAATTTTTTGAAGCTATACTTTATTCTGCAAATAGTTTATTTGTAAATAGATTATCTTCAATAAAACAAAATATTTTGATATTTGAAAAAAGTCGTCCGAATTGAACTTGTCCACGCAGAACATTTTCCGAAGTGAAAACTTAAGTAAAATAGTAAATTTCTTCTTCTTATTTTGGCTTAAAATATATTGAATCAAATACATTTAATTTACATGATACTACAACCAAATTTGAAATATGTTGGAATAAATTGCTCAGTAACATGTCGAAAACCCATAATTTTTAAGTGTAGTGCCTGAGTAAATGTGCATAATAAAATCAAGTTAAGCTATATACCATGCGAGAGTGCTGAAAATATTTTCATGGAACAATCAGCAATTGGACACGTTAGCGGTAATCATGGTAATGCAAATAATTGTGAAATATTCCTTCCAATATTCGCATATAAGTATGTACAAGTGCAGTAGCGCTACGAAATCCAAAGCGCAAATCAGCAAAGTCAGCAAAGTCCACCACTTCTTTGCATGTTTTGCTCATTTTTTAATTGGCTCGTATTACTATCCTGTATTGCCTGCACATGCTATGCTGTTCGTTATAAATACAAACCGTAATACGCGAGTACAACATTTTTCATGACTACCAAGCCGATTAATCATAATCGTACGCTGTGTTGACCCCGCCGGTGCAAGCTGATATCGCATGCATTTGGCCGATTAGCCTAGCCTAGCAGCGACCCTTAAGCTTCATCATCTAGCCTCCGCCTTCACTACCACTACTGCAACGCTCTAGCATTTGTCTGTTGCGCACAGCACGTGGCTCTTGTTGGCGTTGATGTATGTGCCACTGAAAGTGGGTGTTTCCGTTGCATGAGTTCGTTGTGTGTTGCCGCCTGTGCTTCGTGTGGGCATTTTAAATTTATTTACTTTCTAGCGCTACACAAGCGTAGCTGGTAGCTTCTGCCTCGTAGGTATGTAGAGCTGTTTCGGTGCTTGTAATATGCTTGTTCGCGATAATATCTCAAAGGCAAGTGTGACAATTTGTATGTGTATATAAGTTTTAATCTTGTTGTTACACTGAAAATGCTTTGGAGATTGTGGTTATTAGTTTCAAATTTTACGCTTTTTCTTGAATGTATAACACTGCGATTAGGATGGGGTTGAATCAGTTCGGCAACTATCACGCTTAGTTAATATTACACTCTGCAGGTACTTACCGTGTCCAAAATAGCACAGACTCACGTTATTTCGCATATTATACTGTTGTCGCAGAATTTTGATTAGTTTCATTACGACTGTTCGAAAAGCATAATACTTGAAGTCATCAAGCTCATTTGC
Source organism: Bactrocera minax (assembly GCA_021498325.1). NCBI lineage: Eukaryota > Metazoa > Arthropoda > Insecta > Diptera > Tephritidae > Bactrocera > Bactrocera minax. The sequence goes on from JAKEEE010000101.1 coordinate 551,285, forward strand.
ACTTTGAAGCATAAAGCGTGCATTCTTTTTATTGCATTTTATTTTCGTTTTATTTATTTAATCTTCACCCAAATTATTAATTATCCCGGAAGCTTTGAAATTGGTCAACAAATAAACCTAAAAGTAAATAAGTTAATATCGAGAGGTATTAAGAAGGGAGCCAAAGTGCCTTTTGGATTTTTAATAATTTTATTTCCCAATTTTTTTCGCCACTTTAACATCAGCCTAATTCTTGACGCTTTAAGAGAGAATGACAACATAGTGCTGCTGAAGAGCGGTGACTTTAAAGATTATAGTTAACTCTTCATTTTCTTAACTGTTGCTGAAGGTCAGAAACAGTTTTCAACGAATGAGAGCTGCTATAAACTGACCGCCACAGGAAACTATGCAGCTTCTTCCTTGGAGATTTGTATAATGCTTGTGATTTCAGATATATTTTCGTACACGGGAGTAGGGGTAGACATTGGGGTAGTCAACGCAATCTATATTTTAGAAAATCTTCTTATTTTATAATCTTCTGAAATAAAATTGGTGTTCATAAATATTTTCGATATTTTGGATTGAAAATATTCTGTTATCCAGTGTTGTTCCTGTTAAACAGCTAATGTTGACCCAATCTGTATCAGAAATATTTAATGACGACGTTAGGTGTGTTCGAAATTACCTTAACTTCATTAAGCTGCTTGTGAAGTATTCCTATGGGTATACATTTCATTTGAAAACTTCGAAATACAAATGTCACTCAAATATTATCATGAAACCTAGTAAGGTTAGCGTAAAAAGTAAGTCTTTAGGGCCTTAAATCCTTTAACATTTTGATTCTGTACTGTTATAAATGCATATATTTGAGTACGAGAGTAAGAAGAAGTAGAGAGAGTAAGAGTACGATTTTAAAAATGTTTTTCGCTAATTTAAAACATCACAATTCTTTCGACTAAAGTGTGAAGAAAAGGCAAAATGAGTGGTGGTTTCATAAAAAATTTTCAAATAAGTAACCGCTACACGAGGAGTGAACTTAATTTTCCACTTATCTTACTAATTTAAAAATTACTTAAAATAACTAGCTAAACTTCCCGCCTTTTTCTCCAATTCAATAAGTGAAATAAGCGTATCAAATAAAAATCTGCCTAAGAGTATTCTAATATGAACAGTCCTTCTTTTGTGAGCAGCGATTTAAAAGACTAAAATAATATATTAGTGTTTTGGTTTGAGAGGCAAGCAATTTTTTGGTATTTTTCCCGGCTTGCCCGCACCTCAAAAACTTTTGTGGTTGGCAAAATGTCAGCAAAACAAAATACGAAAAGTTACAATAACAACAACAGCAACTTTATGGCGCTCCGCATGGGTTCCCTACACACCAAAATTGCACTTTGAGGCAAATCATGCAGAGTTGGCAAAGCGCTCAGTGAATACGAAATGATTAATTGCGAAACGGATTTATTTGGTTGACAAATTATGCCAGACTCATTAGCAAATAAATGCAGGGGGTGGCGGTAATGATTTTACGCTCGTACGTCCAAAAATAAATAAACATGCATAAATATGTAGGCTGGCTGTTGACGCTGGCGAAAACCCGATTACTTTCGGAACGTATTCTAAGGGAATATGAAATCGAAGAAAGATAGACAAAGCATTGTAGATTTGATGGTGAACATAAGAAAGGTTTACATAAAGTTTTAAAATGAAAAAATATTTTTTAGGAAGCTTTGGAGGCTATCAGCAAATAGCTTAGTATCAGCAACATACATATTTATTTATTTTATTTTGGGTACTTTTCAACAAACATTAGCTTATTTATATATCATCACTAATAGTAGCCAAACTTTTTTCATGAATTTAGCTTACTGAACCCGCACATTTGCATAGCCATCGAAGGCATTCGCGTTCACACCAACCGATTGCCGCACGATCTCCCTCAAATCCCGTCAGACGTCGACAGTCGCTTGCCCACCACACACACACACATTAAACCCATTAATAAAACTGACAAATAGAACTGAATAAAATATATTCCCCCATTTTATAGCGAACATTTTATGAGAATTTTACATGTTGCTCGTTTTTCACACTCAAATGCCTGCCTTCCTCCTTGCCTGGTTTCCTCCCTGGCCGGCTTCACCCTCCCCATCACACTGACCGGCCACCACACATACTCGTGCAGACACTCAAAATGGAAATAAATTTCTATTTGTGGCTTTGTGTGTATTTGCGCAGAAAATGTGGGAAGCCGCTGCAAATTAATTAGCGCGCAAACCACCAGTCGTGACCAGCCATGTCATCAAATAAAGGCTGCCCCTACATATTGGACGATGGTGATGATGAAGTAGGCCTCAGCAAGTCTCATGGCTTAGCGTTGTGTGCGGCGGCGCTGGGAAAATTTTTGAATGCCATTTATTTGCCTTTACTTGGAATAATTAATATCAGCAATAATTTAGTGAAACACATCGCGGTTACAGAAAATTATTAGCAATCGTGCTTTTTGAACATTTCGATATGAACTGCCTGCCTGCTTGTCTGCACAATAGACAACACAGCACTTTAGTATTGCTGCTTGACAAAATTCTGACGTGTATGTAGCATTAGCAACCGCCGTTGTGACAGATAGATGCCACTGCGCTCGAAATGCGTATATGTGAGAGAGTGGTGATATGCTCCACAGGAAAAGGTTGAAATTTCACAGGTCGTTTGAAAGTCTCAATATTGGAAAAACCTGATTGTCCATAATAGCTGCAATGTCGACGGCAGTTTTTAAAAATCAAGAGAGATGATTGAAAAAATACGTTCTCCGCAGACAAATTGGTTAAGTGAGTACGATCAATAGGTTTTCAGTGCGGTTCCTGTTTGTGGTATGCTTTTTAATTAACCGAGGAAAAACCTTCGGAGAGCTTCCAGAGGTGTAATTTGGTATGTGCTTTCATATATCAAATATTATCGGTCTGAAGTTCATTTATATTAACGTAAGTTTTTCCAACTGGGTCCACAACAGTTATTGCGCTCACTTTCCCACTCTCGAACTACATAGTTTCACCCAGCAATTACCTACATGTGTATTGGCTTTAAAGTGGGTTTTTGATTAAATTGAGCGGTTAATTAGAAGTTTAGCATTCTGTCGTGCGTCTTTGGTTTTATTAATGCAAATGAAATACGAAATTAGTCTCATTTATAATTTTCACTTATTGCGTGGATCATTTAAGTGGCTGGAAATTTATTGATTACTCGGCATGAAGGACTAGCAGTGATGGTTCATTACCAATCACAACAAATACTTTAAGTGGAAGTAATGAGGGCTAACGAAAATTAAATGGCAACCGTACAAGTTGCCGTAACCGTAACCTCTCTCCGAAAGAGAAACGAAATTGCATGAAATATTTGCTGCTTGTTGAGAAACTTTTGGTTGTGGGTTTGCTCAGCTGAAGCTGTGTGTTTATAGATTTTACAATACGCAAATTCGGTGGGCATTCAGCTGATATGAAAGTGCTTTGTTTCACCATTTGCAAAGTCTATGCCAGAAGATTTTTGGAAAATGGAAAAAAATTCTGGAAAAAGGGAAATCGAAAGTTTAGTTTATTTGAAAGGTATCGTTATAATATTACTACTCTAAATGTGGTGTGTTATGTAATCACATATATAATATAAACAATTTTTTACCCTAATGCCTGTTCTAACTTTGATTTTACATAAATTTTATCATTCCCAAGGATTATATGGACTTTGCTTAGCAACTATTATAATGCAGCTTTTCATGAATCAAATTTCTTCAGTTCTCATTTAGAACATTCCACAAGATTAACTGAGTCATTCCAAAGGCGGCCGCCTTCTAATACGGCGCACTCCCAACTGTGACCTTGCTCTGCTTCATTTCCTTCATATGCAAGAATCTGATGATCTTATCTCGAAGAATAGAGAGATCACTAAGAACACCTATGATGGAGGTGGTACTGTATAAACAGCTGAGTATTCAAATAAGGGTCTTTTCGGATTTTAAACATCAGTAGGAGAGTCTATCATAATATTGTTTAAGTATTGTTATTGTGGATAGAACTAAAGAAAAAGTAACATATCTAACAAGATTTCAATCAGCTTAAATATGTTCTGATATTCTAATCACTTATTTAAAGATGCTTCAAAACGTTTGAATAAGGAAGAAAGGAAGGCTTCCTTCCTCAATGCAACAAAAAGCAATTAATAAGATTGGTAGATATGGAAAAAAATGTCGAGCCGATAAATATTTCAAGAGTTAAGTAAAAGCAAAATCAGGTGTTACTAAGTAAATTGCTGTCTCTCGCTCTCTCACATGACTCTCGCAACATGTTGCTACAGAGTGTATTAGTTTTGTTCATCTAACGGTTGTCCGTCCGTCCGTCTGGGCAAGCGATAACTGGAGAAAAAACTAAGATATCTTAATGAAACTTGGTACCCGTAAGACAGTATTGGTATTGCAGACGGGCGTAATTGGGCATCTGCCACGCTCACAAAAAGAGATAAAGTGCTATAACTAAGCAGCAATTTAAGACACGAAGGTGTTATTTGGTACAGAGGATCCTAGTAGGGCAGGGGATCTGTGGGCAAAAAATTCTTGTAAAAGTGGGTATGTCCCCGCCTCCAAATAGGTTTAATATACATAACTCAGAAACCGTTAAAGCTATTTTATGCCGAATATGTCGGTCACTGAATAAAGTACATTCACAAAATTTGTTGAAAACATGTTCTCTAATATACTTGAATAATGAAAATAGTTAATGTGATCAGTGCAGATTTTCCTCTATTTCAAAAATGCCCGATATAAGAATTCCCGACTTTCCATCTGACTTTAAACCGTTTACGTTGGTGTGTGATATTTTAATGAAATTAAGTGCATGTGTTTTCTTAAACACAATGTGATTTCGCGCTTAATATGAAAGAAATAGGTCTAGACCATGGTCTAAGCCTCTTATTCCTAATGTAATGATTTGCTTTTCTCTGGTTTACTTTTTCCTCATGTATCTAATATTTTCAATTAAGCCACTTTGGCTGAACTTATATCGCATATATCACTTTTGGGTTAATTTGGTAGATTTGAATATAGGTATCTCGGACACGAAGAAAAATATAGCAATGAAAGTACATGAGTCTATGACCTGTAATAAAAGTTAATAAGATACCAAATATGATTGAAATCCATTGACGATTTCTTAAAATAATGAATGTTGAATTCTTCCGCAACATTTTTTAATATAAAGTTATGCCAGCACCAGGAAGCATTTCCCCGCCTCTGATTCTTGCACATTGCGGGAGTATAAAATTCTCCGTTACACCCGAACTTAGCCCCTTCGTACTTGTTTTCTATTAAAAATATCTTTCCTTTTCCAATGTTAAAAAATTGGCTGCACGTAGCTACATTTCCATGACGAAATCTCATATCTCATTCCAATAAAAGGAAATCATTATTTTACTCGTGCAGATTAGCAACGAAAGTCGGTTTCTTTATTTCGTTTCCATAAAAGTTAACATTTTGATTTTCTTGTCACTGATGTCAACTTTCATATTAAATTACATAAATGTGTCCGTGGTCTGCTTATTCCACTGATAATTTAACGCTTACGCTCCACTGAAGGGGAAAACGCACTGCTGATACTTGCATTAACTTAATTAAATTTCACTTTCACGTAGCAATGAAGAAACAAAAAAAGAAAATAACTAAAAGGAAATAAAACTATTCAGTGGTTGCAGATCTACATTTGTATATGCACCCAATAAAATATTACGGTGCTGAATTAGAAAGCAAGATTTCACAAGCCCTACCTGTGAGCGTAGTCAAAGAGCAAAAACATTTAGCAGCTCTTGTTGTAGCGAGATTTGTTTTAAATGACTTTCGCATTAAATAAACAGCTGTTAATGATGTGTAAGACAGTTGCGTGATAAAAGGCATATATCTATATCTGGATATATTCTGCTGAGTAGGCTATAAATGAGTGTTAAATATATAAGTTTTAGTATTGAGGGATGGAAGCATCGAAAATTAGACGCTGTGTAGCTTTAAGCAGGCTAGAGTTAAACATTGTCCAAACCCAAGTTTTCTTTATATGGTCGAAGAGAAATGAGTTAATGACGGCTGCGTTTCAAAATCTTTTTCCAAGGTACTTCTCTCAGAGAATACACGATCTTCCCGATTTGAACCATTTTCGTGACCAAACTACATTGTGATTATGAAAATATTCCCACCTAATTCCATGAAAATACTTCACATTTTAGTTGACCTTTCCGATATAAATTCCAGTAGATGTACGAAAATATTTATCTTGAGTGTACGGGTGCTTGTGGAACACGTAAACCGATTTTATCCGTTTTGACCCCACACCACTTTGTGGCAAAAAAAGTCCATACAACTTTATGCATTCACATCTTATATTGACATATATATAATACAAAGTCATTTAGAAGGTTAAAGATCTTTACATTTGGTATATGTTGGGTAGTAAAGATACTGATCGAATGAGCTATATTTTTGAAGACTACATTTTAGAAAGGTTTGTTTCGAAATACCCATAAATGCTTGGGTAATCTATTACGAAATAAAGAAGAGAACGGAGCTCGAAATGGCGCCATATGGGTAGTGGGCGTGATTGTATTCCAATTTCACTAATCACTAAACTTCACTAAGGCATAGAATGCTAATATTATAAACCAAATTTGGTTCAAATCGGAAAATTAGTTTGTGAAAAATTTAATTTCAACTAAAGGTGTGCGGTACCATGCTCACTGTTTAGTGTTTAGTCCAACCAACATGCATATAAGCCTACTGCATGATCCATGATGTTTAATTTTATGTTTCTGAACTTTTTTTGAGAACACACACAACACACTTTTACAAGTTTCATAGATAACCGTTACAAGGAAGTGGGTGTTATCCAATTTAACACATCTCCAACTCCTAACATAGAGCGGTAATGCACGATCTTCCCAGCAAGTTTTGCTGACACTTCTGTGGTAGGAATATGAGAAGGCCACGCCCACCGAATGTATATTTTTTTCAACTTATTATATATTTATTTAACTTAACCGTGTTTGTATTCGATTGGAGGACGTTTATGGTATAACAGGTGAGAACCATGATTATCGATGACTTCCACCGCAAGTGTCACTGCAGATAATTTTCAACTTTCATCTCAACTTCACTGAATATTTTTTAGACATTTAATGCGTAGTTCATACAATGTTAGTGCACAAGCCTGCTGTTTCGCTCGAAACTTTAAACTAGGATAAGAACTGTTTCTGACAAGTTGGAAAAATAATTCGTTTGATGGTGACGAAAAAGCAACAAAAGATATTTAAAACCAAAACGTAACAAAGTCGCCCCAAAAAAGGACAACACCTCAAACATTATAATAATATTTCAAAGTTTTGCAAAGATGAAGGTCAGCTAGCTGTTTTTTCTCTGGCAGCGTATCACCATTTTGGTGCGGCTTGTTGTTGACACTTCCATTGCTGCGGCCGTTGGTGGCGACATGGTTAGTCACGGATGCATAATTAAGTGGCCCGTCGCCGTAACCGTAGTCGCAATATTAGGTAGCGAAAGTTTCGAGTTGTTAGACTTTCACTTGCGATTTAAATTTTTTTCTGTAATTCTTTCTGTACTTCGGTGTTTTTGCTGTGGTTTTTCTGTATACCCTATGTGACGAGGTCAAGGCTGCTGGATTTTGTTAAAAATTCGCAAACGTCCCGCACAGTCGTAGCCGAAAATACGTTGCAAAGCGTATAGCGCGCGCAAAGCTTGAATCGCAAACGGAAATATTAACGGAGCGGCTGGTAAGCGCCGCGTAAAATAAGCACAATTTACGGCCGTGAAAATTAGTTGGATGCTTGATGCCAACAACAATCTCAGTTGTGATGTTTTCAATGCCCTCCTTTGATTTTCCTATTTTGTTTACTCCTTTTAAAGGTTATTTTTTGGACTTTGCATTTTCCATAACTTTTTATTTTATTTTTTTCGTGTCACCCACTTACATACATACTTACAGCAATTTTGTGTATGTTTCTATTATTAGCTACACTTTCTCTATTCAAATAATCTATTTAATGTCCGATTTTTTTTTGTTGATTCACTTCTGGGAAATTCTTTCCTTCGTTTTCTTAGCTTTTTTCTTTTTATCAGATTTCAGTTTCTTTTGCTACTTCCTACCTATACATTTTTTCCAAAAGATGCCTTCTTATCATTAAGTTGGGCAATATGTTATCCACACGTTCTTGTTCGTTTATGGACACACGCTTTGTGTGTGTGTGTTTGTTAAGGAATCGAATATATTCAGCTTAGTTTGGCTTATTGTTATTTGCTGATTTATATTAGATTCGCCTTTAATTTATTGTTTTTAATTTCATTGTTGGACTGACTGAGTTAACAGTGGACGAAAACGAATCGAATTGTTAGTACATTTAGTCTTTAGTAAATTATACATAGAAGAAATATTTTGGAAAAAAATTTCGACAAGTATGAGTGAAATTAAAGGAAGCCTTATTATAACAGCACATACAATATAAGTAGTTTAGATTTCTTTAAGCTAATGCTAAAAGTTGCGATATGAATAGTTCGCCATTAAGCCCACCGAGAACTTCAAAAATTTCTGTAAACAAAGCTGTGCTCAGAAAAGAGCACATTTTGCAGAAAAGCATTTTTTAACCACATTAAAATATACAGAATTTGACTGAGATTATGCCTGAAGGTTTCAATTTGCTAATGAAATTCTGTAAATGTTTACCAGTAACATAATTTTAAAGATTCTTTTGAGGTAAGATATTTATTTGGAAAGCTCAGTTAATCCTCAAAATTGCAGACAAGGACGTGTGGACGGACCTTGTATGCGTTTATATATATTAAATGTATATCATAAGTCGAAAAATCTGTTCTCTAAAAATTCCTCGGGAAATAGTGCATGGACTGGTTTGTCCGAAAAAAGTATTTTTAAGACATTCCTTTCGAAATTCAAAGAGAACATACCGCTCCAGCAAGAAAATATTGTTACACCCCCTTGTTGCGGAACATTTTTTCCCTAAAACTACAGATTTTCAATGTTTTTAATTAAGTATCGGGGCTTCAGAGAATTGAGGCAATAATTCTCACTCAAACTACTCATTTGGAGTAGTTCGCGAATTGCTTAGGGAACACGTGAGGTGACATGATATTGTACACAACCTTTTTGTAGCTCGAAGTGGCGAACTTTTTATAACTTAATAATATTCTAGTGTGGGTAACATATTGAATAGAGCGTACGAGCAACCAATCAAATCAATCATATTGAAAAAACATTTTTTTATATTAATGTATTATTTTTTATTGTTCAATGTAGGCGTCAATGGTTTATCTTATGCTTCAAAGTAGGTCTCAGTCTCCCCTGATTACCTCTTCATTACTATCAAGATTCTTTGCAGCGGCTGAGAACAAGAAAGTCAAGAACAAGAAAAAGTCACTATGGGTCAGATCAAAGAATGTGGTGGACGAGGACGCAATTCAAACATAATTCATACAATTCTATTATCGTTTCTTTCATCTATCAAACGTTCGAGTGATTTAATATATTCTCTTTTGACGTACGTATACATATAGACACTTACCTTCTCGTTGTGTGCGTGGTCGTTCCTTAGATTAAAATCCCGTAGACTTCCTTTAAAATGTTATGTAAAATATTCACTGTAAATATTGTCCTTAATGCTTGTAGAGACTACACAAACAGACGATACAAGTGTGGATATTCTGGGACATGCACATTTCAACAATAAATTTAAAAATTATTTAGCCCTCCTCAGAATTCGTTTTCATCAGCAAATCCCATTAGCCTGCCATAATTGTGCCAAAAGCAGATATTCATTAGAATTGAGCTCATTGAGTAATGAATAACGAAATTTTAATAATAAATTTCTCTTTTCTTACTTTTTGATTTTGTTTGAACGATTCTAAAATAATGAAATACTTCATTCTCAAAAATTACAAAAAAAAAAGTAAAATTTGCATACTTAGCTGGAATTGCACGTACAATATTTGACTTAATGAAAACAGCCAGAAACTAAACACTCAAAGCAACACAAAGCGTCCTCAAAAGCATCCTCCTCCAGCTTTGTTAAATTAAGGCCGTGGTAAGCAAACGGCATATTGGCAATCGAATAGATTCGATATCAATGGATATCACGGTAATTGAAAACAACTGGTATTGCCTGCAGAGTTACCGAGCAACTATACACCTGAATACATAATCTGCCAGTAAAGATGCCTTTACAACGTCGCTGCGCCGCCAACTACACGTATCTCATTGCACAATTAATTATGCACTGCTGTTGCGCACGAATTTGCGGGGCGTATTAGCATTAAGTGTATGTGTGTGTCTACATGCAAACATACATACGCACGCCGCAAGGACAGCGAAGGACTAAATATTGGCGCTGTGTGTAGGTGTGCGGTGTTGGTGCTTGTTTCTGCATTCATTAATCCGGCAACACGGAAACGGAAACGAATTTTATGCTGTCTTTCAGCGGTAATCAAGCGTGTATTTCCTGCCATTTTATATTACGCGCAAGCGAGTAACTGCGAATGTCAACGAATCGAATCGAAATGAATGCATTTGGGTGAGCAGCCAACGTTGTGTAGCGCATCGAGCGCACGAAGCGAACGAGGCGAAGGACCAGTAAGTAAGCAGATGAACATATTGTATGAATGGAAGAATTAATCGGCAGCGGCACCTGCGTTCCGCTGATTGAATGAAATTTTCTGCGACAGGCAGTCAGGCATCCCTTTGTGCTTACCTTACCTTACCACTGGTATATACATATGTATATACATATGCATGGACGTGTGTTTGAAGGGCATATACAAACAAATCAATGAACAAATCAATTCAGAATGCTCCCTCATTTCCTGCATATCTTCGCTTCTTTTATTTACTTTCCTTTTTTTTACTTCTTCTTTTTTAATTCGCTCAGCATACAAAAGATCTTCATTCATGCAGAAGTGGAAGTAAGGGTGGCTTTTATCTCATATATGAAACAAAATATGTTATATTGATGGGTACTGAATCATTTGATTTTTATACATGAGAGGGGCTCCAAACTCCAAAAGTCTTATGAAATAAAATAATACATAAAAATATTTCTAAACTTTAATGGATTTTTTTTTAGATACATTTCGTTTTAAATAAATCGGAGATTTCTATTTCATTTAAAGTGTGTGAAATTTTGTTGCATCAAAAAATACTTTAAATTCACTTCGTGATAAAGAGTTGAACTCAACTTCATCCCAGCTCCGTCTATGAAAAGTTTGTATTAATGAAGTTTGCTTCAAATGTCTTCAAAAAAGGACAACCGTAATATTTATGCATATATACGCATAATGATTTACATAAGTGAGTGATATGGCACACCAAATCAATAGCCATCGATGACAACGAAAATGCGTGGCGACACAAAAGCCAATCGAGAAAGAACAGGAAAATCAAGTGGAATCATTATTTTTCCCTTAATGACAGCGCATTGGGAGAAAACTCAAAGCGTTCCAATTCAGAGCAATCAATACTCATCTTATTTAGTGAAAATAAATATATACAAATATAAGTTATATTATTAGCTGACAACTTGCAACTACTGACGCTTATAAATAAAGCCTGGTCTTAGAAATCGGATAAATAACCGAGATAAGATAATCTCGTGTTCGTTGTATATTCAATATAAAACTTCAATATAAACGCTCAATATAAAACTACGTCATACCAAAATATCTTCAGCCTTCTATCTCGGACGTTATTTGGTTTAGTCATATCTTAAGCATTCTACCAAAATTTCATTTTTCCGAAGTTGTTTTGTCGATATGTTATTGGTAGGGAGTTCTTCAGCGAAAAAAAAATGTCAACAAATCTTCTCATCGGGACCACCGGGACCACAGTCGATGAGTTGAGTTAAGTGTTTGTGAGACATTTTTTGTACAAGATTTATAGATCACGCGAAGACGACTGTTGTAATAAATTGAACGATGATGTCTTATGTAACCTCAAATAGATACGCCGGTGGTATGGTTGCATTAAATCAGCTTTGAGCTGATCTACAATAATATTATGCCACGAATTAGAAAAGGAAACAGAAGTATTTCTTTCGGAATATCAATAAGCAGGGAGTATATATCTAATCGTAGATTCATCCAAAAGTGCCCTGAATGCAAGTTAATAGATCTGACCGAGGCAATTAGTTACGCAACAATTTACTACTCTCTGATCTCTCTACTCTACTCTCTCTACTCTACTCTCTCTACTCTCTACTACTCTCTCTCTCTGAAATCTTCTTTAGTGTTTCTTTTCGCCGAAATATTCTTTTAAGCCTGTGAATACACAGAGAGTGAAAATTTTGGTCTTATTATTCACTTCTCGCTGACAATAAGAGTGAAATTCGAGAACCTACCTCGCTACCATGACTGGACTATTTATCTGAATTAATCACCTCCAGATTGCTTCTGATGTAAATTGATGCTTAAAAACAATTTCTTGATTTAGATGAGATTGATAGCGCAGCATTATTCTTCATTTCAAGAATATGTTCCAAACACAGCTTACAAACCCCGCTGCATAGAGACTCTACATGTTTCTAATGTCAGGCTCTTGCACCGAGAGATTGTATTTGTATAACGGTTGATTTGATTTAGAACGCTTCGCATTCACTAATTTCTCTGATTTTATGTACCTTTCGAGTACACTTACTTTCTTAGTATACTTTCGAGTGTAACATGTCCTCGTGTGTTCACAGAAGTTTCTCCTTGAGCCATTCGCAAATGCTACCTCTTTGCGTTTACATCACACGATTGTCAAACTTAACTGAATTTAAAACTTAGCGGCACTTGTCTGCCTGCAGGTGTTACAAATGCGATGACTTGCAGCACCTAACTACTGTAGTGAAGAAATTCGGTCGCAGATAAAAGCAGCAACGATTATTCATAAAGTCACTACAAGAGCGCACAAAATGTGCAAATGAAGGTTGAAAAGCTGCAAATTTCAATGCTACAAGCACCTGGTAGACATATATACAATGCATGTATACATAAAAGTATTAGTGGCAATTTATATATGAGCAGTGGATGAGTAAAAAGCTGGTAGGGAAGGATATCCAAGCGTTTGGAGAATGATAAGGGTAACGTCATTACTATTTTCAAACTATCTTCGACGTCTGTTTGTAGATATGTTGATAGGTAGCCATATCTAAGAGAATTGGTCTATACTGGTCATAACTATCGAGAACTGATTGATAATCCATATTAAGATCACTTTTTGAAATAAGAAGCGCATTGAAAGCTATTTAAGCGCACAATAAAGGTGGCGAATTCTAATTTGCTGAATCTGAGGAAACTATTCTTGCAACAAGGCAGCAATAAAGATCGTTGTCGTAAGCCCTGAAATCTATTTGTAGTTGCCCGGCAATAACGACTAGTGAAGCACTAACTTAGAGTTTTTGTAATTTAAATACTCTCGGAGGATTAATCATCAATTGAATTGTAGCACCTTTTGACTCGAGCAATAAAAGTGGGATTTCAAAGATAGTATTAATCTCGAACTTTGAGGTGGATTTAATACTACGGTTCGGTTATAGTGTTTGTTTATTTAAAGATTTATATCTATGAGTATAATATTTATTTGGAAGAGTATTTAATTTCAGATTTAAGCTTTCTTCTTTGTCTAATTAAAACATGAAAACGGAGCTAATTTATAATTGATAAAGTTAGACTAAAGTTAGATTTATAATTGGTAAAGTTTGGACCATGTTATTGATACCGTCAGCATATGCCAATTCACATGCATTCGCTTAAAAGCGAAGAGAGCGAAGAGAGAAAGAGAGTAAATGAATTCATCATGAAAGGGGTAAAGTTCTTGCTAATCTGTATTTGTTTAACTAAACCAGTTTATATGATTTATACCTGTTATTTATTCGATTTTTCACTACACAAGATTTAGTGAATTGAAGGCAACTATTGAAAATTTGGTGGGAAAGAGCAGGCCCACATAATCTTTATTACAGATTTTTCAAGTCTAATACAGTATTGATAAATTCTATTCGTTCGCTGAGAGTTAGCTTTAGTCGTTCAGAAAATCTGTTATATGGAACCTTGAAGTCGACATTAAAAGTGATAATTTTTCGATGGCTACTGTGGTTCATACAATATAATAGCCGAATAAATTTTGCGTCCAAGGTAGGCATGCTTGCTTTTCTCAATCGTTATATATATAATCGTCTTCCATCGTCATCGATCTAATTATAATATATTCTCTTTAATTCCGGCCTTGAAATTGTTAAACAATAAGTGTTCTATTAACAAACGGCCTTGGTTTCACGTAAATGGAGACTACTGACGACAATGTAAATAAGTAGGCTACACAACACGGTTGCCGAATTCGGAGAACATAAAAGTAAGTAACCATTGCAGTGGATAAAATGCAAAAAAAAAGCAGAAAAGAAATAGAAATAGAAAACACATATATAAGCTTACTTGTATGGTTGGAAATCCATGTGTTAGCAACTCCTTGGGGAAGACGGCGTAAGTGGTGGGCAAGTGAAAGCAAGATAATTTTACCGAAATCATGTTGAAATATGCCTTCGGGCTTACTACCTCTGTGCGATGGAGGTGTGTACGTAAATTTGCATTTCCCAGTGAATATGTGTGACTCTTTTTAATGCTAACGAAGCGAATGTTTGCAAATTTGTTTGTGAAAACGGTTTTTTTTTTTTTGGATTTAGAGCAACATAAACGATAGTGAGAGTCTGCGTGTGAAGGGTGAGCGCAAGGAAATTAAGTGCAAAGAGGTTTGAAGTAACGCAAATTGGCAATGGCAACGACATTAGCGGCAACAACAGCAACAACAAAATCATTAGCAATTACAAGAACACAAGCGAAATCAATTTGAATACACACACTGTCATGAGTGACAAGCGGAAGCGTAAATTTGTCAAAGGCGCCCACACATGCGCATATGCACACATGCTCGTTTATTGCAATTTACCAACACACACATGTTCACAATTTTACTGCGTTATTGCAGCGTTGGAGCGTTGGTGAACAGATGAAGTTGATGTTGCGTATCCGCCACAGTGGTACCGTTGCCATTATTCTGCTAACTAGCTTGTGTGTGACGCTGTTGTCACTGTGACATGCAAACGGAAGCATTGTGGTAACGGCTGTACGCGCTCGGAGCGACATCAGCAGCAATAACAACAACAGTGTTAAGATGAAGCAGACAGCATATGTTTAGTTGGATATACGAAAATCTTTAGCTACATACATACCTAAATGTATATGCTTTAATGTATACAGTTATTTGCTAATGTTTTCTATACTCATCGTTCCATTCGTTTGTGGGTATTTTAAAACTATGACGTTTGTGTTGAATGTGATGAATCAAATTGCCGGGATTGTGTCTGATTGCTCCTTCAGAGCATAAATTAAAGCACCACAATTTGTAAGTGAGCTTTCTCCAGCATTTGGTGAGTTTTTAATTGAGTTCTATTCAATTTTGTTAGAATCAGTTGGTTACACAATAACTTAAGTGAGTTCGCTTACCCTCTAAATGTTTAATTATTGGCCCTCACTATGAGGTCATGGCTGGAAAATGTTCTCACAAAGCGATATATGAGCTTATTCAAATCGAGCTCAGTCCAAATATGAAAACATAACTAGGAAGAAACCTCATTCAGTGGAGGGAATAGATGTATATCTTCTATTTCAAACTGTTAATTAGATTTGACAAAAATAGTAGTTCATTGGCTCTAATCTATTTAAGAAGCTTTTATCGAGCTCCTTTTAAACAACAGACCATTCATGAAACTTTTAAATGTAGCTAATATTGGTTTTTTTAATATCAGCTTAAAAGGCTTTTAAATACAAAGCGGCTTTCAAATATAAACTTTCAAATTAATAAATATAGACTTCTTAGGCCTTAGACTTTCAAATAAATAAATATAAGTACCAATGTAGCCGGTGTGCGTCTTGGATGATCAGCTACACGAGAAGAAGGCGGAAGCCGCTTGAATAAATAGTGTGCTAATGATCTAAAATATTTATAAGCTTTTATTGAACTTTTTGAATATGCGGAGGCAGTACCGAAAGCTTTTAGACGAACTAATGTGAAGGTTATACGTCGCAGTCGATCACCTTCAGGAATAATCTACTGGCGGGTACGAGACATTGATCCCGATGGGGCCAGTGCGCCAGTGAGCTTTTGTCGAGCTTTTTAGCTTGTCTGAGATGCTGTCTAGGCGCATATGGTTATTTGCTGATTAATATTTTATCTGTAAGTCTGTTATATATTAAACAAGCGCTACGCGTGTTTATTAGCAAAACAAAAATCTTTTAATCTTAAATTTTGCGTTGGGTATTTTTGCGACTGATTCAACTAAACTTGTGTGCCATGTCTCAATGTAAGTGAGTGTGTAGTTTGAGCAAAATGTGGAAAGGCATGGCTGAGTCCTTTGTGGCCTCATTATACGCTTGAGCGACACGGTGTAACATGAATGCCATTCAAACGAGACGACGATAACAACACTAACAATCAACAACACAAATAAGAGCAATAAAGCCAATAACAAAAGTAAGAGCAGCTGCCGCGACAATTTCTGAGATGTGGCAGTTGTGTCTAAGCAATACCAACCACCCATCTGTCCGTCCATTCGCGCGACACCGCAACGGTAAATTGTTAAATGCAAATTCCATAAACGCCAAAATACACTACAGCGCCTCGCTGATGAAGCGTACGTCTTTCCTCAAGTACATCGTTATCGCGTCGCTGCGTGTTGCTTAACAGTCGTCATTGGTTCAATTCGAATGCAAATGGAAATTCGCTGCTTTGCATTTCAGCTTGATTTTGTATGCACATTGTTCCATAGCCGCTTGTTACTTAGCACCCACCATCTGCAACGTGGGTGTACTCAGAGACATATCCTTTTGGCCTAATTTTTTTAAAGTTTTTTTTTTTTAGTCACGAATGCGTTATTTATGTTTCTACATTGAGTTTGCTTTAAAAAGTAAGTTTTATTATTTAAACGAAGTATAGCTTAAATATAAGGTAATAAATTATATTTAGTATGATTTGTCCTTGGCTTGAAAATAGGCTCCAGTTTCGACCAATATCTTTTTCGCTTCACCAAATTTATTTTCAGCGAATATACTTTTGAGGATCGAGAACAGAAAAACGTCGCTTGAGGCCAGAATCAAAGTATAGTGCGGGTATGGTTGCGGTAGCAATAATCATTAAATTAGCGAACGTTATTAAAATTCTGCAGCCTGACGCCTGATAGGGGCAGACTCATCAGCTTTGAAAGTATTCAATGGTAATAAACGACGTGGAGAGTCCTCTGTGTTGTCCGTATTGAACTGAAGACCGTGTTGGTTAGGTTTGACGCATTTGGTGTTTGAATTAATATCAAATTGCGAAATGCTATTATATAATGCTACCTTCCCTGCTTGGGGAAAATAAATAATTTTTTGCCGAGAGTGACCGCTGTTACACCAATTTTTTCTAATACTATCTGAAACAGGCAGCGGGAACCAAGAACCTTTTTGGTGTAACTGCCTTTCACTGGCTACATTACGTCCGCAGCCAGAATATGCTATCACAATTAATTTATAAACATTGGACAATTTTTGCAGAAACATCATTAAAAGTGGTTAATAAATTAATGAATTTATTGTTATTTAGTCACCGCCATGATGTGCAATGAAAAATGATATACGAACAAAGTGGCACTAAGTACATATCG
Organism: Bactrocera minax; assembly: GCA_021498325.1. Lineage (NCBI taxonomy): Eukaryota > Metazoa > Arthropoda > Insecta > Diptera > Tephritidae > Bactrocera > Bactrocera minax. The sequence continues at coordinate 569,030 of JAKEEE010000101.1, forward strand.
AAATACTGTTATAAGGCACATAAATACCGGTATATGTAAACACATGTTCATAAGGTTGGCGCAGAGCAAACGCATTAATAATAACACCCAAAACACCTTGCAAAAACCAAACTTAATAAACATAAATACATTTCATATATATATATACATATACATATGTACATGTACATATGTAATTATACATTTATAAACATATACGTTACATATGTTTATATGATAATATAATAAATCTGTCATTAACAGACCGAAAAAACAAAGGATATGTTGTATCTCCAGCAAAGTGACTGACATTATTATAAATGAACAGTTGTGCGGAACACATGCATATATATCTATCTATATATATATATGTTTGTATGTGCGCAAGAACTTGAATATACTCATGGTTTCCACTTAATGTTAGTTGCATTGCAAAACATGAACTCCCACGGCACAAACACTCGTCAGTTGTACAGCACTGCGATGCAAAAGCCAGCAGCAAGCATGAGCCCATACACACACGCCCACACAAACACTCATTTGACTGGCGGAAAAGTGCTCTCAATCGTTGCTGATTGTAGTTGTGGTACACCTCATAAACAGTTTATGGGCTGTCAAATTTATTGTTAATTTTATTTAAACGACTTACGCACCAATCTCAACACAAAAGCACCCACACACACGTGCACACTTATTTGTGTAAATGCAGTTGGTAAATGTACTTACAGGCGCACCATATATTGTACGCATATATATGTACATATAATATAAATATATAAATATATATAAACATATTTTATTATTTTTATTATTATAATATATATTTATGTATATATATATTTATCGCACAAAACTGTACTATAAGTACCAGAAGCTATCTTGAGGCGGACTACCTCGGTGCCAGTGTATTTGAGAGTAGTTTCGGAATGCACTAGTTCCTAACTTTGTGAGTTTCTAAAATGAATTTGTTTATAGACCCGTTTATTTCATTGATGCTTACTTATGAAATGAGAGTTTCCATAATTTCTTAGAAGATTTTTTGAAAAATATACTCGGAGACTTTCGGGGAATTGGTTGATGAGGAGAGTCTGTTGTTAACAATCAAATGGATCAATGGAAATCGAAGATTGAGGAAATAGGTTCCAACTTTTTGTCTTTATCTCCATCATGTCACTTCAGACAGTAAAATCGGTTACGTAATAGCTAAGGAATTTAAAATTTTCAAATTTCCAAATCATTTCCAAATAACTTGGAAAATATTTCAAATATAAAATGAAGTTATTGTTTTGAAGTTATTCAATATCGCAAATATTAGCACACCCTTTATTTATGTACAAAATGAAACGGAACGTACGGAACGGTACTGGAACGCAGTAAGGTAAAAGAATACAGATATATAGCTATGCATGAGCTAAATATTATATATATGTGTATACTTCTGTATATATTATAAAGTGAAAAATAATCGTGAATTAACTTTAAGTGCTTCATTTAAGGCTTCATCTGTAAAAATTTGTGTAAATTAACAAATTTATCAAGAGACAGATCATTTTATTGAAATCGAATTAACTGATTTTATTTGTTTTGCAGCAAATTACAATTGAATTATCTTTAATTTGAGTGAACTTATCGTAAATGTGCATTTTCACAATGATCAATTTTAGATTTTACCATGTCCACCGAGATAGACACGCACTCTTTTTTGGCTTTTGTAATAAAATAAATTAATTTAATAAACAAACGTTTAACAATTTGCCGCAAATCAAAAATCAAATTAAAAAAAATGGATAAAAAAAAAATATGTTTTATACAACAAGTATCATTAATGTTGTTGTTTATGTTGATATGATTATACATAATTAAATACACTATTACTGCAATTTCGATAGCCGCTTAAATAAATTTCTGAGTGCTGTATTACATTACTCGGACAAATTATTTATAGAGTGAGTGATTTTTTTAGGGCTGTTTGTAAATGAGAAATCATTCTCAATTTTTCCAGCAATCTTTTATGAGTTTAAATTTTTTTGTTTTTACGTATTTGTATTGGCAGTTTTCACATACTTGGATAAAAAATTACTCTTTTCATGGTTCAGTGCAGTGCAGTAAACAAATGCAGATATTAAAACGTACATATACGAGTATATGTAGAATTAGTAGTATGTGTAGCAAATAAATGCAGACATAGCAGAAATGTAGACATTAGGGTTAATAAAGTAAGTTCATTAGATAGGCCGTAAGCCGTTATTCACAAATTTCATTCCAAAGAAATCACAAAAGGTTTTTCAGAAAAACTTTTTTTTAAATTGTGTAAATTTTGAACTTTTCAAATTTGCTTACGTTTTGTACTTCAATTTTTTTTTACTGAATTTCAACTTGTTTCATTATATTTTACTTAATTTTTTCGTTTTTTTGTTGTTTTTCATTCTTTTTTATTTTTTATGTAACTTGATAATTCCTAGTTACTTTTTATATTTCTTTATTATTATTTTTAATTATAAAATATTTGTAAATTTAATTTGTCAAAATATAGACAACCGTAATACAAACACATACTTGTATTAAGCCTAGCCATTCATTATTTATGCAGTCTATATGCAATGTAGTTGCTGAATTATTTGCCTTGCTTTGAATAGCATTTAATTTGGCAAAAGGAGAGCAATCATTGAGGTATTGCTCTATAGACCATAATTACAACTAGAATTGCAATTGATGCCGGCAGTCGGGCATGATGATATTGTTCCTATTAAGAGAACTATACCAAATTGCAACCAATTCACATGGGTCCACATTTTGTGGTTTGTGCTTGAGGCTTGCAAATGGCCCTGCAAGGAGCGTGTTAATGTGTATATGTGCATTTTAAATATTGAGCTTTCTCCACATTAATTGTCATTACAAGTAAATTAGTAGAACTATATTGTCTGGTATAAAAATGTATGAAAGTGTAGGTAGTAGACATTGTTGATTTGTGTACCATTGGTTGGAAAATTATTCACGTGTATTAATGAAATCTGCAGCTCAGTTAATATGCGTGAAAGGAGCTTTGAAAGAGTTGAAGCTATAATTTGGGAACCAATTATAAACAGAATTAGAGTTCTTTGAGATTATTTAGATGAAAGTTCGTATAATCATAATCGAGTACCATAAATGGATTGCATGTTATACTTACTACCAAATACAATTAATACTACCATTGCTTGCTTGTACTCACTCACTCTCAACCTCAGTAAAATTAAATAAATCTTAGTGTTCCACTGAAATAGGAGATACTTTGAAGAGTCGACATCTGAGTGAACTTATGAAAAAATGAATGAATGAAGATCGATTTTTTAACCACCTGCCTTAATTGAGCTAACGCATGCTCATCTCTAGAACCTCAAGTCAATACTTGTTTTATTTGCTTTGAAGATTTCTCTTTCAAAAGTGCAGCACTTTCTATAACGGAGTTAAGCTGAGCGACAGCTGTTTGCTGACATTGTTGAGACTCAAATGAATCCAATGAAACTACTTGCTGATCATCCATGCTATAAAATTAGCGTGTTTCAAAGTGAACCATACACAATGATCAAAGTCTATTCTTTTACGGAACAGTTCGAAAAAAAAACGGTCCTGCATTTATCATAAATCAGGAAGATAATTACCATTGAACTGAAAAAACCGTGGCTATTCTGGTTATGTTAAACTACCATTATCTGAATCTGAGACTAATATATAATCCTTCCAAAATTATTCGAAAATCCAACTACTATGATCTTTGAGACTATGTTTTCAAAGTACCTTCTTCGATGTTAAATAAATTTAAGGCAACCAGTTACTGTGAAAGCCTTTGTTGAGTATATTGAGAGCCGCATTTATTTTGATTTAAAATTTCATTCTTATAATAAATATAAACTAGTTTTTCTGGCCTTAAGTTGACCCTGAGAAAGACTGATCGCAAACCTTAACAATAATTAGACCACCATTAGTACTCACATATAAAGAGAGCAACGAAATTTAACTGTTCTTCAATACAGCAACCACAACAGTTTACTATTTTTACGATTCCACCTGCAGCCACAAGCTCAATGCGTGTTTTTAGTAGAAAAGTTGTTGGTAATTTCACCATAAGAAAAAAGAAAACAGTATTCATCCCTCTAAACTCAAAATTAAACTCAAAAACATACTTACGTATTATATATATATGTGTATATTCACAATAGTTGTTGCAGTAATAATTGTTGTTTACGAACGCACACACCTAAATGTAGCGGCTAATGGTTTCTAACGATGCGGTTAGGGTTGCGGTGCACCAAAACTTTCCCTTTTTAATTTTAACGAACATTTCATTTGATGATGAAGGACTTTGCAACTTTTCAATTGTTATTCATTGAAAATATAATAGAAATCCCGGCGAAGTAGAAAAAATATCACAAACAACAACAACAAGAACTTAACAAATAAGCAATCATTTTAACGCAACATTTTTCAACGCAAAACTTTTAATTTTCGTTCATTTAGTAGTTTTACTTCTTGTTCTTGTCGTTGCTGCTGCGATAAGTTTTATTGTTGTTACTAACTGTAGATGTTTTGCCCATGCTTTCGGAAGGAGTTTTGTTTTTTGGGGTACGCGCTTGTTTGCTGTTGCGCGGCATTAGCTTTTACTCGTTGTTGTTGTTGTTGTTTTTCGTTGCTTCTTTTAACCCGCATACGAACAGACCATGCACAACACTCATACATACGTACTTCAAATACACATACATACACAAATACACACACACGATACTAATTTGTAAATATTTGCACGATTTGTATGCAGCTTTCCTTCTACACTATACGATTCGTGCTATACGCACATAATCACTCCTCTATTCATATATCGTTGTTATTGTTATTGATACCACCATTTACTATAACACTTTTAATTGATTTTTAAAGTTTTTCACCGACTTCAGCAGATTGTACCCGAAAGCTTGCTTCAAATAAATAATTTTGTAACTAATTGTAATGGTGCAACAACAACAAAAATAACAAACGAAATCTCTACAACAAAGTCAACTACAAAACTCAACGAAACGAAACAATGACTCCTTAGTGGTTGCCTCAACCCTCTCATATCTCCCTAGTTCCGGTTCTATGTACCGCTGCCGGGCTCTGTGCCCCTCGGGTCGCTATTGGCGTGGTTCTCATTCGTTCTAGGTATTTAATAAATGACCTTTAAATAAGGAAAATGTTAAAAGTTTGCCACATTGCTGTTTGTATTGACAGTGAAAATACCAAAAATGTATTTTTTGAACAATGAAATTTCGTACGCAGCCGAAAGGAGCAAAGTTGCTGAGAGCTCCTAAGCGCTAAGCAAACTTTTTGTATATGTTGAGGGGTAAGGTGGAAATTTAGGAATTCGCTAATAAAAGTTGGCTTCATAAAAATGATTCTCCAGAGAGCTGATATAAATATATATATATATGTAATGTATGAAGTATGATTTTGTGAAAAGAAACCCTTTTGGAGTAGAAATACGGGTTTAGTTCTGATCATTGGTTGTTGGCTGACTGAGAGCGGAAATTGATTGCATGCTGTCTAAGTCCTTAAGTGGAACTTTGCTTTTCTATTAAGCTGATAAATTTGTTGTTAGTGAATGTTTCAATTCCATTCCATTCCAATTCCAATGAGTCATGCCCAATTGCCCCGAAAACAGCAACCACGGCTATTGGCTGACCGCCTATAGTAGGTGTACGAGGTAGCAAGACAATACATACAAAGCAAATGCCAGACTGAGTCATATCCTGCATGAAGTATTGGCCATGAGAAAGCTATCGGAGTGAACACTTAATAGCACGGACAACGAACAGGGATCAACTTCTAAAGATTTGGCACCGTGTGATTTCTTTTTATTCCCAAACTTGAAGAAGTCTTTTTGCGGGCAGAAATTCGAATCGAATATTGAGGTTATAGTCACCAAAGAGACCTCTATGGCAAAAGATAAAAAAAAAATCGTATTTTACAGACGGGTTAAAGAAGTTGGAATATGTTGGAGAAGTGGGAGATTAAGTTTACAATAGTCTTCTCCAGTTATTTAATGTCTCAAATATAACACTATCAGATGCCGTTGTTGGATTATTTTCACTGCCACTTATCTTAATATGCACCACCGTTGCTATGTTTCACTTTTGATGTCTTCGCTGCAAAGCAAAAGTCAGCGGAGTCAACGCGTTTACGCAGCCAACCAACCGAAGCAACATTAACTGACCAGCGGCGACTGACAATCGGGCTTTTCGACTTAATGAATATATATGACTCAAAATACTCTGGGGTAAAATTACTCTACAATTAATTGTAATGGCAAATGGCGAGTGTTTATCAGCCACAGTAATTAAGCCTGTGCACATCAAGTACTCGTACGAGTAATTAGCAGTTAATTACAATCGACAATCATTTCCAAACATTTACATACGAGTCCTCGTACATACCTATGCCAACTTTATTGTCACACGGACGGGGGTTTGTAGCTATTTTGCGTTATAAATATAAATCAGTGAAATTTTTGGCGCCCCTTGCTTTAAGTTGTTAAACTGTGGGGATGAGTTTACCTTTTCATATGCGTACGAGCATGAGTTTTGTACTGGGCAAGTCCAATTTCAAGTGCGTAATTTTTAGAAGTATTAAATTATATGGAACTTATTTACGGTTGTCTGAAATTTTTATTTTCCAATACAAAAGCTCCAATTGCAACACCAAAAATCAAAACTATTGATTTTCGAAATATTGCAATATTATCACTCCATTAATCTTCAGTTCATTTTTCGTTAAACTTTGAAAAAGAAAATCTTTAATTTTTTGAAAACTTTTTGAAAAGAACAATTTTGAAATTTAAAAAAAAAATTTTTTTAAATATGTATATTTTTTTAACTTTTAAGTTTCAAAATTTTTTGTTTTTAGTACGTCTCTTAAAAGAAAAATTATTCCAATGTGAAAGTTAGTAAAACAGTTATTTATCACTCAAAATGTGCAATACCTTGAGGGCACATCCATTTAGGCGCCCTGTGTACAAAATTTTGGCTTACGGTTTTATCGTTCAATCGGATAAAATAAATGTACATATATAAATATGTCAGCAGGAGCCAAAGAGTTAAGTGCATGAAGTCCAAGTTTTCATTACGCGGCAGCGAATCAATGCCTCTCAGGTGTGTTGAACGCAATTTGACTTAACGCACTTAAATTGTGTGTATATCCAGCGGTCCGATAACTTTACTACTTACTGTGCAACGCTTCAACAGTGGTTCGTTTTCGGTTTACTTGAAATAAAATTTTACTATTACACACACACTGCTACTATGTATTTTGCATGTGTATTGAATGCATAACCCTTTTGACTTCACCTTCCAGCTTTTCAGCGTAACTATATGAAAAGACGAGGTGTGCTAAAGAAATAAGGAGAATGTTCTTCTATATACTATACTATATTAGTATGTATGTGTATGAGAATGTTCTTCGACTGTGTTCTTCGACTTTAATGACAATGACTTTTTGCCTCAAGGTCAAGCGGTCAGTAAGTAGTACTACCCAGAAGTTTAACGTCGTTTGCATGCAGCAATCCAAAAAAAAGATGCCCGGATTTTTGGAAAAACAATTCATGGCTTTTGCCCACTTTTGCTTAAATATTTCGTGAATTATTTGGCCAAAAACACTGCTGTAACGATGCCCCAGCCCCCATATTCTCCAGACTTGGCTTTCTGTGCCTTCTTCCTATTTCCAAAAAGAAAGAGAACCTTAAAGGGTCGTCATACTACAAGTATAGATGACATTAAAAGCGTATCGCTGAAAGAGCTTAAAGGCTATCCCAGAGGTCGAGTTTGTGAAGTGTTTCGACGATTGGTAGAAGCGCTGGCATAAGTGCATAATATCGAATGGAGACTAGTTTGAAGGCGAATAAAGAACATTAATGTAGACGAATTTTTTGAATACACCTCGTATGTACGCATATTCATGCACATTCGCATAAATATTTATTTATACTACTCGTAAATACTTATGAGAGCGTGGACGTTGCCACTCAGACTCACTTGCGATAATTGCGTTTTATCCTTTCGTTGCTACTTTTCTGACCTTTTTTTTTTACTAAGTGGCAAAAAGCGTAATTAAATTGCACATTCCAGTTGAATGTTTTTACGAAGTACATATGTATAAATATTTGTTATATGTAAAACGCAGACAAGAGGAAAATAGTGTGCTTTCAGCAGCTAAGTTTGTGGCAATTTGGTGTTAATAGCGGTTTTTAAGCAAAATATACTTGAAATGTGGCAAATTTGCGAGATTACTTATTTGGCGATAAAAAGAAAGTAAACGGTACATGCCAAGATAGCTAGTATTTTTTGCCATCAAATAAGTTCGCTCATTAACTGTAAAAGTTAATTAAACTCTTCAATCTCTCTTTTGTCATTTATAGACTATCACTACAACGGATATTTGAGTAAAATGTGAAGTTTGATGCTTGAGGTTAAAATTTAAGCAGCTAGCTACTATACATACACTTATATAACGCCCTTCCTTAACACTACGCAAAATGCGTTAATAGTAAAATAATTACAGTTGGAGAGTAGAGTTATTGATGTATTATAATTACCATATTATGCAATATTTTGTTTCATAAAGTCAACTCTGATATCCGAAACTAAGACTGATGTCGAAATAAACCATAGTCAAAATGTTGCCATATAAATTTCTACTGTGAAAAAATAGGCCGGTATAATTCAAGATCTGATTTCACCCTCCTATCACAAAAATTGTTTCGTAATTTCATAATAGTCCAGAATTTTTTTGGTGAGCGTTTACACTGATTTTTCATGCGAATAGATCATCATTCATTATAATTTGAGGAAGACGCCCGATATAGGTATGCAATAGTCTTTTGTTGAAAGTTACTGTATACCTACTAGGTATCCAGTATCTCTAGGTCAATACAATGTGGTTTAATTAAAAAATTGAATGGTACCGTAACACGTTTGGGAAGGGCTGCAAGATAGTAGAAAACCCACCGCAAGTGCGTCGTCCGTTCAACACTCACGAGAACATTTAAATGAGATGATATATATTTTGACATGAACAGATAGAAACCAGATGCTTCTTTTATGGAGCAACTTAAAATACTGGCTAGAGACTTGTAAAAAAAACACAAATTTTTTAACCAAAATAGTAGAGACCCCAAATAAAGATGCCTGATAACACATCCAAGGAAAGGTAACAGCTAAGCGGTCAGATTTGGAACCCAAAAGTGCATTATCGGAAACTTCACTGTTTGTTTTGTTGTTTTTGTTTTTTTTGTCTTGAAGGCGAATATAAAGTTTTGTGGGTTACGTTGTGTTATAAAGGGAAATCGGATATTATATATATACCCACCTTTATATACCGACCCATAAGTGTATGAAATTGTACCTGCGAGTCAAGGCAGTCATATATTGAGACCATATTATAGGAAGCCTCGGCGACGCCCGCATTAATATGCGCTCAAACGAGTATAATTCGTATATGTGTGTAAACGATAAAGGATTTCATATTATCTTAATGTATTTATGATAATAGAGTTGGCTGGCAGGGAGAGTGGGTACATGTGGTCAGTTAATTGTTAATTGTCAGTTATTTGCGATGTTGTTCGCTGCAATCTTATTGCAATGCGGCCGATAAAAATCATATTAAGAGATGCCTGCAAGTGAACGTATTAATATGCATTTTAATGTTATTTACGTGTATTGCTTTTGCTTTATTTAAATGCACGGGAGATGTAAATGGTTAGTAGATTTGTATATATATACATATATATAAATATAAAACTAAGAAATTTAAAAGCTTCGGACATGACTTGGGTTGAATGGTGGCAAGTACTCAAGAATATCAAGTGATATATACTTTTTTGGCTATCAAATTCATCGATTACACCACACTTGTGTCCTTTTTGCAACATTTCAAAAATTTTGTATTATAAAGTGGCCCGAAAATCAATTATCACCAATGTTATATAATTATATTTTTGCCGCATATGTGTTACTACCTCTTTGAGAATAAAATGTTCAATTGAATTATTTTGTGTAACATCAAATTGAGTCCCAGGCACGCGCATAATATACTATGCAGATAAACTCCATTACTTCCCAACTGTTAGTCATAAATTTCGCTCCATTAGCGTTTTAATTAAATTTGGAAATAAATTGAAATTCAAGAGTAAGCCTGCAATGCACAAACAAAAGTGTCGAAGAGGAAAACAAAAGTTTTCATAATTCTCTGCATTATATAAATTTTCCATAAGTACATCAGTATGGGAGACAAATGATCGTGTATACACACATATTTGTGTCTATGTGTGTTTGTGTCTGTGCGCCAGTGTAAGCATCATCATAATAATAAACCATATTTGCAGTGAGTGTATTTTATGGAAAATGCTAAATAACTTTGGTCTATCCATTAAATACACTTGGTTCCTAACAAAAATGCACACACAACCTGTCGCACACAGCGCATACTGACACACACACATATATATATACAGCTAGCCATGCCATTCCTGTAGTGTATTAACTTTAATGTGTTAACTAAAAACTCGCAAAGTAATAGCTCTCGAACACGCATGGCATACTCACATGGCAAGAGTGTACAATAACTTGTGTTTGCATTTGTGCCTAAGTTTATACGTAAACAGATTTGTATATGTGTATGCACAGCAAGCTATAAAGCTTATCCCCTAAATTTGCCATTAGCTTTCATTGCAGTTGCGGCTACTAGCGTATCATTTCGAAAAAATCTGTCATTGTTGTTGCTTATATGTATGTGTATGTGTGTATGTATACCTCACCACTCTCTACTATAATCTATCCTATCTATCCTAAATGGGTGCCAATTTTTGAAGTGTTTGCCAACCTTCTAACCGTCACTATACTTCATTTCACTTCACAACATCCTCTCGTACGGCTTTTTTTCATAGTCGCTTAGTGGACGTAAATATGCCGTTAAACTGACCGGAAATGAGTTTAAAACGTTCAGTATTCACCACAACCACAGCGAACTTGGTGTAGTTTATAAATGCGAAAGTTGTGCTATAAAGGATGGATCAGCGTGAGCACCACAAGCGGTATAAAGAAGTATAAAGAAAAAATAAAAAAGATAGAACATAAAATCTAAAAAAAGATGTTGCTGGAATAACAGTTATTGAATATTAAATAGCTGCAAATATTACCAAAGGTTAGTTTGCACAATATTTTACTAGGTAGAAAGTAGGAGAGTCTTGAATGATGGACGAAATGGTTACGTAATCAATGGTCAAAGAGGAGGTTTAGGGCGTGATGAGTTCCAAATTTTGACGCATATAACTTTATAATTGACCTCTGTGCTAATTTCAATTTTGTTATCTTTAAAATACTGGCGCTCAAGTGGAAAAATAGACAGACAGAAAGTGTTTCATATTTGATTGCTTGTGCAATCACTATGTGCAATAACTAATTCTGGTAAACATCGTATAATACTAAAATATTTAACTGTCCTCAATTTAGTAAAATTTGAAGAGTGGCGAATCAGACAAACAACTGTTAAAAATCACGTGAAATGGTATAATTATGTATATATAGAAAAACAGGAGGTAAACCAGTGCGTTAGGAATTAAAGACTAAGAAGTAGTCAAATTTGCAATATGCTTTCTCATTAAGCAAATCGTTTCCTTCTGTCATTGAGCACACCACACAGGGTTGTTGAGATACTCTTACGTCAATTTATTTCTAATTATACGCTTTATTGTGTTGCAAATTGACAACACTTAAGCAGTCTATTACAGACTTTTTTTAATTAATTTAATTTTGGAAAAAGATTACGATATTATAGAAGGGTGATTAAACCACCTGTATATATCGCAATAAGAAAACTACGTCTTAAGGCAGTCTTTATGGTTTAAAGTATTACTCTATTATAAGAATCTACTCTAAGGTTGGTCTTAATTTGGAACAATATATATATATTCAAATAAATTTTGAGGAAAGTTGGAATAAAGTAAAGGTCTACTTAGATTTACTTTAGTAGACAATCAAGTATTGTGTCTTACACAATATTTCAATAATTAATAAATAAAAATTAATAATTAATAAATGTTACCAATTTAATTTAAACATCTAAGAAATATTTGGTTGCAGCTACAGCACGCAAACTGGTATATAATCGGTGCTGCGAATAATTTTATTGTACATCTAGTGTATGCCCATAACTGTCGTCCTCGATTCCATTATGTCATATAAAATTTCAAGACCACAGTTTACCAGTGTCGCCTGATTTGAAATAAATATTTATCATGCTCTTAGAAGATAATCCACAGCGGTTGTTTGAAAAACTTCTGAACTGTGTGGAAGATTTCTGTAAAAAATTGAGGAATAAATCAATAGAGTGATCTAGAGTCATCAGAGATATTATGAGTACCACGAGAGATCGTTTAAAATATACTCCATTTTGCTGAAAGAATGAATATAAAGATGATTATTAATAAAATAACTTTTGTTGTTCTTCAGTCTGATTGATTAACTACAGATTATAATGAACAATACTTTGTCTTGAAAACAAAACTTGAAAACTCGTAACAGCTGTAGACTTCTTCGACTAAACAAGCTTCGATGAACAAGATTTTCTTGACAAAAACCGGACTGATGAGATTTCGTTGAAATGATTTCCTGTTTACTTAAGGTCACCAATTGGATTCAGAAGTGATTTATCGCAAAAAGAATTTTAATTGGAAGTGAAGTCAGCAGACATAAGAGAACTTTTTTACGAGCATTCTCATCGCACTTATACACGAACTGTGTCCTCCTGGAGATGTGAATGCTTTACTATCAAATTTCTTGTTTCGATAGAGAAAATGTTTGCTGTAATTTTGTCTAAAACTTTTCTTCAAAAATGCTACTAATGTTTTTCGTTAGCTAAATAAAATCAAATCATCTATTAACTGAGCAATCCTGATCTAAGGAGATTCTATTTTTTGAAGAACAGTTGACCAATAAATATAGAAAATGCTAACATAGTGTCTTTAACTAAGATTTGTTGAAAATCACGATTAATTTTCTTTAAACAACATTTTATTTTTAAAATCCTATCCTCTTACCGAACCGTCCTCGTATAAGCTAATAGCATACTGTTTCCCAGAGACCTATCGAGTTGTTGGCAGGCGCTGAAAATGCTTTTCATTTATTCGACTGCTACGCACACATAGCGCCGCTGGTGCAGCACCTCGCCGAGTCTATTTTATTAGTGTTTTATTTTTATGCTACAACAACATTGAATACCACTCGTAATTGAAAATATGAGTGCACTCGTACATGCAATTAAATTCTTACTGCCTGATGGACGACAGACAGCACATGCCGGCATGAACATCATTCGTTCTGCTATACTTAAATGTCGCACGTTTCGCAATGGCGCATGAGCTTACATTCATTAAGATAAAAAGTAATGTATGTGTGTATGTGTGCGTGTATTTGTGTATAAGTGAGTGGTGATATGTACCCAAACACTAGATATATGGACAAATATTCCAAACAACGGACTTTGCGTCAAAGTACTCGTATGTACCATGTGCTGCATGTGTTGCATGACGAGTAATTCTTTGACGTTGCTATGTCGCTACGGTGATCAACTGCGGCCACCCAGAATTCAGCCATTGGAAGTAGTGTAATTATTCATATGAATTGGGTGCTGTGGCTCGTGCTGTGCACAGTTGTGTGGCTGAGCGGTGACAGGACGCCACGAGTGTGTGAGCTTTCATTGACTGGCTGCTGTACATCGATCGGCGAATTTAACTTTAAGGGTCATCGAGTGCTGTTACTCGTTATAAGTGGAAGCTGCCTCAGAGTGGTGTATGTGTGTATGTGTAAACGTAAAGGACTCCAGTTTGCGTGTGTGTGTTGGTATTGTTTATAAGGAGAGACAATTACTTACCCACGCACATGTGTATATATGTAAATGCGTAATTTTGGGCATAATTTTATGTTCCACAGTAATAACTGTGCTTACTTGTCCTGGTGGTTATAATGCTTATAAGCATGTAAATAAGCGTGTGTTTATGAGCTGCAATCGCACTAGTTGTTCGTCGTAAAGTTGTTTGGGCTTGCAATACGAAATCATAAAATATTCTCTTTACTTTTTCGCTGTTTTACCATGTTTCCGTGATGTGCACATTACGGCTTGCCTATTATTGTACCCCGGGTTGTGTTAAGGATTTTTGAAACTTATGTACATATAACGGGTATTACGAGTATTTACGAGTTTTTACGTTAATACACAGATTGGTTGTAGTATGCGAGAATTTTAAAAATATTTTCGGATTTTACATCGTTGAAGATTTTCACCGAAGACCAACTGGCTGGGACCAGGCGATGACACAATAAGTACAATAAAACCCATAAATTTAATTAAATTTAACATTTGATAAAAACTTAAATAAGGCATCACCTTTTAGTGATAAAATTTGCATATAAGATAAGAATGTTGAGGAAGATTCGACGTTGCATTTCTCAAATATTTTTAATAATAGAAATTCCTCGAAACTTAATTTTCCGCAAAATTTTATTTGAAAAACCATTCTGAAGACTCTTTTGCACTTTTAAAATCCTTGCATATATTTTTATGGGTCTCTTTGTCTATATCCTTCTTCCTTATTAGATTTGGAGCAGTTTGCTCTTATTCATTTCAATTGTTGGTTCGTATTAACGGCGAACCAAATTGTTTAAGGCTTACACTTTTTATACTTCAGAAAATGTTCAACCGAATTTATAACAACATTGTGTTTGCCGCAGCGATCTTAAACGGTTAGGCCAGTCTAGAATTTTCCAAACGAAGAAACTTTTTTTGACTTAAAAACATCTTAGGGTCTTAAACACTTTTTTTTACAAATTTTTTCACTAGACTTTCCTAACCGCTTAAGCCGTCATCCGTGAAAAATTCTTTGAAATCAAACTTCTTGCTTGTTAGCATAACTTTTGATGATAATGTAAAGACAAACTGAATGTGCTGAATAAAACTCATGTACTATTTTTGTACTATTTTAACTTTATAAATTTAACAGTTGTTTTTGGTAGCTTAATGGAAGCAAAATAGTTTGAGATAGCATACTACTCTTTCTACAGTTTAAGGCATTCATCACTCGATTGCATTGCATAAATATTCTCGAGCCTCTGACACGATGTTAAGATTTTTTGCATTTTTGTGTGCTTCGAGCAATGTAACTGTGAAAATATTGTAATGGAATGGCTGTGCGCTCACAAATAAGTATATTTGTATATCTGTGTGTTACACAATGTTTGTATGTGAATGTACAATATCTCATGGGAATTACATATGCATACTATAAACCTATATATTTACATAGCGAAATACATACGAGTAAGTGCATTTGCTTTTAATTGCTATCTCTGCCACCTGTGTAGTCCTGGTCTGTGTGGCTGCCTGTGTACGGCTGTGTTATACAGATGTGCGTGTATGTGTGTGTATCAGCTGCAATTTTTGATGTTAAAATACGAATTTTGCAGAATTTTGCAATTCAGTGCACAAATTTCAAAGTATAAAGGAACCAGCTGACAGGCATGGTCATTTAAAGTCACACCGGCATGTGGTGGCATAACCAACAGGGACACACTCATACAGTTATGTTCATTTTACTTTCCACTTTGAATTCACAAAAATTCTTACTCTAATCACTGGTGCGGTGGATTTAATGTTCACAGCACAAATGGTGTAGGTGTAAAAAAGCATGATGTAGACATCTAAAATAGAGCAATCTGTTGTATTACAATTAATTCTCTAGGCTTTTGTCTGAAATATTCTTTAGTCGAGAAGAAAATTAAGTAGTTACGCGTCAAGATAACTTTCCCACCAATTAATGCGATGATGAGTGTTTAAGATACTGGGCCAAAGATTTTCTTAATTGGCTTCGAGAAGTATTAGAAATGTGTTAAGAAATGTATTAATGAATTCAATATTGTGTGACTGGAATCGACTGCCCTTGGTAGAAAATTGTCAAAGATGTCTGGATGAAAACGCTATATCAAGGTCGGAATACCTCAGATGTCATACCGTGGATGAACCGGGCGAACCGGGTGGAATCCATATTAGCTGCCTCAACAACATATTTTTCTAGTTCCAAAATCGGGATTCCCGCGACGGAGATCATACAACCTAACTAAATTGGAAAACGCTCAAAGTTGGAATTTGGTCATTGAAGCTTTCAAGCTGAAACAATCAAGGCGGGTAAAGCCAACTTGCCTCATGTCATCAACTCTGGATGCTCTCATTGTGACTGCGAGCTATGGTCCTAACCTGGCTTCATCCGCTATCACGCATAATCTTGATGAAGTGCTTTCCTTTATTTTGACTGCTATTTCTTTCATCGCTAAAATTGCTCAACTCTTTTATGAAGAAGAAAACTTTGAAAATGGTTTTTTAAATGTAAGATTTAGAGTTTCTAAATCTTACCTTACGCCTTCTTTGTTCACCTTTGCTCCTATGATCTAGGGATTTTCCATCTCATTTCATGATTTTTGTTGCTGTAATTTAACTCTTAAAATTCAGTACAATTTTCAGACATTTTCGTCCTTATGTTGGAGTGGATACTATCCAATATTCGAAAGTGGCATCCAAAGCTACACTTGGTAGCCTCAGCTGTTAATAGTTCTTTGAGCATCCGTTTATAACTTAATCCCATAGTATACGACCGCAAGCGTTTTGAACATAAAATTTTTCATTTTACATAGTGTGTGGGCCTTTCAAAAGTTACCTTACATTTGCTTAGATAAGAAACGATTTTCGGTGTTTTCAGCTTCGCTGTTGTGAATTGTGTTTCCGTCGAGATATTTATCGGGACTGTTGATGTTGGTTTCTCCCTTCCAGTTATTCTTTGTTACTCTTGCTGCCGCTACAAATCTTTGCACTTCCAGATATTTTCGCTTATATTTTTACACGTTTCTTTCGTGTTACTGGTAATGACGTCGGCAGTTGTATCCTTGACATAGTCCACTAAGGGTTATCTGGGATTGCACATATACTATATGGGCTGGGAAATCTTTGAGCTCCAAATAAATAATTTTTAAGGACAGAGAGTCTTAGAGCACTAACCTTTACCAGAGTAAGCATATAATTGAAATTATTTACAAACTTCACGTCTCTAAAAACCGCAAACTAATGCATTAGCATAGAATAATTGTAGTAACAACACTAACAATAACAATATTCGATAATAACATTTTTAATAACCACAAACAAAAAGCATTGTTGCCTCTGACACTTGCAGCTGCCATCACCGCTAAACAACAACAACTGCAAGTTTAAATAATCAATGCTGTTTTAGAATTCCGCTTCGCGTTCTAGTGTTAACCACACCTGCAATTTTGTTATTTTACTCTTACGTTAGTGTTACTGACACCGTGTCCAATTTCTATATCATTGAATTAATGACAGTTCAACCAAAAATTGGTGGTGAGCAGCAGGTCGTTGCAAGTCTGCTGATTAACATAAAGGGGAAGCTGGCGGTGATGGCTTTAATTTTTGATGTGACAAACTTGCAAGTGTGTGTACGTATGTGTGCCTGTATGCATCCACATAAACATACACAAGCGCGAGGTTTCGACAACAGCAGCAGTTATGGTGTTGAAAGCAACTATGTTGAGAGTATCTGTCGTGCTACATGGTGACTTGCACATGTACAGTTATGAAAGTGTATGCCTCAACATTATTCGTCCACGTCAAAAACATACAATTGCTTTTGTTATTGGTGTTGTCGAAATAAATATGTGAGTACCAACGTTAAACAAAATATGTAAGTTAAAATTGTGGGATTTTATGGTCTTTTAATAATATTTCGACATATTAAATGTGTTTAAATATTTTCGTTGGTCTAAGCATCTCTGGAATTAAACAATTTAAATGTACAAAGATGTATTTTGTATAATTTTATTTCCAGTTTAAGCCAGTCAATAAATTTAGAAAAAACGAAACTCTCATTATTCAATGGCAGAATGCTCAAAACAATATATTCCTTGTCCAATCCGCTGCAGTGTGAAAGTCAGCTTCGGCATGTAAAACTTTAAATGCGTTTTTTCTCGAGATTGTATATTTTACATCAGGGGACGACGGTACTCGACGACTGTAGCACATATTCACTTGAAATTTTAACTGCAGCTTAACAATCAGATTATGTAGTAAACGAGGTAGGACTTTGTTGTTTTTTTTTGTTTTTATAAACAATTTACCGATAATTTTTTCGTTAAAAAATTCAGTTTTTATTTTTACAAGTAAGCTATTTGACGAAAATTTTATGTAAAGTTAAAAACATACGTACTTTATTAAGAAGTCTTATGTAGTTTAAGACGCCATTTTTTTATCTTTTTTTATTTCAGATAGCACGAGTTCCTAGAGTCACCGTCGCCCTAGAGGCCCTCCAGAAAGAGCTGATTCAGAAGATCGACTCAACAGCCGTCATTTCTGATCGTAATGTCGATATGCACTTTTCATGCACTCAAATGTCTATAATTGATCTATATCCATAAAGTGTTTTTCCGGAGAGTTCTTCTTCATTATTTATGTATACTCTCCTCTTCTTCTCCATATATAAGTCTTATAGGGAATCTTTTCTTGAACATTCTACATTGGAACTCTTCATCGCTAAATTTTTGTTAACAGGCTTATTCACAGGTGAAAAACTTAACTTCTCAATTGCCAACACGATACTGAACAGCTCTTGTTGATTAAACAGTGGGTTTCAAAGCTTGTATTGACCCCGGTGTTGGAGCTCGTTCTATATGCATGAAAGAAAGTTCGTAACTAGCTTTGGATGCAATCGTATTTAGAAGAAACTTCCGGTCAAGTGAGCTCATAAGAAATTTCCACATAAGTATAGAGATCAGCTTTGGCTGGAGGGAAGAAAGAGCGGTAGCGGTTATCAGCAGTACCAATAAATCAAGCCAAGGCCAAAGCCAAATCAAACCAAGGAATCAAGCACAATTTTTAAAGATATAACTGCTTTAGACTATTCTCTCTCTATAGACTCCATAGATAACATAAAAAAGTAAGGCGTATGCTTCTTCTACCTTGTTAGCGTAGTCAATAGTAAATACCTCTTATTATCCGATAAAGAGTCAATCGATTAAAATATACATTTCCTTTCCTCTCAAAGAGAAATGAAGCCCAGGTCCATTTCAATAGCAGATACTAATTATTCGAAGGAAAATAGTAACTAAGGAATGAAATCGAAACTCGAAAATCAAAAATCGAAACGATTAAATTGTCGAGATAGTCTATAGATAAATACTTCTATATTTTGTTTCCACTAATCAAATATTTGTCGAAAACAGATATGCGAAGTCTTCCTTTGCGAAAACCTCTTCTTTTTATGCAGAAATCATCAACACTGGTCGATGACGCACAACGCATGTGCAGTGATTCACATTGTAAATCGCTATAAAATCTGGAAATTACTTAATTAGTATAAACAGATTCTGGAAATAAATGAGTAAATAAACAATAGAGTAATTAGCGTAACAGAGTGTGGCTCAGCGTGTAAAACAAATGGTCGAGTAGAAAATTCATACAAACTAAACGATAACACGAGAGCGAGCAAACTTCAGTTGTCTATACACTTTGCTTCACTTGCGAACCGTGACCCTCCACCCTCCATCACTACTCCTACTCTTCATCAAGCGAGGACTGGAGTTATCGCCTGTCTTCCGAGTAACCACAAAAAATATTGCTTAAAATTTGTGAACTTTAATTATTTTTCGGTGAAACTTTCTCCGTTCGCGGGTGTATGTGCGCGCTTGTGTGCGTATGTTTCTAATCGCTATTTTATGCAACCACAAAAAGCGGTCATGCTACTGCCGTTGAATTTATATGCCGCCCAGTAGGCAGTGAAACATTCGCGCGATTTGACGTTTATGTAAGTGTGTGTATTAGCTTGAGTATATGCTTATGTATGTGTGTGTGTGTGTGTGTGTTGACGTTTCGGACGAACTAGCGCAAACAATGGGAATGACCAATGAAATTCTTAAATCTCGTTAAAACTTTTCATTCTAATTATAAAACGGAAATTTGCCTAATCGCCACTGGGGTGGAAAGGCGTGTGCTCACGGCTATTAGATAATCACCGAAAAGAGCGAGAAACGCGAAAATACGACTGTGAAAATAATACCAACAAATTATTTCAAGCAGAACTGTTTTTTTGGCTTTGTCGCTCTGTGTGCATTTGTGTGCTTTCGTGTTCTGTTTTGCGCTCCTTTGCTTTAATTCCAGGGATAATTGTTGACCCAGAATGCAAATACAAGAGTGAAAACGAAACCGTCCTTTCTGCCCACTTCTTCTCTTATTTCGTGCTCATTTAGTTGCCTTCATTGTGCCTTGTATACTTCTTTGCAATTGTTTCTTAAGCTTTTTGGAAAATTATTACTTTTCTACAATGTTTGTATTTCATTTGAGACTTTATTCTTTTCTTTTGTTTTTTGTTCAGTGTAATTTGAGTTGGGTGCCGCATTACTTGTCGCATAATTTCACATTGCAACGTATGATGGAATTTCCTTTTCTCGCTTGAGTGATTTTGTAATTAGATAGCGGTTTGTGTTGAAATCTGTGCGTCAAACTGTCACCGCTTCCGGATGCGTTGCATATGGCCAAGGTCAGCGCAATGTGGCGCGAATTTGACGCGTGTTGTTCACGCATTAGCAAATAACTGTACAACATTAACGCATACATAGCGGTACATATGAATGTAAGCATAAATTGTATCGTGATAGGACTGCTGAGCATTTCTGCTTGTTTATGGCGTGCAATTAAATTTTGATACTGTTTATGCCTTTCAAAGTCAATTTCCATTTCGATATTTATTGCTGAGAGGTTACTCACCTTTTCTTTTATAACCGATGTAGAGTTTCAGCTTCGTAACAGTAATAACTCTGCATAAATGCGCTCCTATGATTATTTTCACATACTTTAATCCTGAGATTTGTTGGAGAGATCTGTAGTAAATTTGTCAATTGTTTGAGAATGTTGTCCCATTCTCTCTTAAGAGTAATAAATCTTAGAAGACTTGAGTAAAATTTGATCACTTGTAGTGAATTTGATCACACGTAGTATATTGGTGTCCTGCGGTAGTGCTTGTTGACTGTAGCGGGTTAATATACAGCACGGCACATAACTGTATAGTCCACTCTCTATATATCTCAAGGGTAGAATGAGTCTTAGGTTCCCTCTATCCTTTGCATAAATTAGACATAATCGAGGTTGCTTCGGTAGAATATTTTTTTTTTGTGGAGACAAAATTCTGATCGATGCGTTTTAAATTATGTTCTGAATATGAAATTAGGTTACGCTTTGAATTGTTTTGGCTGCACTTAGAGTCTCCAAATCAAAGTCTCCATCATCCAATTTTTTCTTTTGTGGCCCAACATTCTCGAAACACCTACCGTTAAAGAAGAGCTTTAAATTTAGAGTTTAGATAACCACAACAATAGCAATAACAAATAGATTATATGATGTTTTGGGTTGGAAAATTTGGACATCGATATTGCAAATTGTCTCACTGGTATTCCCATAAATAACGTTTATGGATATTCTTCAGTGCTATCAGCTTTATATCCAAAAGCTCAAAAGCAATCTCGAATGATGGATTCCAGATAATTTCCATATACCCTAAATCATTCAGTTAAGCCATTTTTATTTCGCTGCGGAAGAACAAACTTTCAATAATTCATCCACTTCTACTTTTATAAGACTGAAGAATGAAGTTGAGATTAGTCCATCCAATTTTGAACTAATATAATAATAAATACTTCAAAATCTAAGTCTACTTCATGTTGATATTTATAGTGATGAATCTACATGGAAGGTTTAATGGGCGTCAGCGCTTTCAGATTCTGTTCGATAGGATATTGAGCAGTGAGAGTATTAATTTGAAACCTTCTGAGGAAGATGAAAACTTTTGTGCAATATATATGTGGCCGCTTCTTTAAAATGCTCATATGAAAGCTTTTTAAAGTTACACAAATATTAAGTTAATTAATATTAATAAACTTAAAGTTGTGCATATTCTTAACATGCTGGCTTCGGGAAACTTCGAAATTTATTGAAAAATAATGAGAACATTAAAATATTTAGAAATTCGTTCAGTGTTGCAATGGATTGTGAGTCCACATAACCCCGAAAATTTCAAAAGGAGGAATCTTGGATCACATAAGCCGTCAAGAAGAAAAAAAGGAAATTAATCTAGTTTAATTCATTAACAGTTCAATTGAGTTTATCGAAGTTACTCCCCTTAATTGAATGTTCGAAATTTATCAAGAACCCTATCTGACAACTTTTAAGTCATCTCCCAATTTTTTATGACATAATTCTTATTGAAAGCTTTTTACTGAAATTTGGTTTGTTCATTTTCCTTAATTGCAGACCACATGGTTTTTAAGGTAGGTTTAATGTAGTTATTGTTGTTGTGTAGTTGCCACCAATCCTATTGCCAAAAATATGAAAAAAATTCAAACACCAGCAATGTATTGTAATCTTTTAATTTTTCTTTAATAACACCCAGTTGCATGTGTGCACATTCATACAAACATAACTTCCATTACGAACACCATAACAAATGCCATAGATGTGACTTAACTTGAGCCTTACATGACAAAGTTTGATCATGGTCCTTACGGCAATAATGGTCAGACCAACCGCCAGCCTAAGTTTGCACATGCAAGGCGTTGCCTTGTTTGCGTCATAAGAAGGAATTCTCAGCACAAAAACGGACACTTACAGAGCTGATTTCCCATGCACACCTTCACACACCAAAATAAGCACTTTCACACAAAAAAAAAACATTTGCACAGGCACTCATTCACACACACTTATACACTTTCACTTTAATTTGTGCAACTAATTGCACTCAAATGGTTTGCTTTCTGAGTAGTCACTTACTTGACTTTGTGTGCAGCAAATTGGGAGAGAGACAGCAGCAGCAACAACAACTATAGTCGATGTGCTGGTGTGCTGGTGTCAATTCAATTGCCAAAGCAACGGCTTTCCTCGCATCGTTGCAAGTGAAAGCTTAATGGAGATGCAGTAAATACAGATACGAATACAAGGCAATACCAGCGTCACCAGTGCAAGAGCAACAACAATATAATGAGTATACTCTCAAAGTCACTTTTACTTCCTAGGAGAAGCTGGGACATTTATACGCCATGTTGACCTTTTAGTACATACCTGCTCCCCAGTGCAATGCCGCTGCCAATTTTGGTTGCTTTTCTTTAAAATTTTACTTTGCTTTGTTTTACGAGGGTATGAAAAGCAGAGAGTAATATAATTCGATCTGTAGTGATATGACTTTTTCGATGTCGCCCCTTAAGCAAACGCACAAGCACATTCTTTCATGTATAGTATAGTTAAGTCCTAGATATTGATAGTAAACAATTCCTAGCAGGCGTTTACATTTTATTACTGCTAGAATGAAAGCTCATACAGCGTTTGCAATTTTCATTCGATGCATGGTGTTGCTGATGATTTCTTGTGCAAAATGTCATTGGCTTTCAAATGAAACGCAATCGAAAGCAAACTAACAAACTCCAACTACGAAATTAAAATTGTTGGCATTGCAAAAAGCCAAAAGCCATATTGTCAAAGTGTCAAACTGTATGTGGCGAGGTGGTACTCATCACAAATGGGTTTAAAGTAATGTCGATTGCGTGGTTGTCATTATAAACGTTTCGAGGAATTCTTCTCTAAGCTCTTACTTATATATAAGGGCGATTGAAGATTGCATTGGCTTTGATTAGACTTTCACCATCTAGGTTCCGTTGAAAATGTGCGCAGAAATAGAATTGATCAGATTTTTTTAGATGAGTACAACCTTCTTCAATATTCCTCAAACATTTCATTCATTCCCCAGAAAGTAGATGTCCCAATCGAGAAGTTTTTCAATCTTACTGCTGACTGTCACTCTTATTATAAGAAAAGCAATAAATCGGTTACTTTCATGCCAGATATACTCTACTGAAGAGATATATAATTGAATCGAAGCAAGGTATAACAAGGAAATTGATTGTACTGAAGACTGTATGAGTCGAGAACTACAATGAATTTATTAAGGCAACATATTTTTTTAAGCCCTTTAAGGGGTTTATTACCAAAGCTTGTATATTTGTACATTGCTCGCTATATTATGTCGCTTTCGTATATTGAATAAGAAATCTATTTAAGAAATTTGAGCTTATACAAGCAATATTGTATCTAAAGCAACAAATATAGCATTTTCTTGTGCTCAGTGCATTCGAATACAAAAGTATATACCGACGACCCTACCACCTACTATTTTTACTTATATGAGATGTCTCTGAGGAGTGCTTTGCAGAGCAAAAGTAATTTAAATATTTAGAACTCCAATTTTTGTGTATGAAAGAAAAAAATATAAATAAAATAAAAAACAAGTAAAGAAGGACTAAGTTCGGGTGTAACCGAACATTTTATACTCTTGCAATGTGCAAGAATCAGAGGCGGGGAAATGCTTTCAGGTGCTAGCATAACTATATATTATAAAATGTTTTGGAAGAATTCAACATTAGTTATTCGAAGAAATTGTCAATTGATTTCAATCATATTTGATGTCTTATTAACTTATATTACCGGCCATAGACTCATGTACTTTCGTTGCTATATTTTGCTTCGCGTCAGAGATATTTATATTATAATCTACCGAATTAACTCAAATAAGATATATGCGATATAAACTCAACCAAAGTGGTTTAATGAATATATTAGATATATGAGGAAAAAGTCATCCAGAGAAAAGTTAATCATTATATTAGCAATAAGCGGCTTAGGCCATGGTATAAACCGATTTCTTTCATATTTGGAGCGAAATCACATTGTGTTTAAGAAAACATATCTACTTAATTTCATTAAAATATAACACATATTGACACACAGTGTCCGAAGTATTCGGCATAAAGTCTGCTAGAATAGCGGATATCATTTTATGTAGTATATGGCAGCTGGGATAATTCGTAGAGCGATTTCACACATTTTCGGCATTAAACTATGGTATATCCAATATTACATATTCACTTCATTTTGCTAAGATATCTTACATATTGACCGAAATATAGTATAAAATCTACCTAGAGGTTGAAAATCCTTATATTAAGTACATGGGGGTTAGGGGAAGTATTTATCCGATTTTCCCCATTTTTGATACCAGATCACATTATATCATGGAAAGGTAATTCTCCAATTTCACTAAATTATCTTACAGATTTACCGACATTTTCGATAAAAAATATTGGGTATCTGGTGACTTGAAAAGTTATAATCCGATTTCAATTGTTTTTACGCATTCGATGGTATATCTTGAACTTATTATTCGTGAAAAGCTTTATTCAAATATCTTAATTTATGCTAGATTTATCTACTTTAAATTGAAAGGATCAGATGAAACTTAAAATAGTGTTATATGAGAAATGGGCGTGGTTTTTATCCAACTTCGTTGTTGTTATCTGATAATTTTCCATTTGGGGGGCGGGGCCATGCCCACTTTTACGAAAATATTTCCCCACAGATGCCCCACCCTACGAGAATTCTCTGTACTACATAGCACGTTTATATTTTTATTTGTTGATCAGTTGTAGCACATTATCTGTTTTCGGTTAATGGCTTTTTGCGGCGTAGAAGATGTCCAATTACGCCCATCTGCAATACCAACCATCTTGCGGTGGCAGAGAATACGTGTGCCAAGTTTCATCAAAATATCTTAATTTTTACTCAAGTTATCGCTTGCACGGACGGAAAGTCGGACAGACAGTCACTCGGATTTCGACTCGTCTTTTCATCCTGATCATTTATATATATATATATGTCTATATCTAACTCGTTTAGTTCTAGGTGTTAAAAACAACCGTTAGGTGAACAAAACTAATATACTCTCTATAAAGATGTTGCGAGAGTATAATAAAATTCGGTCATTCCACTTATTTTACTTTTGTTTGCGGTTGCTCAAGGAAAATAAATGAAAATAGCTACATGTGCACTCACAAATTCATGAAATACAAAAATAAATGCAAAAACCATTATTTCAGTTCGGGTTTTAGTCTTTTGTATTATTCTGAAAGAATTAAAAATATTAATTACTTTTCGAATAATATTATTTAGAATTAAATTTGAGATATTTTAATAAGTTTTTATTTATTTAGCATATTTCATATTGACTTAGTTTATCGCTTAAAAAAAATAAATGTTTTGGACATTGTTCGATCTCATTATTCAGCATACTCACTTTCCAGATTGTTTCCACCTTTGCCACCTTGATAGCGACCTTTTCGATAGGACTTTTCCAGGAAAATTTATCTTTCGCTTCAAAATAGCCCTCAGTCTTGGCAATTACTTCATAATATCGCCAAAATTCTTTTTTACAGTACATTCACTTAAGAAGAGGAAAAGTTCAGTGGAGGATCGTGAGAATCCCGCAAATGCAATTTAATTTTCAACTAAGTAATTGCTACTCACTTTGTCTTTGTAAATAAAAGTTATGCAATTTAATTCCAGAAATGTACACCAACAGCACAGCAAATAAGAATAAAGTTACAAAATTTGAAAACTGTCAGAGCTTTACAAGTCTTCAAGTTCTCCAAGTTCTTCGGAAATATAAGAACAATACAAAAAAAAAACAAAAAAAAAGAAATAAAAATAAATTAAAAGAAAATTTGAGGAAAATAATCAGATTTTTGCATGCAAATGGTAAAAAATGTGGAAATAATTAATACAAGTACTAGAGTAGGGTAAAAACTGATAAGTAGCGACAATTTCGAAAATCGATCAAATGAAAATCTATCAGGAATTAAACCACCGTAAGCAGTAAAAGTCGTTGGCGCTGCTGTAAATTGGTTTGCAGTAATAACTAAGCCAGCACTGTGGGGAACTTTCAGTCTTCAGCTTGTTGTTAATGCATGGTGTGATAGTAAAGCTTGAACTCACCAACAGGCCTGCAAGTGTAGGGAATTGACATTCTGCAAATTAAAGTGGCAGTTAAGAGACAGGTAACATACCGAACCACTTAAGCATGTATTCGTAGCTGAGCACACACCAACACACACACACACACACAGTTGCATATTTTGAGAATTTCTGTCTAATGGAGATAGTGACCAATAGAGCGCAATCTACGGCGTTACGTTGGCTTAACTAAGGCTTTGAAATGCGAGTAATGTGTTTGAATTAGCACAGTTTGCACACGTTAGCACATGTTGGTTTCGCACTGTTGTGTTTACACATATAGTGAATTGGTATATTTCCATATGTATACATTTATAAATATACTTGAAATCATAATTACATCTGCACTCATACACTTCTTCTTATACATACATTTATACCTATAATAATACTTATATTTATGCTTATATTTATACTTAAAACTATACTTACACATATTACTTATACTTACGTCTATACTCATACTTATATTTATACTTATACCGATAATTACACTCATACTTATATTTACACTTATACTTTTACTCATACCTACACTTATACCCACATAATATAACTTTCGTAACCATCTAGAATGGATACCTTTTATTTTAGTTTCGTTAGTTATCCATCTCTTCCCCATGGAGCAAATGTCTTGCAGGCACCCAAGGGCAAATATGTATTAATACACAAACAAGATGCATTCTATTCATTTTGCATTTTGATTCTAAAGCGATAACAATACATGTCATTAGACAATTGAAAATAGCGGTACACAAGCGGTATGCAAATTTGCTAGCCAATGCTTAAAATTCCATATATTTTAGCCTTTTATCTGCTATTTCGTGTCATTATTCATTTTCCAGTTTTTCATTGCTACCAAAAGGATTTTTTGTCAAACTTTTTTACTATTGGAATTGGCAATCACTCAGTGCTTTTTGAGATTTTATGGCATACTATGGCAACTATGTATTCAACATTGTGTAAATATCATCATTTCAAGAGTTTTCACAAGTTTTATTACACGCATATATATTATTTAAAATTTGTTTGCTGAATGTTTTACTTAATTTCAATATCATCTTTTTGAGGAATCATATGTTCACAGGGGTTCATCTGAAATGAAAATGTTTTATCGGAGAACTAATTTTCATATTTGGGAAACTTTTGACTATAGAGAAAATAATGGAGACTATCTCTTTGGTCTTGTCCTTGAACTCCTCTTGCGATGCCAATATTGTACGTATACCTGTTTGAAGGTATGAAGAAACTCAGATCTATCTATCTATCTATGAGATAATTGACCTATTATCCCAATACCCAATATACAACACAATTGAACAGTTGATACAGATGCTTCACAATCGGACTGATCCCCTACCTTGACCTAGGGCTGAATAGATCACACCGCCAAATGTTATGAAATCAGGAGCGCCAGGGCACAGCAAAAGAGAAGAGAACTCCTAAATTAAATGGAAAACTAGGATGCGGCAACACGGCAACTAACTGGAGCGAGCGGAAAGGATTTGGTGACAAACATTGTCCCTTTCGGGAGGTTTAGTTCGGACCAAAGCTTTACACAGACATGGGATTCATATTTTCGAAGCTTCCTCCTCGAGTATGACATGCCAGAGACCTACGGTGCTTGGTACTTAAACGAGGGTTAAATAGATTCTTGGCTGTACTATATTAACATTTTTTACGAACATGTTCGTGACTCTCGAACAATTATTCTCCTTTTAAGGCACGAGCGGGATGGGGAAGTGGGATCTCTTTAAGTGAAAGTTTTAACTATTATTTTAAGATTTGCGAGCACTAGGACAAATTTAGAAATTATTCTTTCATATCAGAAACTAAAAAGCGCCTAATTCTTGAGTATAAAATTCCCCACATCGTTACTTGCTTTCAAAACTAATACCAAATTGCGATAACAATAGTTAATTTGAGTTTATCTGCTCACATTCGAAATGTCGTCGTACCACTAAAGGACAATGCGGCAGACATCAAGTAAAGGCTCTACAATATATTATATTTAAGGGATGCAAATTTATGAAGATTTATGTGTATGGATTTATGAAATGTCAATATAATTCATTACCAATGCAACAGCACAAACCACTAAATAATAACAGCAGATGTGTATTTAAGCTATGGGCAGAAGGGTGATGGCGGCCGATTGACGATGGATATGAAAATGATAGATGACATTGGCAGTAGTACCATAATATCAACAATCACAACAACAAGCAAAAACAACAGATTGAATTGCAAAAATGAAGTCGACATGACTGGATGTCATCATCAATTTTGCATACGGCTGCGAGACAATGCGCAATAACTTGCATGTCAAAACCCACCAACAACCATGGGTGGCGGAAGAGATTTAACCGACGGAGAAGTAGCAGAATTGCTAACAATCGGCCATAATATAGCCTCAAGAATCGCAATAGCGCACCATCGACCGGCAATAGGCAACGGGACGGCACTCTCGGTCTTATAGCAATTTCGTCTTCCCACACCTGTTTGCATAACATATGTTATTATGCCACATACTATGTGCCATGCAACCTGGGAGGATAACATATAACGTGTAATATCAGTGGAAGATGTTGGCAAATATTTTCTTAGTTTCTCTGAGAGTAGGCGCCTTTCACTGCGGAATCGAACACAATCCACCACCAAATGATCTGCCGTTTCAATACTGCTATCGCAGTGCATTCAGTAAAATGATTCAAAATGCTTAAATTTATAAAGATAGCCTCTGAAGCATCCATGGCCTGATAAAAATTTGGTAAGGTAGTAATTCACCATTCGTCGCCATGATCCCGCATAATCCATTCATTGATATTAGGTATCAAAGAGTGGGTCCATCTTCCCTTACTAAGGCATTCCATCTTCTCTGCCTTTGACAGTGGCAACTCTGATCGATTTTTGCGACTTCTTGTCTATACTGGCTAGATTCTTTAATGTGTTGGATATGACGGAAATAAATATATAAAATAATTGAGTTACTGACACATGCAGTAGCTTTCTCACTTGTTTTCTGGGGCCCCGCATATTCGGCATTATCCCTGTGATTGCCGACACAGACCGCGCCGCTTTGATATGGGTGGCGATTAGGTGCGGCTTAAATGAGAGCCTGTGATCCAAGATAACTCCCTCGTATTTGGTATAGTATATATATATAGTATATATAGTAAAGGTATTTGAGATAAGGGCTCGACTTTATGGTATGCCGATCAATGCAAATCTCAATGGTCTCAACTTTTTTACGGCTACTCATTAGTACCACTTCAGTTTTGTGAGTTGCTAGTTCCAAGCCGACGGTCTCTAGTCATTTTTTAATATTGCTTATGGCTTCATTACATTTGTTGTTCACTTCTGCTAGGATTTTCGTTACGACTACGACCGCTATATCGTCCGCGTAACCTACTATCTTTAAGTCGTCCGGTACCGCGACTCTTTGGACACTATCGTACATTATGTTCCATAAGACAGGACCAGGAACTGACTCCTGTGGTCCGCCGCCAGTAGCTTTATAAGTTTCAGGACCATATTCAGATTGTAAATTAGTACCCCGTCTTCAAAATATCTTGTCACTATTCGCATGAGATAATCAGGGACTTTTAATTCCCTCAGAGCCCTTATAATTAGAGTCCAGTTTGCCGAATTGAAGACATTCTTTATGTCAAGGGTAATGACAGCGCAGTATTGTTTGTCGCCCCATCTCCATCTATTACTTTGCAACGCTTTAATTGCTCTTTTTGTTACGACATTTATGGCATCCACAGTGCTTCGTCCTTTCCGGAAACCAAACTGCATTGGGCCCAACCCAGAGTCTCCTTCAGTGTATTGTTCGAGCCGCCTACATATGATTGTTTCAAGAGGTTCAAATAGGTATGTGTAAGTGTATGTGTGTGTTTGTTGATGCGCGGGTGTGAGTGACGTTTCAGCTTATTCGATTGCCTTTGCAGACTGTCAATGTTGATGAAGCTCAAGTTATGTGGCAGTGAACA